>ML787549.1:315032-396287 GCA_009831015.1 Picea engelmannii | reverse complement strand
ACAAGCTTTGGTTGTAATCTCCACTTTCACTTTAATATAATACAATGATATGTTTCTTTCCCATAAATCTTGTCTTGTTTTATTGTATGATTCCTTGATCACATGCATAAGTTCTTATTGAGTATATTGGATTTCTTTCACTTTGGTTGGCTTGTGTTCCCTTGCATATTCAATATCACAGGAGCACCGTAGTGGATCTAGGATGACAATGGCAAGAGGAAGCGACAATTAAATGGTATGTTGACTATCTCTTGTTAACTAGTAAACTCAATAGTTAGAGCTTATGGAAAACATCATATTCTATTTTGTTTTGTTCTAGATCCAAGTGGATTTAGGGAGATCTATTCATGTCCGCATTTAGCGATTAATCCCATAAAAAAATTGGCGACCATAGTGGGGATACGACTTCCTTTCAAATTTTCACTTCCCATTTTCTTTTATCCTTCCTTCTTCTAATTAAATTCACTCTCTGAGTCTGTGGGTGATCCATATGGACTCGTTGGGTTTGGAAGTTCATTTAGATTTTTTTTATTTCTCCCATTTTTTCTTCATTTACAAATATCATCGCACTATACCCTATTTCCATCCTACGATGACCCTCATACGTCACACCCTTCTTTCCCAATCCAGTGCGACGACATCACAATGTGCTCCACTAGTAGCCTACGATGACCTCAACTCGTCGCACTGTGTCCCATACCCAACCTGTGACAACTCCTGTAGAATTTGTTGGAGTGAGTCAATTTGTCTTTTATCACACAGATTTTCCTTAGTTGCCTGGGGTGAACTTCTTATTCTAGTATTTGATTGATTCGTGAGTTTAAATCTTGCTTGTGATTGGTTTTCAGTGATTGAAAGTCTTTCTTTGTGTTTTGCAAGTTTTTTCTTGTGCTCATTGTCACAAGGATATGATCTCAGATCTCGATATGGGTGCTTGTTTGACAAAGGATCTTTAGTTTGTTTCAAGTTTTGGATTGATTTTCCTTTCCATATTTTTTGTTGATTAAGAAACACTTTTTTCTTGCATATGACAGAAGGTTTTCTTGTCTTTTTCATTTTTGTCTATATTACGAGTTTGATTTGGGAATTGTGTTAGGAATGTCTTGATTTTCTTTGATTACATTTTCCTTTCATCATCACCTCTCTGATTTTGTTTTGAAAAGGAAGAATTGAAATCATTAATTCTTTTTAGTAATCGCTCCTAAGAAAATTTTTACATTTGAAATATTTGTTAAAGAGAAGAATTGGAAAATTGTGTAGTTCATGATTATTTGGAATTGTATTCATTTGGAATTAAGAAATTGCAATTCGTAGCTTTTTGTAATTCAAAAGAACACCTTCTCCCTACTGTAATTAGATTTCATTAAATTTAAAAATTGCACATTCATCTCTTTTTTCATTTTATTGGGTCAAGGTCACAACATCAACAGTTTCATTTTCATCTCCCTTTTGAGTAAACAACAGCTATTAAAACACAACGTAAATTTAAAATTTATTAGCAACTTTTATTTTCTAGGGATCTTTTTCACCAACATTAGCTAGAATAACGCTTTGGAATAAGTTGTAAGGAACACTCTCCAAAGCGTCAGAACACACAATAGTATCTTGTGATAGGGAGAGTTCCAATCCATTTGCTACATTTTGTCTTGAGAAGCCCTTCTCACACAAGGGTCAAACTTGAGGTAGAGATTGCACGTATTATTGGGGGTCACTTGAAGGTATATATACAATTATGAGTGGAAGCATTTCAAGTTGATTTCAGGCTAGATACCCTACCTTTGCATGTGGATCAGACTACCGATTGTTTCCCCAGGCATCATTGGAGTAAGTGGTAACCTTAGTGGCCTATATCTTTAGGGTATTTACATGAGGTGACTGTGGAGGGAAAATTCTTCACAGTACCTGGAATCGACATTGGCCAAACTCACTTAGGCTCCTTTGAGGGTATACCCACGATTATGTGTGGGAGCTTGCACCAGGGTGTAAGTCCGTTAAGCAGGTCATCAATGTAACTTTTCCACACGATCTATCCCAACCCCTTATTGTCTTGATTTCACGACATTGAATTTCATCACCAACTAGTGACTTCTAAATACAAAGGTTTGTTTGCTGGGTTTGATTTCTAGATTTTATTAGTGAGTGTTGTTTGTTTTCTCTAGTTGGCCATAGATTTTTTTCATTCTTTACTTGGTTCAACCAACATTGGCCTTCGATGTTCACATAGAATGCAATGGATACCCCTGGAAGATATGTAAGGTTACCAACCTTTGCTTCCTAACTCACCAGAAGGATCTTCTGAGGGAGTGGTCAATAATGAAGTAGATTCTAAAGTTGTAAGCACACAATATTTGGAAGGATTTCGAATTGTTTCGAACTCCTTAGAGGATTTCTGACTCCCTGTCAATTCGTTATTGAGTGTTGTACGAAATCTGCATATGCTCCAGATGAACTCATCGGGAAAAATTGTTGTTGAAGAAAATTTTAAAGTACCTACTGGACCTAACACAGGATCTGGAGTAGAGGATCCACTTTTTCACAATGAACCATTTAGGACCCTGACTCACATTTTCGGAGCTTATAATCCTAGTTTTGTCCCTTTTGACAATACGTGATCTATATGGTAACCTAGGAGAGATTCCCAATCAACCTATGGCATCGCAAATTCCTGAGACGTCTGTTATGTATACGGTACCTTTAGACCACTTTACTGGTACTATCAATAGTGTCACCATCGTTTCAGACCAATTGTTGGTTGGTTCTCACTCAATTCTTCCTCTCTAGATAGCCCATTCTATTATGGTCCCACAAGATACCACAGTTTCTACCGGAAATGTGGTTATCACTCAAGCTCCTATTGGAACGCCACTTCTTCCTAGACCACATCCTTCGCTTCCCCCTGGGTATAAAGATTTGAACACTTCTGTTGCTATCCCTACCCAGAATCCATCTGGAGGGTGTGTACTTTTTGTCCCTCCTGGATATAATGCATCAAGTCAATTTGTTCCTACACCTGCCTAGATTCTCTCTGGAGGCCATTACGTCCCTCCTCCACCTTTGTTAGGAGGATCTCATCATCCTGGCCCTAGTGTCTCCAATACATTTGGAGGCACCACTCATTCTATCACTTATGGTTTCCAGATTCTTGTTGGAGGTCAACCTCAAGCTGGGAGGAAACCTCAATTTGGGGTACAAACTCAGATTGGTGGACAACCTCAACTTGGGGGGAAACCTCAGGGTGGAGTCCATAACCCAATTTATGGAGAACATGTACCTGTGTTACAATATGAACCTTGGAACCTTCCTCTCCAAGGAAATCTACAACCGTTTGGGGGGAAACATCCTCAAGTAAATTATTTTGTACCCCCTAACCTCGGTCAACCGTATCTAGGTTATTTGAATCCCTCTTGGGGTAGAAAATTTCAATCTAATGTTCCTTTCCAAGGGAACATACCTAATAAACCCAACCCTGTGGGATATTTTCCTCAAAATCCTCCACAACCGAATCTGTCGAGACTGTCTAATTATATGCAGACTGCTTATGGTCCTACTAGTATACCTATGGAGCTTCCCCCTCAGAACTACCAATTTTCTCAAGTGAATATGCAGTTTCCTTTTATATCCACTTTGGATTTACTTGATTTGTCTAGGATTTTGAATGATCATATTTTACATTCTCCCTATTGGCCCGTCATACCAGCCAAGTTACCATCTGACATTCCTAATTTGATGGTCAAGCGGGAGAATATATGAATAATCATGTTATGAATTTTCATCTATGGTGTTCATCAAACTCCTTGATGGATGACTCCATAAGATTACGGCTTTTCCAATGAACTCTCACAGGTTTGACAACAAAATGGTACATCAAGTTACCGCGAGGATTCTTCAATGAATTTAACATCCTAGCCATGGCCTTTTTGAAACATTACCAGTTGCCCATTCGATATGAGACAGGAACCAAAATTTTGATTTATTTTAAACAATCCTCGTCCACTTAGATTTTTGATCGCATTCATGAGTGGAGGAGAAGAAGACACTTAATCAAGTTCCTCTTCCTGATCAACTATTGGCTGAGTGGTTTATCAAATCACTCATTGGACCTATTTCTCGTGATTTCACCATGGGTGGTGTTGTCACTTAATATAAGGTGATTAGTCGTGCTCAGTATCTAGATCATGTTTATTCACAAACGAGAACAATTTACAATTTGATTCCTGATGCTCCTCGTCCTTCCACGAATCCTACCCCAACACCTCCAAAAGATTCTCATTCTACTGATGGTGTGATTGGAAACTTTCATGCTGAGACCCAGTCTTCACACACCGGTCACACCAATCCCAAATCTATTCTAATGTACATAATACTCCTACTCCTACTCCTTCCACTGGTAAGACTGCTAAGGTTAATTTGGTTCAATCCACACCTACCGGGAATAATCAAAATAAAAATAAAGGGAAGGATAAGAATAAGGAAGACAAGAATAATAATCCATAATCTGATAAATCCAAAATGCAAACCATTTATGAGAAATATAAACGTAAACCTCATTACCCTTGTCTTATTTATGGTGACGATCATTACATGAAAGATTGTCCAAGACGCATTGAGGTTACTAAATTCCTCCAAGGGACCAAGAAGTCTTCTACACTCGTCATTTTGTCACAACCTTTCCCTTATCAACAACAGGACCAACTGGTAATTCATGACTAAGCCTCTCGTTATACCTCATATTATGTCCTTATGTGTACTAGTGACTCTAAAAAGAATGAAATTGCAGTTGCAACTCGAGACAAAGATTACTCTTCATTGAAACATAAATTTGATGATGTACCACCTTTGTTGGTCCAGCCTGCTCCCCCAAATTCACCCCCAAATGGTCATCTTCATCTCAAACGACCGAGTATTGATACAGTTCCTTTCCCCCCTCCCAAGGGCATTGTTAGAAAGTCTGTGTTTAATCCTCGAGCACGTGATGCTCAAAACTACAGTATTGTAGAAGACCTTGTGCAAGCACCCTTCACGATGTCGGCTCTCGAAGTCCTTCAAAGTTTTCCAACTCAACAGAAGGCATTGTTAAAGGCCATTGGTGGAATTAATCCCACAGATACTAATTTGATAATATTTGAATTGGAAGATCACATTCCAAGGCTTCCTCCTCAGTTAACATTTCAGATCGAAGTTGTTGTTGAAAATAAGAATATCTGTAGAACCGTTATTGATGAAGGAGCCTCGACTTCTGTTATGGCTGTTACTTGTTGGAAAGATATTGGCTCTCGTACCCTCACTGAATCACACAATACACTGAAGGATTTCAATGGTACAAGTTTTAAACCTTATGGTGTTCTCCCCTCGTTGTCTATTACGTTGGAAGGTAAGTCAGTCAATGTTGAGGTTGAGGTCTTCGATGCACCTCTTGATTATAACCTTTTACTTGGCCATAGTTGGATCGATTCCATGCATGGAGTTGTGTCCACCCTTTTCCATGTGTTACATTTCCCGCACCAAGGAAAGGTCATTACTGTTGACCAACTAGCCTTATTTAATTCTGATTCTCATACTAACAACATTCCCTTTATCTCGAAGACACCTCCTAGTTACAAGAATATCAGAGTGGGTCTTTTGAAAGATTCAACTTTTATGGGTGCATTTCCAATCCCACCACCCAATATTCCCCCTCCTTTTGTTGCCTCAATTAACATGATCTAAACCACTGTTTGTGAAACCTCTAAGTCATATGACCCATGGGTAGTACCTAGCTCTAGTGATTACCTTCATTATGATGACAAAATGAATTTAAGTCCGATCAAATCCACTTATCAAGCTATTCAATTGACAACCCCCTCTCCTCCTTCTCTCTGTGATTTATCTCCTGATCCATTCCATGTGATCTTCCCTACTGATGAAATGATCATGTAAGTCATTTCTACGGAAGATACTCCATAGGACGATGGGCATCATCATTCCATTCTCTTCCTAGAGTGTGATACCATAGAGAGTTACCAATAGATTTTGACTTTGTCGACCGTTGTTGTTATTTCTTCAATTCCTAAGTCAACACACGATGTCTTGTACGAAGGGAACTTGAGTAATATTTCACCTACCATCCCTCTTGACATATCGATTAAACCCAGAGTCATGAAAAATGTTCATATCGGGGCTTCATGTTCTACTAATGAGGTCCATACTTATAAAGCCCTTTTCCAAGAATTTTGTGACGTTTTCACCTGGAGTTATGAGGAAATGCAAGGTATTGATCCTGATATCATTGTGCATGAGATTAAGACATATCTAGATGCTAGACCCATTCGGTAGAAACTTCTCCTATCCCATCCATGTAAAGCTGTTGTTATCAAGCTTGAAGTTCAAAAACTTCTTAAAGCTGGCTTTGTCTATCCTGTGGCTTTGACGGATTGGGTATCCAATATTGTTCCGGTGAATAAGAAACAATGAATGATTCGTGTGTGTGTAGATTATAGGGATATAAATAAATCTTGTCCTAAGGAAAATTGTCCCACCCCTTTCATCAACTAGATCATTGATGACTATGCTAGAAGTGAGATATTCTCCTTGATGGTTGGTTTCTCCAGCTATAATCAAATTAATATTTTCCTAGTGGATCAACAGAAGACTACTTTTATTTGCCCTTGGGGAACCTTTGCCTACCAAAAATGACCCTTTGGTCTCAAGAACGTTGGTGTGAATTTTTAGTGTGCTATGTCTTATGCTTTCCATGATATTAAGCACATTGTGCAACCCTATCTTGATGATCTCCTGGCATATTCCATGCATCGCCCAGATCACTCGGCACATTTAAGGGCCATTTTCGTACGATGTCGTTATTATCGCATACGTTTGAACCCACACAAACGTGTTTTTTGTGTGGAGTTTGACCAACTTCTTAGTTTTATCGTGTCAATACAAGGGATTTGAGTAGACCCCTTGAAGGTTGAGGCTATTCTTAATCTACCTCCTCCTTCCACACTATGCCAACTCCAAAGTTTTCAAGGGAAGGCAAACTTTTTACATTGATTCATCCCCAATTATGTTGAACTAACGAAAGGATTCACTCGGATACTCAACAAAGGTTATGATTTTGTATGGGACTATACTGAAAACAAATCCTTTGAATCTTTGAAACTTTCCTATACCCATACACCATTTTTGTTCCCCCCCAACTATAGTCAAGATTACTTCCTCTACTTAGCTGCTTTAGACTCTACCATCGCTATGGTCTTATTCCTAGAGGATTATGATGAACATGTGATAACCTATTTTATTCAAAGTCTCAGGACTACCAAAACCAAATACCTACATGTGGAGAAACTGGCCTTGGCAGTTGTTCAAGTTGTCCAACATTTTTGTCATTATATATTATTACGCAGAACCACTGTTATTTCCGATTGCAACCCCATGCAACATATCCTTACTTGAAAATTTCTGGGGGAAAGTACTCCAAATGGATAGTGATTCTCCAGGAGTTTGACATGGAGTTTGAATGCATTAAGTCAAAGAAATTTTTGGTTTTCATCGAATTGATATGTGACCTTCCCTCTACTGAGATAAAAATGTGGTAGAGGATTCCTTGCCTGACGAATATTTGTTTCTGATAAGTTTTGATGACATATGGTATGGAGATATTATTATATATCTCCATACTCAAACTTTCCAACCTATCTATCTAGTAAAAATCATCATCGTATATGGTATCAAGCCTGCCAATACACCGTTCTTGGTGATACCCTTACCGCCGCGGTTTTGATTCCATTTTTCGACGCTGTCTCAATTACGATGAAGCTTAGAAAGATTTGAATGACTATCACTCCAAAGCATGTGGTGGTCATATGTCTGGGTATGCCATTGCCCACAAAATATTGTGAGTGGGTTATTTCCGACCTTCTTTGTTTAAGGACTGCATTACTGTCATCCAAAAGTGCCATGCTTGCCAAAATTATAATAACAATATAAGATCTCATCCTGCTCCCTTACATCCTATAGTTTCTATTGATTCATTCTCCAAATGGGGCATTGATTAATGATATGTAACCCTCACTCAACAGGGGGGCATGGAAACATCATTGTAGTTGTGGATTATTTCACTAAATGGGTTGAGGCGATGCTTACATTTGATAACATCGGGAAAATTGTAACATTGTTCATATTCAATCATATCATTACTAGGTTTGGTGTCCCTCAATCCCTTGTTACTGATCATGGTAGTCATTTTTGAAATTTTATGATGTCTGAACTTACTGATAAGTTGGGTCTTCGCCATGAAAAATTCAACCCCCTATTATCCATAGGCCAATGGCTAGGTTGAAGCAATCAACAAGGTTCTCATTACTATGCTTCGATGAATGATAGGAACTCATAATACAAATTGGCACACGGTGTTGTTCTCAACATTATGGGCCTATTAGACATCTGTTAAGTCTGCCACGAGATTTACATCTTTCCATTTAGTTTATGGTATCGAGGCTATCTTGTCGATTGAATGTGAAATACCATCTCTGAAACTAGCTGTTGAACTTTTCCCTAATACCTCTTCTGAAGAGGAGCATCTTTTGTATTTGATGCAACTAGACGAAACCCGTCGCGATGCTGCCTTAGTTATTGAAACTCACAAGAAGTGTGATAAAGCCCAATATGACAAATATGTCAAGCCACATATTTTTTCTAAAGGTGATCTAATTCTCCTTTACGAGCAAGATCGTGATTTACTAGGGGCCAGTAAATTCGAGCCCATGTGGCCGGGTCCTTATATTGTCAAACAAGTATTGGAGAAGGGAGCTTATGAACTAGTTTATTATGATGGAATCCCTTTGAGTTAACCCAAAAATGAGATTTACTTGAAGAAGTACTATGCTTAAGTCATTTTTGAATGAGTGCTTGTATTTTAGTGTATAATACTCTTGTGTGCTTTTTCGTTGGTTGGTTTCGACCTTTAGTTGCTTAAAGTGCATTGTGCTTGGTTTTCAGATATCCATGTCTTTGCTACCCTACATTAGCTTCACCGATGGCGCTAGTTGCAATACTCAAAACTTAGCATCTGTTTCTTGGGAAATCTATGCACCTACGGATGAATTGATTAGTGTACATGGTTTTTTCCTTGGTCGCGCAACTAACATTATTGCAGAATACAGTGATGTCATTGAATTATTGACCGACATTGTTTCACTTGGAATCCTTCATCTTGTTGTACAAATGGATTCACAGCTAGTGGTCCTATAATCGAGTAATGTATATTCTATCTAAATTCCTATGTTGTTAAGGATATATTTACGAATTTGCCTCTTGGAACGTCATTTTGATTACATTGAATATAAACACATTCCTAGATGTCTAAATACATTAACAGATGCATTGGATAATTATTTGTTAGATAGACATTTGAGACATTTATAAAATCCAATCACACTTTGTATATACAACAAGTAATATGGTAGAAGCCTCATATATATATAACGATTAAATTTTACAAAAAAAAAATTTGTCTAAAGACCAAAATATCAAAAATGTGAAGCACATGGCTTCATATACAATAGATCATCAAGGATGTTGCTCAATATAACATGTGACCGACCATTCTACTCTATGGAGAAGTCGATCGATGGAAGCAGACACACCCACTATGTGGCATTGGTAATGCCTCGGGACATCATCGATAGAGGCATCTGGGATGTTCATCGTAAGCCCCTCTAGGTTTTGTTTTATGGTCTTGTATTCAACAAAAACTACTCTTGCTACATCACCTCTCTTGTTATAACCCTAAATTTAACCACACATTCTTACCTGGCATCAGGCCAACTCATATCCCTTCCTTGCCAAAACTTTGCTAAACAACTCTTTGAAAATCCTCTTGTGTCAAGGCCCATGTGCCCTAACCCATTACTACACGCGTGTGCACGCTGGCTGAGTCACAACAGACCACGTGTACCTAACAAAGCACGAAAAAAGGAAAGTTGTTGACGGAACAAAAAGCTATGGGTCAGTTAACTGAAACTCCCAGCCATGCATGGTCGAGGGTTCGTCCAAAACCCTAGCTCCTTCTAGCCTATAAAAGAAGGGGTAGGGGTACCATTTGGAAAAGGAAAAAATATAACGAAGAAACTTTGCCCATTTACGTAATCCATTGTCCCAACCCTTTATCCTTTCCTCATTCCAAAGGAGATTTAATGCAAAGCAGTTGAAGGACAGAAGAAGAGGAGCTCAGGATCAAGTTTAAGGAGCAGTGACCGGTCTCAGCTTTTTTGTAAGTTGATTCATTTTCAGTAATAAAAAGAATACTTTTCCCGTCCCAATGCATGAATTGTCTATGGTTTGATTAATTTATGCTTTATTTCTAACCCTATAGTATAGAAGTATCATGCATGCATAGCTGTTGTTTGTCTTGAGTGCAGGTCATCTGTGGAAGGAGCAGCGTAAGAAAGTAATCGAAGAGCAACGAAGGATCTACATCAAACGCCGGTAATAAGGTTGGTGGTTCTTTTCCATGCATTTACTGTGAAAAAGGGGTTTAAATCTTGGGTTCTAGGTAAAAAAGTAGTTTCTATTTGGTCAAAATCTGAATGCAAGTCTGACCCTGGTTTGCTAGTCTGTAGGGTGTTTTTCCCAACAACAGAATTGGCAACCGTACTGAGGAGAATACTCTTTAGGGTTCTTGTATTTATTTAAGTTTTTGGGCAGTTTAAAGATTAGGTTTTCTGTTTTTTTTCTTTGCCTATCTTTTTCTGTAAGGTCTGAGCTAGCAGGGAGTTTGGTTTTCCATACCATCCTTCCCTGATTTTTTCCTGACTATTGTTTTCGGGACACACAGAGGTACACGCGGCCTGCAGAAGGCCTGCACGCATGTACCCATGCCCTATCCTCTGACAGCCCGTGTGTGAACACTCGCTGTAGAGATAGCAATAGCGTGTAGGAGTTCCAAGAACCTTAGAGGCAGTCCTCCTCTTCCCTATCAGAATTACACATTCTCAGGGGGTTTTCTGGAATCCTGTCTGAGTCTTGTTGGTTCACAGTCCTATCTCAGATTACCTTTTTTCTCTTGATTATTCCTTACATTATTTGTCTTTTCTATTAGAAAAAACATCCAAGCCTTCAAGGGACCTTGGTTATCAATACCAGAGGCCTCTTCCTGGTTTGGACTACCTGTTTTCATATTTTTTCTTAGAGTAGATATACACGCGGCTTGTACAAGGTCATCCCACGTGTACACGCTTTCTATCTCTGTTCAGCATGCATTTGCACACGTGTTGTTTTAGTGACAGTCGTGTGCATGGACATGCTCCTTTTTGTTCAGGGTGGGGCAGTCATCCCCTCCTTTGATAAGAAGTGTTCCTCTCAGGTGTTTGAGTATAGGTTTGAACAGTCAGTAGGTTAGGTCATCTTACCCTTAGCCTTCTTTTTCTCAGTTAATAATTGACAGAAAATAATTTTTTTTCTTTTTTTTATTGTTTTTATAACAGCGTGAGAGTCTTTGTTTTTGTTATTGCCATTGTGTGATTCTTTAATCTGATTCTTGTCGATCTGCGCTTTAATCCATAATTTGTTTTTCTTGCTTTTGTGCTTGTCAGTATTTTCCCTTTGTTGCTTTACTAGCACTTAAATATAAAAAAATCTTTTTTCATTTTCTTCTTTGGTTGAAAGGTGTGTTTCTGCATCATTAGCTAGGGAAAAGTCTTTTGTTTCGTAAGTTTTTTGAGTTCACTTAGATCATAAGTAGCTCGTATTCGAGCGAAATTCCTTTAAGTTTGTTGTATAAAATCTTAGAAAAAAAAATCTTTCTTTGTGAAAATTTGTTACAATTTTGCATTTAGTAAAAGTCTTTTGTTTCAGGTTTTTTTTTCATTCGTTTTTTCTTCTGTCTTTACACATCATCAGTTTCACCCTCATACCCATTGACGTAAGATAAATCCATAAAAAAAACGTTAATTTTAAAAATCTACTAGACTTTTATGTTTGTAGGGTTCACAAACTAGTTCAAGACTAGGGCCTTGAATTAGGTTGGAGAGGAAACTCTTCAAGGCCATTCAAAACCAAACATTAGAGTTTGAGATAGGGAGTGTCTAAGTCCATTTTTGTGGAATTTATCTGGGACCCCCCTCTAACACAGGGGATAAACACAAGGTCACGTGCGGAAAGGTAGCGGAGATAACCCCTCCAAAGCCGGACCAATCATAGTGGAGAACACATATAGAGGGCTTGTTTTGGGATTCCATCGTTTGCATTTGCCACAGGGCTTCGTGGGTCTCAAATCCATTTGAGGTCCTCAATTGTCTTCTGGACCATTTTCTCTCGATACCCTTGACAGTTTTTGGGCTTGATACCCTGTTCATTGTGTTCTACTCGACTTTCGACTGTACCCGCCTGGTAACTGTTCGCGTGCTGGCAACCTAGTTGCCAATATTTTTAGGGACATACACAGGTGAATGTGGGGGTATACCATGGTACCTAGGATAGAAATCAGGCCATTCTTTGTTGAGTATACCCAGAGGGTGCTTCCATGTTCGAGTTGCACTTGCACCGGTAAGTTGCTCTAGTGTTGGTTGTTGTAACTGTTCTTCCAAATAGTTTAGTGATTGCTTGACTTATCTCTTAGGGGCTTATTTTTAGTGTGTGTTACTTTTGAACATTTAGAATAACTTAGCGTGTCTTGGATATTCTCACACAGTGGATAATCCCAAGCTCCTCCAGTCACGAAGGCTTCTTGGCCTGCCGCTGGTTACACAGGAGCCACCCCCGCCACCATTAAGGTGGAAGCTAGACCAGCAAGGGTTTTTTGAAGTGACCGGATTAAAAACCTTTGTGCATGAACAACTCCCAGAGGAGTCAACCATTGCTCTTGGCTCAATTGAAACCCCAAACACTGATATCTTGGCACCATTTATTGTACCAATCCAATTTCACGAACACAAGACAGTGCCTCACACAGCTATGGAAACAAACGTTGTTACTTCTTCTGGGAATTCTTCAATTCCCACCACAGTTGCTACCACAGGAGAATCATCTCCTAAATTACCATCGTCGGTCTGAGCCACCATGGTCTCGGCCGCAACTACAACGCACAGTGGACCGAACCCGTCTATGGTGGCGGGCACAACCCCCTTCACACCTAGTGTGACAGGCCCTCCGTTCTCATATGGTATGCCTAGTTCGGGTACAAGTCCTGCACTAACCTACTCCACTTTACAAACTTTGGGTCTGGGGGAAAGGAGCTCTAACGCTCCTCTGGAAGGTCAACTTGGGGGCACTCTTGTCCCTTTTAATGCTTTTCCTTACGCAGGAGGTCATATCCCTCCTTCATCCCCTTCGCTTAGTGGTCCGCATCAACAGTTCGTTGGGCATCCTACACACACTAGTTTATTTGGAGCAGGGAGTCAAAGAACACCTACACCCAGTATGCATGTAGGTTCGACACCATTTTCTTGGAATGAGATGTTTGGTAACAATACTTTCTCATCAACCGCTTTCCCGTCTAGGGCAATCCCATTTTTGGACAATCTACTCCTGCACAGGGTACTATTCCTGCACAGGGGGCACATATAGCAGGACCTTGGAACTCAGGACAAGGATCCGTTCCCTCCTCTGGAATGTCGTTCTAGGGTAATTCTTTCCACAATCAATGGAACCCTGGATAGACTACTATGCCTCTCCCATCAGGACCGACATGGGGTAATCCTTCCCAAAGTCCTTCGCACACGATGCATGCCCAACACTCTATGTCTTTTATGGGAAATCATCCGATGATGTCTCCACAGATGAAAAATACTTACGCTGGTCAGGGCCATGGTTTCTACGAGAACCCAGGCTAGCAACAAAAATTTTCTTGGCAACCTGGTGCCAGTCAAACTCCAGGACCCTTTTTCCCAGGTTATCAGCAGCAACCCAAACTACCATTCCTGGCGACGTTACACTTGCTAGATTTGACAAGGTTGTTAAATGATCCTATTTTTCATGATCCACATTGGCCTCCTATGCTGACGAAGTTGCCTTCAGACATTCCAAAGTTTGAGGCCAAGCCTAATGAAGATCCAGGTGATCATGTGACTACCTTCCATCTTTGGTGTTCATCTAACTCATTGAAAGATGACTCTGTACAGTTGTGATTGTTTCAACGTACTCTTATCGGGAGTGTCGCAAAATGGTACATCGAGCTTGATCGCTCAAGATATGCTTCTTTTAGTGAACTGACGATGGCCTTCCTTAACCATTTCCAGTTGCCTGTGAGATATGATGCTAGCATAGAGCTGCTCGTCAATTTCGAATAGACAACAACGGACCATATCTTTGATCATATCTGAGAATGGAGACATCGGAAGAGTCTAATAAAAGTACCAGTCCCACCAGCATTCGTGCTTGAGAGGTTCCTTAAGTCTTTGTTACCATAGTTACCCAAAGACGTCGCAACCTCTGGAGTTTTCTCTGAAGCAAATGCCATCATGAGGGATCAACAGTTTGAGCTCATCTATTCTCAGTCTGGTTTATTATACAACATCTTTCCAGATGCACCACGTTCGATACTAGATAAAACTAGACAGAGAGCTGGACCACATGTCGATGGTATTGTTGGTTAAGCACAAACTAAGCCCGCTGAGCAATTGACAAAACAGTTGCAACAGTTATCCATCCAACATATAGTGGCTAGCCAAACTACTGTTTTGGCTGCTCCCCCTACTCAAACATTGGAAGTACACTCCATGTATTCGACTAACCCAAAAGCCACCCAACAGCCTGAAGGGAAGATAAAACAATGAAAGAAGGGGAAGGGGGCTAAANCCCACTGATAATGTTCGCAGGGACAACACGAAAAAATGGAAGGCGAGGTATCCGTGCAACTTGTGCGTGGAAGACCACCCGACCCATCTTTGTCCTCGACTTACAGAGGCCCAAAAGTTTGTCACACAGCAACAGTAGGCAGTGTTGACTAATCCCTTTAAACATGGGCAAAATTTAACTCAAGCCCCTACAAGCACAGAAGGGGGTAGCCAAGAAACCTACCCTCCTCCAAACAATCCCTCATCTGTGAACATATACATGGTTAGGGGTGATGCTTTCATAACGACTAGAGTGCACGGCTATAGTAAACCAAGTGCTTCTGAGAAGGGTAAAGAAGTCGATCTCCCATCTCTTCCTCTACAGATCGAGAAGACGTTGGGAGAAAAAATGACATGCATTCCAAAGGGTGCATTTAAAAAATCTTCTCACAACCCAAACGCAAGGGCCGCCCAGAATTACTTTGTGGTGGAGGATTTATCACAAACCCCTTATGCGATGTCTACTTTGGAGGTCCTCCAAAGCTGCCCTACTCAGAGGAAAGGCTTGTTGACCGCTTTGGGCTCTACTGAGACTTGTAATTCGGGTAAAATCATGTTAGATACAACTGACTTAAAACCTTGTATGCCTTACCACGTGGCGTTTTCAGATAGTAGTGGATCATCCCATGAAATATTTTACACATAATATCTTCTGCACAGTGGTAAAAGAGGGTGCCTCGACATGCGTTATGTCGTTAGCATGTTGGAAGGCCATTGGCCAGCCCACTTTGTCTCCATCCCCTACTCTCCTCACTGCTTTCAACGATCGTTCTTTTCGACCACATGGCATCATTCCTTCTTTCCCTGTGTAGTTAGGAGGGAAAACCATGTGTGTCGAAGTAGAGGTAGTCAATGCTCCCCTCGACTATAACCTCATGTTAGGATGGAGTTGGACTTATGCTATGCAAGCTGCGGTTGCTACAATTTTCTGAGTCTTGTTGTTTCCACATGAGGGTCGGATAGTGACCATTGATCAACTATCTTTCTCCAGACCTGACCCAGCTTTGGGGGCATCCACGGTCCCGATGATTGATAATCCTCAACCAGGTGTCGTTAATGTAGGAGTTGGTTTATGCCCATCCTTGATGGGTACCTTCAATTTCCCACCTCCTCACGACGATATCAAATTTGTATCTAATCACCATAAGGTTGAGTTTTTTCAATTTTTGTCGTTCCGCACGACTTACTTTGAGGATCCTTGGATTCTTCCTTCCCCATAGGCCATGATGGATGAGACAGGGCACTCAGGCATGTCCATGCCCTTTTCTACCGCTGAGGTAGTGTACTCTTTAGTCCAGCAAGCTCCAACTAACCCTGATCTGACTCCTACACAAGAGTTAGATCCACTTCTAGAGCCTATTTGGGCTCAAGGTTCTCTCGCTAATGTAGATTTGTTAGAATTAGTATTGCCTTCTGATGAAGCAGTAATCGAAGCAATGACTAGTCCAGACAAACCTTGGGAAGATCTTCATCACAGATCATATTTCCTCCCAAAGTTAATTCAAATCAAAGTAGGAGAATTCACTGTGACTATGACTGGAGAGAGGTCTTGTCATACTAATCCCTTAGCTATACACAAGATCTATGCTGAGGGTAATATGACAACCGTTGCTGAAACGATACCTATAAATATCTCCAGAACCCCTATCATCATAGACAATGTTTTCATCAGAGCATACAACTCCCCCAAGGAGATGCTAGGCATCGACCCACAAAGAGTCTATCATAAGCCAACTTTCTTTTTTTTCAAGCTCGCTTTGAGATCCGAAAGAAACATCCGACGAGATTGCATTTATGCTTTTCGATCTCGTCCGGATTAACTGAGAAAAGTAGTCATTATGGAGTCTTATTTAAGCCCTTTTCGGACTCCTTAAAGATGAAAAGATTGTCGAGTGACATTGTTTCTTCACACTCGTTAAATTGGTCTAGAAGAAAGTTCCTTAAACCGGTCTCCTCTTAAGCCCTTTTCAGACCCTCTAAAAATGAAAAGATTGTTGAGCGATCTTGTGGCCTTTCATGGTCATTAAACTGAAATTTGAAGTCACGTCTGTCCAGTGGTAGTTTACCCCTTTTTCGGTCTAGATGGTCAACTGTACGAACAAAGGTATACTCTATCGAATTCCCATTCTTTAGAAGAGTACTCTCAAGTATAATTTTATTCCTTTTTCGGGCCTGAGGGACTAAATTTACGAGAAAGAAACCCCCCAGAGTCCACAGTTAAGCTCTTTTCAGACTCCCTAAAATTGAAAATATCGTCGAGTGACCTTATTCTTTCACACTCGTTAAATTGGTTCAGAATAATATTCCTAACAGAGTCCGAATTTAAGAGTTTTTCAGACTCCTTAAAAGTGAAAAAATAGCTGAGTGATCTTGTCCTTGTCACACTCATTAAAATGGTTTTGAATTGACGTCTAATCGATGCTAGTTTATCCCTTTTTTGAACTGAATAGACTATTGTCGAAAAAGGTACCCCAGTGGAGTCTCCTTTTATGCTTTTTCAGACTCTCTAAATATGAAAAACCACCGATCTTACCTTCTCTGGGCTCCTTAAACTTACATCAAAGGACATTACCATTTTGTGTTCTATCAACCGCATTTGCATACCTTATCCACTAGCCTTGTGACAGTTTGCTTCTGCGTCTTAACACCTTTGGCCATTGGAGGATTTTCCTCGAGTATCATTTTACCAGAACATCAGTCTTGTCCTTATGCCTTGAGCTCATATGTTTGCAGTACTCGTTCCTCCATTGTAACGTAATATTCCTTTATTATTTTTCCAAAATTATCGAAAAGAACAAAAAAATTAAATATACCCCAAAAAAGAGGATGGGAAAAGTATTTTCTCTATTGGCATCATAATGAGTCGCCCTTGGATAAAGCACATCTGTCTGTTTGATCATTAGACTATGGGATGTAGTACGACCTTAGGAATATTTTCTCACTATATAGAGTTGTGTCCTCCACCGTTTGGTTATTCTTCCAAACATATGGAGAGTTTACGTTGCCTCCTGCTTCGTAGACATATGATTAACATATATGTTGCATGAGTCTTATCACTTGTCATGTTATTGTCCAAGGGAAGTTTGTCACTAAGCCTGAGTTGGCCCCTCTACAATATGTCTCTTGTCTGTATACTCGACCATCCTAAACATCCAATCAAGTCCTTGTTCGAAATCAATGAAGCCTTTAGTCCGATCATCAAGATTATCAAGTCCATAACCGACGAGTCGTCGAAGACCTCTGGGTAGTGCAATCGTACACTCATATTACACTCTTACCCGAGTTTAAGAAGATTTTGAAGTTGTTTCTTGAGTTCTGAAGTCCAGCCATCAGGCCGAATCAGCTTCTAGAAGATGGATTCTCT
The DNA here is from genome assembly GCA_009831015.1 of Picea engelmannii. Classification (NCBI taxonomy): domain Eukaryota; kingdom Viridiplantae; phylum Streptophyta; class Pinopsida; order Pinales; family Pinaceae; genus Picea; species Picea engelmannii. Next base: position 378,113 of record ML787549.1, on the reverse strand, counting down.
ATATGTATATCTTTCTAATTTCGAGATGTAGATCCGCTGTGTATTATTTGCAGCTACTATTTATAGTTATTTTACATGGATCTACAGTATATTTGATTGGTAGCCATGGTTCTATTTTATCCCGAGCATGGGTATGCCCACCTCGGTGAGACATTTGTTATTTTGAAAATGGCACCTCCTAGTTCCTGATCCTTAGGCTCAATTGTTCGGCACATCAGTAAAGATTGGTAATGTATTTCAGCCATCAGATGCTCTTCTGAACTCACACATTAGGGGGCATCTATTATAACCCTAAATTGCACCACACATGCTTACCTGGCATCAGGCCAACTCATATCCCTTCCTTGCCAAAAATCTGTTGAACAACTCTTTGAAAATCCTCTTGTGTCAAGGCCCATGCGCCTTAACCCATTACTGCACGCGTGTGCACGCTAGCTGACTCACAATAGCCCACGTGTACCTAACAAAGCACGAATAAAGGAAAGTTGCCTACAAAACAAAAATCTATGGGTCAGTTAATTGAAACTCCCGTCTATGCATGGCCGAGGGTTCGTCCAAAACCCTAGCTCCTTCTAGCCTATAAAAGAAGGGGTAGAGGTACCATTTGGAAAAGGAAAAAATATAGCGAAGAAACTATGCCCATTTACATAATCCATTGTCCCAACCCTTTAGCCTTTCCTTATGCCAAAGGAGATTTAAGGCAAAGCAGTTGAAGGACGAAAGAAGAGGAGCTCAGGATCAAGTTCAAGGAGCGGTGGTTAGTTTCAGCTTTTTTGTAAGTTGATTCATTTTTAGTAATAAAAAGAATACTTTTCCCATCCCAATGCATGAATTGTCTATGGTTTGATTAATTTATGTTTGATTTATAACCCTATAGTATAGAAGTAGCATGCATGCATAGTTGTTGTTTGTCTTGAGTGCAGGTCATCTGTGGAAGGAGCAGCGCAAGCAAGTAATAGAAGAGAAACGAAGGATCTACATCGAACACCGGTAATAAGGTTGGTGGTCCTTTTCCATGCATTTACTGTGAAAAGGGGGTTTAAATCTTGGGTTGTAGGTAAAAAAGTAGTTTCTATTCGGTCAAAATCTGCATGCAAGTCTGACCCTAGTTTGCTAGTCCATAGGGTGTTTTTCCCAACAACATCTCTCCCTTCACCTTTGGATAGGGGATGAACCTGGAGGTCAGTAAGGTCTTGTTGGGCCCTTCGTTTTGAGAAGGAATCGTGCAATTTTTGACTAAGAAGGATTTGTGCAAAATCCATCAGAGGATGGAAGAAAGAGAAATAGAAAGAAATTGTGAAAGTTAGCGCAACACCAGTGAAGCAACAAACGGTTGCAACAGAACAAGAAAGCATGCAAAATTAGAAGGAAGACACAACCCATCTATATATAGGAATGAACACCATTGTAAAGGGGTTCCCCTGTTCATTGTTTGGCTCGCTCATTAGTTGGTTCATTAGTTCATGAGTTTGTTGGCTGGGTTGAGTTGAGTCAGGTTGGTCCGAGTCGCCCATAATTTGGGATTAGCTGTTGATAATTGTTGTAAGTCGAAGGAAGGAAATTTTGAGTCTGTAATGAATTGGACCTATCAGTTGGAGAATTATAGCTTTGTGTCATGGGTCTAGAGCCTAGAGTCTGTACTAAGCCTTGCTATGTAATTGTGAGTCTGTAATGAGATAAAGATCCAAAAGATAATATGAAGTAGGAAAAAATTTCAAAATATGTTGTGTCCTTGTATGTTTACTTATGAATTTTAGTGGTTCCTTATGGCTTATCGGTTCTATTTGATGGTTAAACATTTAAATTCTTTCTCGCAACATAAGTAGGTCAGATTCTTTCATTTATATGTTTCAGATCTGTTAATGTCTCTTGTGAAAGAACAAGAATGAGTTCTGATTGCTCTATGGATCCTCTTTAGTTTTTTCCCTAGCCTTCCCTATCGATCTGTCTCAGCAGTGCTTCAGGTGAGACTTCTTCTCTTCAAAAGAGATGAAAATGTGAATGCTCTAGACTACATGGTACCTTTTGTTGGTAACCTAAGAAGGACCCTGGTCTGATCAAATTCGCGCCAACAAAATGGTTTTGTTACCAGGACCTGTGTTAAAAGGGAACCTATAGGGAGACTGTCGTCGTCGATCCATAGATCTGGCATTGATCAATGGTGGAAAAGGATTTTTGAAGAATTCATATGGAAAGAGGTGGAAATAAGGAGAAAACAAGTGGAAAACACTTGCGAAGCAATCTTTTACTCAAAAAGATCAAGCGACCAATATGAAATTTTTTGGGTTAAATTCCTGGAAGAATTTTTTCACTGGATAAAAAGGCTCCAAGAATATCTAGAGTTCCAGGGACAGGCCAAGAAGATATGTGTGGGGGATACCAAAAATTTAGCAGCACTCAAGAGGTTGGATTGCCTAGTTACACGAGCTGTGGACTTCTAGGTTAACAACACACTAGAGGGATACATAATTGAATTTGTATTTGAGAACCAAGTGACTGAGGCCAAGTAGCACCAACAACAGAGTATTGTGAGATCTATCGAATCCACTGGCATGGGCCAAGATAGTTCCCCATCATCAAAAAATATTTGACAGTAAGAAACATAGTACCTTGTGAGTTATGCACATCTACCATGCATACTACCAATCAATGTAGAGTGTTGGATGCACTTGCAGATAGGTTAGAATGAACAAAATTTAGGGTGAATGAAAACCCTCAGGGACCAGAAATAGGTTGAGGAGGAGGAGCTGGAGGAGATTTCAGAGGAGGAAGGATTAGGGGAAGAGGACCAAGAATATGTTATAAGTGCGATGAACAAGGTCACCTGGTCAGAGATTTTCCTCATCCAAGGCGGCCATGGTGCTCTCACTATAGAACCAATGGACACGCAATAGAAGACTGCCCAGAGTTAACTGCAAAGTGGAAAGATAGAGTACGAAAAAGAGGAACTAACCTTATCATTTCACATATCAAGAGGATTTCTAAGGGACAATTTCCCAACCTTAATATCATTACTCGAGAAGGAGAGAAGACAGGAGCTGATGTTGATACTCTACCTCAGATCTAGAAAGTAGCACCTAAGGGAGATAGGTATGATCCCCTAAAGAAAAACATGTTCTTTAAATATTCCATAGAAGTATTCTAGAATATTCCTATTCATGAAATGCAAGAGAATCCACCCCCCCCAACCGACTGTTTACCCTAACATGGAAGAAGTCCTTGCTTCACCCTCTGCACCCATAAACCCTATAATCATACTAAGACAGTATGAGAAACCCCAAAACGTAGTTGACCTTTGGTTTCAATTATTCTCTGACATTCTAGGGAATGACCAACTAATATAAAAGTTGCACAATGCACTGTACCTAGTCTTAGGGAATGAGGAACCCTTAGAAGTAAGGATAAGGGCTAATCTTCTTGAGAAAAGTACTCAAAGAGTGCAGCGAAGAAAAGTGTGAACTGGAAAAGAATTTCGACTAGTAGCCCAGTTAAACAACTTCGAAATTAAGGACGTCATGTTGGACCTAGGGTCAGATGTGGACATTTTGCATAAGAAGACTTGGGAAGCCTTAGGAAAATCGAGACTGACATATTCCCCAATTCAGTGAATAATGGAAAATCAATACTGTATCTTCCCCATAGAAAGGCTGGAGAACGTGGAAATCAATGTAGCAGGAGTAAAAACAACAGCTTACTTTGAAGTCATTGAGATCATGGGAAATAAATGCCCCTACTCTACACTACTTGGCATCAATCGGGCCTATGAAAATTATGCAGTAATCGACTTAAAGAAAGACACCATGACTTTTGAAGATGAGGGGATCAAGGCAGTTCAACCTTTGGATCCATATGTAGGACCCAGGTACATAGAACCAACAGACAATAATATGGATGGAGAAGACCTAGACCAGTTGAACACCGTAACAGCAGGGACAAGAAACTATTATATAAACCCTACTGTTGATGGATCAATAATATGGAGAAGTATACAGTCAACAGACGAAGATTCAGAACTGGCTTTTGATAGTTGGAAACAAGGCTCGCACAAAATATTCTCAAGAAGATGTGCAACTGTCAGAATGACCAGATGGGTTGGGACCAAAGTTAGAGAACACCCAATATATGATGGTACTTCAGATATATACAATCTTTTTTAGAATATGGAAGATAATGTGAGAGAAGATCAAATAATATTGGTACTAGATATAGCTTTTCAAAACAACCCCGCCAAATGGTGGGCCACTCATAAATCTATACTCAGAACTTGGGATGAGGTAAAGTAAGATATCAAGTACATGTTCTGGAATAAGGAGAAGCCAAAATCAGAGATGCAAACAGATCTTCAAGTTGCACAACCGTTCAACAGAGAATCAGATCCTAGAATACACATTGAACAGTGTGCAACACAATGGCAAGTTGCAGAGATACCCTCTCACTTCTAGGTTCAGGTATTTCCCCACTCTCTAGGCCCAATCCTGAAATATTGGTTCATACATGAGGAAACCAGAAGACAGACCAACAAATGGTAGACATTGGCATGGCAATTTTTCAATGACTTCTCATTCTTAAGTAAGTACCCTGAGCTTCAGCTATCCCTGCAAATTATTAAAGAACTTCTTTTTACAACCAATAGTAATAAGAGATCAAACTTTGTAGTGTGTCCCAGGCATACCCAAGAACTTCAGACTAAACTCCACTTACCCTTGACTGAGAAGCCTATAGAATGCTATCAGATTAGCAAGGATTCAGAAATCCTAGATGACTTAGAGAAACTGAGAAACCTACCCATCAAAGGGACAGAGGGGAATAGAGAAATCCAAAGCACCATACCTAGACAGACCGATAGTTCCTAGAATCACCCATTAAAATTGCGTAGACTCAACATAGGGACTGCAGAGCAACCCAAGATAGTTATGGTGGGAGACTACTGGGATGAGAAAACTAGTCAAGAAATACAAATTTTACTGAGGAAATATGAGGATTTTCTCCCAAGGACCTATTCAAAATTAAAGGGAATCAAAGGAGTCATGGGAGAAATGAAGATTGAGTTAAAACTAGGATCCAAGCCTATCAGACATAGACCATAATGTCTTAACCCAAGATTAAAAGAGAAAGTTAAGAAGGAGATTGATAAGATGTTAGAAGCAGGTCTCATTTTCACAATAGAAGAAGCATAGTGGGTCAGCCTGATAGTCATTCAAAGCAGGAAATACACTGAGGATATTAGAGTCTGTGTTGACTACAGAAGCCTCAACTCTGCCTGTGTGCATGACCCTTTCCCAACACCCTTTACTGATGAGGTTCTAGAACAGGTTACAGGGAATGAAGCATACTTATTCACAGATGTATTTTCAGATACCATCAAGTCAGGATTGCTAAAGAAGACAAAAGAAAGACCACTTTAATTACATAATGGGGATATTTTGCATACAACATAATGCCATTTGGTTTAAAGAACACCCCTGCAGTTTTTTCCAGGATTGTGATAGAAGCCTTTAGAGAATTCATTCACAAATTTATAGAAGTCTATATGAATGATTTCACAATATATAGCCTGCTTAAGGAAAATGTAGCATTGCTAAGGCTAATGTTTGACAGATGCAAAGAATCGCAAATCTCATTAAATCTCAGAAAGTGTATCTTCTATGTGCCACATGGAAATCTATTGGGCCACATAGTCTGTCGAGAAGGAGTATTGGTAGACCTAGCCAAAGTTGTGGTCATTGTGAATATGACACCACCTATGAGTGATAAAAAGTTTCGCACCACACTAGGACACATAGGTTACTACCGCAGGTTCATTTGAAGATATGCCAACATTACTGCACCTCAGGAAAACCTCTTGAGAAAGGATGAAACATTCCAATGGACTCCCAAATGTGATAAATCATTTGAGACACTTAAGGAGAAACTCATTACAACACCGATTCTGATATTCCCAAACTAGGAGAAGTAATTTCACTTCCATGTAGATGCTTCCATAATTTCCTTAGGAGCTATATTAACACAACCTCGAGATGGAGCTATGGATCACCGTATCTATTTTGTGAGTCGAAAGTTTTCACAAGAAGAACGTAACTACACAATGACAGAAAGGGAAGGCTTAGCAATGAATTGTGGTTCACATAAATTTAGACATTATTTGTTAGGATCTCATTTCAAATTCTTTACTGATCATTCTTCACTGAAATACCTAGTTAACAAACTTGTGTTGGAAGGGAGAATTTGTAGATCGCTGTTATTATTTCAGGAATTTTCCTTTGAAGTCATCATCAAGCTGGGATGATGCAACGTCGGACCCAATCATCTGTTCAGGCTAGATTCAAGAGAAAGTGGTGGATCAGTGGATGACCAGCTCCCAGATGCAGACTTGTTCAGGATTAAGGCCATATCGAAATATCTAGAGGACATAACAATCTTTCTCAGCACAGGGGCCTATCCTGAAACATATTTCGCAACCCATAAATTCCATATGGTCGTTAGAGCAGCAGATTGCCAGCTAATTTTCGGACATTTGTATAAATTGGGACTATACAGTATCCTCAGATGATGCATCCTAGATCATGAAAGGCAAGATATACTCTGGAAATGCCTTAGTGAAATTGCAGGATGTCGCGTAGGAGGAAAGGCCACGTCATAGAAATTTCTATAGGCAGGACTTTGGTGGGAAACACTCTTCAAAGACGAAAAAGAATACGCTATATTGTGTTATGTTTGTCAATGGGTGGGAAATTCATCACACTGATATGAACTACCACTACAACTAGTTAGAGCTCTACAGGCATTTCAAAAATGGGTAGTTGACTTCATTGGACCAATCAACTGCACAACCGAACATTTAAAGGCTAGGTACATCATTACCATGACTGACTACCTTACCCATTGGGCAGAAGCAACAACGGTATAGGACTATTTGACAGATACTTCTGCCAGATTCATTTTTGAGAATATCATCACCCAATTCAGATGTCCCAGGAGCCTAACCAACGATCAGGGAGCTCATTTCATTAGCAACACTATAGCAACACTCAAAACAAAATTTCTGATCCAGCATCATAAGAGCAGTCCATACCACCCACAAGTTAACGAAACAGTCGAAGCCTTCAACAAGATCCTATAAAAAGGACTAACAAAGGTCTGTTGTGCAAACTGGGAGGATTGGGATGATAGAGTTCCAATTGTACTATGGGCCTATAGGAAAATCACAAATAAATTCCATAGATACACACCATTCCAATTAGTCTATGGGAGAGAGGATTTCGTGCCTGTAGAGTTCATCACTCCAAGCCTGTATATTTCACAAGTCACACATATGACATAAGAGGAATCAGTGGCACAGAGACTTGCGGAGCTACAAGAACTAGAGTAAACCAGATTTCTAGCAGACTTACATCAGTCGATTGAAAAGGAAAGACAAAAATCTTTGCATGAATGACACGTTAAGACCAAGGTATTCACACAAGGGGACAAGGTGTTACTCTATGAAAGCCGATACCAGAAGAAACCTGGCAAGCTGTGTATGTACTGGTTGGGATCCTTCATAGTTTTAGAGATCTGACCCTTAGGAGCAGTCAGACTCACGTAACTAGACGGTGTGCTATGACCAAGATGGGTGAATGGTGCTCACTTGAAGCTCTACCTATCTCAAAATTGAGAAAGAAGGACAATCGATCCAATCCAAAGGAGATTGTACAATATATAGATTTGAGTTTTGTTTTCTTTTTGAAATTTTCTAAATTCAGTTAATAAAGTCCATATGCGCAATATTGTGCCATAACACATAGTTCATTTTTTTTGTCTAAGTGTTGGTTGATATAGAATTGACGACTCGGTAGTACAATACCTGAACCATAAGAGAGTCCATTCATGACAGTCATTAAAGATGACAGGGACAACCTTCGAGGTCAGAAGGGCCATGAATCCAAATCCAATCCGAGTCATAGGCCACGCAAAACTAGTCTAGTCACAACCTTGTTTCCATCCCGGTACCCCTTCTGACAACCGTTAATCCATAAAGCCGCATTATTCCAAGATGCACTCAAATTTTGCACTAGGATACCCACCCATCAAATAGAAAGGTCTCAAATCGTCCACGTCCCTATGCCAGAAGGATTTACCTTGATCAAACCGTCCCGTCAGACAACTCACATCCAGATTGCATCCATACGATCATGATGAGTAGCAGTTACTGCTAAAAACTTACCCATTAATCCAAGTAAAAGGCTCTCAGAACTCAGCCGAGAATGCACTTTTTCTAAAAATATCATAGCCATTTCTGAACTCGGTAGTGCGAACTAGTTGGGACCATTGTAAAAGTTGTAGACGTAACCCTAGTTCTTACTTGCCACAAAAGTGCAAAGTCCAAGAGACATAGCAAGCTGAAGTGCCATGACTAAAGAAGAAGTACCAGATGAGCCATGTGACCCCCGGGTCGAGATCATGGGAAATATCAAAAGGAAGGTAGAGCACGTAAAGCTCCTCGACCTTGACCTCGTGGATTCAGCCTAGTTCCCATAGATGCACACAGACATCTTCTGGGATATAGTTCTGTATGGAATTAGAGGAATGCAATTTGTACCAAAAGAATACTTCATCAACTTATTTAAATCGACCATCATGAACCTGAGAGACTTACCAGTCTTTGGTACCATAGGCGAGATTGTACGTTGCACGAAATTTCTGATAAGAATGGTGCATGATAGAAGTCTATGGTTGGATAAGCAGTATATAATCCATGCTAAAGACATCCAAAAACTTACTGGACTATCCTCCCAAGGAGAGGATATGTCGAAGGGATTCCAGGGTCTCGATAAGAACGGGAAAAAGAAAGGTGAGCTTAGCTTGTATGAGAAATTTAACACAAAGAGAGGAGGACGCACAACAGTAATTGAACCAATATTGTCCGAGACAGTATGGACTGGCGGCTACATCATAGCCAACAAGGTTATGAGGTCTTAATATAAGGGAGAATGCACTCTATATGCATTATCAGTCGCCGACTTCTACGCAAATGGAGCAGTGTTCAACTGGTGTAGTTTCATGTTGCAGGAACTACTAGTAGCTTGTGAGGAAACACAGGAGAAGGGAGGAACCTTCACCTATGGATACCTACTTGTGGACATATAAATTCAACATTTTTAGTTTTATTAAAGGAACTAGACTTATTATGCAGTAAACATATGACTACTCTCAATCATTGCATGCTCTCTACCATGAAATTTTGCAAGCCCTCTTATACATCTCCTCATATATTATCATTGAATTCCTTTGTGAAGTGGTTGTTGCCATGAATGAGCAAAAATCATCCATCATGTCACTTTGTTCCAATACTATCTATTACGGTACTGCAGGAACATGTTTTGATACCAATTACTTATTTGGTACTGATGCCAAAGTGATATGATCTTTTTCATGTGCTTAACATTGTTTTCACTTTAGGTAATTAGAAGTATGGGCTAATATTTTCATGTTCTTTCTATCAAGGATCATTTGAGTCTTGTGTTGAATTGTTTTTACTCTCATGCACATCTTCCTCCTACATCTCAACCTTGAATGAATCATCATTGCTCTCCTTTAAGAAGATATTTTCACATTTAGCTCTATATGATAATGGGTGCACTTGTCTTATTACCTCGTCATTTTGAAGAAGTGATTGTTAATTGAAATATCCATTGAAAAGTGGTAACACCATTATGTCAAATACTAACCTAGTTGATTCAAACAAGTTTTTATCCAAGTTTATCTTTACACATTTTTCTTGAGAGGTATTGATAAAAACCTCATGTGGTGGACTTCCCTTGCAAAACCACAATGAACTTTCATGAGAACCCTAATAGGATTAACTAGAGGGACCTCTTAGTCATTATCCAAGATGTGACATTATACATTGAATAGCCGATATTTAAGTTGAATGTGGATGATGTCACCCTTGGGATAATTGCAAACAATTAATTATGTGCCTAATAACTCTAAAGCACTCTCGTACCACCTGCCTTCCTTATACTCTAAAACTTTCAATGAAAAGTATACATTATTCTAAATCTTTTGAGTAATATAATAAAAAGGAAATATCATGAAGTACAAGTAAACCCGTTGGGGTACTGAACAGGCCTGCTGGCAGCGGGGCCATGCTTGTATGGTACTAAGGTAAACACATCGGGGTACTGAACAGATCTGCTGGCAGCGGGGCTATGCCAAGTAAAGGGAGTTGAAAAACATAAAGTGGCACACTTAAAACTGAAAAAAAAAACCATCATTATCGAATCAAGGCTAGGATATGACCATTATATCTCTCAGATGATGTTCCTAAGAACCTTCAAGTATCCACTTTAGAGTTCTATCTTTTAAAATAAATAGGTTTGCATGAGAAGTGGGATCCTCAGTATATGTAATTCACCTTACTTAAGAAAGAAGAGTTTCATCTCTACAAACTTGGATCAGAAACGAGTTAATCATCTTGGGATTTATTCCTTTATGTGTTCTTCTCTTCAAATGATATCTAAAACTATGCTTATATCACTTTTGTTTTAAAGGTAATTTAGCCAGGGGGGCCTATTAGTCAAATTCATTTTGAAAACTCTTGGCCACTATCCTATAATCATATTAGAGTCACATCCAACCCTCTCTCTTAACAATGATTGACAAAATATTGAATAAGGATTAATGAAAAATCACTAATAGATCTAATCTATTACTCATGACTCCATTTTTTCATCATAACTACTTTTTCCATGGGTAAGAATGTGAAGCATAGGCCAGGAAGTTTATATGTATGACATGAACTTAAGGAGTTGAGAAAAGGTGAAACTTCAGGGAATGCTTGATCGAGTGAAGAGTATCATCAATTTTGAAATGTTGAAGATCATTGTTGCATGAGGACATGGGATGACTTAAGCATGGGGGAATGTTGAGTCTCCATTTTGACACTTCTAATACCCTCTATTACCCCCTATTTAAACCTATTTTACCTATGTTATGAGTATAAACTTGATTGTTGCCTCCATAAATACAATTAATGACCTTGTTCATGTGCATAGAGAGGTAACGTATGATTAAGGCATATTTTGTTTAATTTTCTTGAGTTAATTCGATTAAAATGTTGATTTTTCATGATCCTAATCATTTGATCTTAATAAACATTGATATGGCACCAACAAAACCGCATAACATTGATTCGATACCAACATAACTGCATAATATTGATTTGATACTGCCCTATGCTATTCCGGTACTAGCCTGTGCTATTTCAGTACCAGTGTGATTGTGCTATTTCAGTACCAAACAACTGCGCCTATTCCAGTACTAGTGCGACTCTGTTATTCCGGTACCAAATGACTGTGTGTATTCCTGTACCAATTGTTATTTCCAGAATTCACATGTTGAATGCGTTTGCTGAAGGAGATAACAAGAAATTGGTTGGATCGAAGTATCCAAAGTAGTTTTCAAGATCATGATCGACTTCATCACTCATGCACTTCGTGTCATGAGGATGAAGTCCGTCCCTAAAGATTCAATATGTATTTCCAATTGTAATATTTTAAAATTGTTTCATAATTATCCTTAGCTCTTGATAGTAACGACTTACCTTCTTTATAAGGGATGTTGTATAGGTGATAGGGCACATGAATGATCAATGTAATGAATCAAGTTGTACAAACCAGATGATGCATATTCTTTTGATGTACAAGATGATGAGTTGCTAATTCGATTTACATTTGAAGAAATACAAACGATCTATTATCCAATTTCTTGGTATGATTAGAATGCTTTAGTCTATTATCTTCTTAGAGCTTCCATGTTGGAATCGAGAAGGGCCCACCATTCTGATATGGTAGGCTTAATGTAAAATATAGCTCAGCTTTATATTCATGTACATGTATGTTTTATTCCAGTACTCAATTGTGTGTGTCATGTACCTTTTATTTTGATTTCTTGTTTGAGTTAAACTATGAATTCATAAAGTATACATATTGTGTTTGATCTGTATAATTGTTAGATATTTTGAGTAAATTGTGAATGGGATTGTATTAGTGTAAGTTTGATAAGTATGGTGCACCAAAACTTTAGTAGTTTTACTTAGTTTCATAAACAATAATTTGTGTTGATATAGTTGTAAAGATTTGTAAAATTTTACATTCCTGAAACAATGTTCTTTATAGCGATTTTCATAATTTATTTTGAAATTTCAAGTGTGTTAATACAGGAACAGTTAATATCCCATCATTCACCCTACATGGACTATTAAATGGATAATCTCAATACACCTAGTGTTTCCTGTGTAGGGACAAATAGTTTCTTCTAGAATTGATTAAGTTATGAGTGATTTCCTTTTGAATATTGTGTGCAGAAAATTGATTACAGTTTACTGTTGAAATTAGTTGCTAGAGGAGGCAAGATCTAAGTTCATCTCTTCATTTCATGAGCCTCTAATGAACAGATTTGTCACCTACAAAATAACCTTCTGATTCATTGTTTTCTTGAGAAGTTTTGTTATCAGTTTTCTCTTATAAGTTTGGAGTTGTATTGTTGAAGTGTGCCCAGATATGATTGCTAGTTGTTGTTAAGAGTAGCAACTACAGATAAATAATTCAAAGTCGATATTTCCACTTCATGAGCTTGTAAATGGGCAAGGCATTATCTGAGAAAAATCTTTTGAGTGCATGATTGCAAGTTTTTCTTTCTAATTTATGAATCGTGTGAAGAGTTTTATATTTGAAGTGTGAAAAAAGAGTATTGGTTTTTATATGGTTTTCTTGATTGAACTATACTCATCAGACATAGGAACCTATCTGTTATCAGCAAATATAGTGCATCAACTCTACTGATTACGAATCTCGGTTGATAATTTATGTTTGGTAATATATTATGCAAATAATTGCACCAACATTTTGGCGCCGTTGTCAGGGAGTTGTAAACAGTAATAGGTAGTATTTGAATCATATTTCTTTAATGGTTTTGGATTGGTTTTGTGGATGACCTAAGGGCAGAGAGAAGATGATAAGATGTGAGGGAAGATCCCACGCATCCACTTTGGTGGGGTTTCTCCAAAGTTAGGTTGTCCTCTCTTATTTTGATGCAAGTGTGTTTTTATTTTATTTATGACGAGCTAACTTGTGTGAACTGATAACCTGGTGACATGAGGGTCCCAGTAATGCAAAGAGTTCAAGTTTGGTGTGTTTTGTTTTTGAAAATAGTTTTAAAATTTAGATATTTGATGATAAATCATGTTTGTGGTGCTATAAGAACCCCTTGAGTACTAATTTGTATTGTGAGATAAGGATCATCAACCAGCTAGAGTAATTCAAGGATGATCAAGAGCTTGAAGAATGTTCCTCCAAGAAATTTCTCGCATTCTGGTAGCAATTGGGATATACACCTCTCAGGAAGAGCATATCTTCACAGCAGTCAAGAATCTAGTCGTCTCTCCACATGAAGATTTAGAAGTCACGTCGGATTCCTCTTGTCAATTTGTTGAAGGGAATAAATAATCATGGATAGAATTCAATGGAGAGAAATCAGTGGAACCTAAGATTGAGGAGTCCTTAACATGCCTCTCAGTAGATCCTGTATGTATTCCAAAGACCAATCATCTTGAAGAGGATAATCTGCATAGCATGGTAGAGTAAGACATTCAGTGTGACCAAAACAAAGAAGAGAAACAAGAATATAGTGATCCTATTGAAATATGGTTTCAATTAGTTATTAGGTCACACCACTCTTTTATTTTTCATTATTTCTTGATCTCATCATCGAATTGGTTGGTCCTTCATACTCTGGTATGCATTAAAATTTATCTTTTAAACCTGAGTATGGATATATTTCTAACCTTGTTACGCACATGGCTTCACTAGAAGTATTTCTATACTTGAAGGACATTTTATTTTGTTCAATTAGAGTAGGATAGTAAATAAATAAATAAATGTTGCAATGCAACCTATCTTTCATATTTTTAATAAATGGGAATGTCAAAAGCTAATAAGCAGTCGGTTTAAGATCTCTCATTCCTATAGTAGCTTTCTTTTTAAAAGTTATGATGATTTTGTTTGGAATCTTATGAGAAGGGAATCTCTTCATCCTTTGAATGCATGGATAATAATAGAAGGGTTTCAAAAGCAGAGAAGGCATCCTTGTCAACAAAAGATAACACTTAAGGGAGTACTTCATGACCTATTTCTTCAAATTTCTTCTTTTTCCTTAAGTTGTTAAAAATGATGCATTTGTGCTTTATCTTTACCTATCTTTTTTAAGACCACTATTTCACAAGGATGATTAATTAAGTGATTTTTTTAATAGCAGTTGAAACTGAATGTTAATTCTAAGCTATTTTATTCATAGATAATAATTAAACTTTTGACATTTTCCCTAAATTTTTCGTTTTTAAGCATGAATAAAAATCCAGTTTTAATTAGTTCTATTGGTTTGTTTTTAGTAGGTGTTCACAACTCTCTAAGCAACCCTTTTTTTAGCATATCACATTGTTTTCATGAGGCCATGCAAAACCTTAGGCATGGGGGAGTGGTTGCTAAAACCTTCATATTCTTTTCCAAATTCCGTTGGTGAGGCCAAATCAACATGTTCAGTGCTGGGATTTGATAGTCATTCCAGAATTCTGGTACCATTATATTCTGGTACTGCAAAATTGCATTCATCCTATACTACAAACAATGTTTGCCTCTGCGTTCATTCGGTACCAAAGGAGAAAGTTTGCGTTCATATGGTACTGAACAACATTCATGTGCTCATCTGGTATTGTGCTCATCCGGTACTGATGATCACTTGTGTGCTCATCCAGTACCAAAGGAAGAGGTATGTGCTATTCTAGTACTGAAGCACAACTCTACACTATTCCGGTACTGAAGCACAACCCTGCATCCATTCGGTACTAAGGTGATCTGGTACTGGTAATAAGGTGTTGGTAGCTCTAATCGTATATTCAAGTTTTGTTGCTCGATTTAAGCACTAGGACATATAAATTCAACATTTTTCATTTTAGTAAAGGAATTAGAATAATTATGCAGTAAACATATGGCTACTCTCAATCATTTCAGGCTCTCCACCATGAAATTTTGCAAGCCCTCTTATACATCTCCTCATATATTATCACTGAATTCCTTTGTGAAGTGGTTGTCGCCATGAATGAGAAAATATCATCCATCATGTCACTTTGTTCCAATACTATCTATTATGGTACTGCAGAAACATGTTTTGATACCAATTACTTATCTGGTACTGATGCCAAAGTGATATGATCTTTTTCATGTGCTTAACATTGTTTTGACTTTAGGTAATTAGAGGTATGGGCTAATATATTCATGTTATTTCTATCAAGGATCATTTAAGTCTTGTGTTGAATTGTTTTTACTCTCATGTACATCTTCCTCCTACATTTATACACTCAAACTTGAGTGAATCATCCTTGCTCTCCTTTAAGAAGATATTTTTACATTTAGCTCTATATGATAATGGGTGCACATGTCTTATTACCTCATCATTTTGAGGAAGTGATTGCTAATTGAAATATCCATTGAAAAGTGGTAACACCGTTATGTCAAATACTAAGCTAGTTGATTCAAACAAGTTTTTATCCAAGTTTATCTTTACAAGTTTTTCTTGAGAGGTATTGATGAAAACCTCATGTGGTGGAATGCCCTTGCAAAACCGCAATGAACTTTCATGAGAACCCTAATAGGATTAACTAGAGAGACCTCTTAGTCACTATCCGAGATGTGCCATTATACATTGAATAGTTGAGATTTAAGTTGAATGTGGATGATGTCACCCTTGGGATAATTGCAAACAATTAAAATTATGTGCCTAATAACTCTAAAACACTCTCGTACCACCTGCCTTCCTTATACTCTAAAAATTTCAATGAACAATATACATTATTATAAATCTTTTGAGTAATATAATAAAAACGAAATATCAGGAAGTACAAGTAAACTCGTCGAGGTACTGAACAGGTCTGCTAGCAGCGGGGCCATGCTTGTATGGTACTAAGGTAAACTCATCGAGGTACTGAACAGGCCTATTGGCAGCGGGGCTATGCCGAGTAAAGGGAGTTGAAAAACATAAAGTGGCACACATAAAATTGAACAAAAACCCTTGGGTCTCATTCTAAAGCAATCATTATTGAATCAAGGCTAGGATATGACCTTTATATCTCTTGGATGATGTTCCTATGAACCTTCAAGTATCCACTTTAGAGTTCTATCTTTTAAAATAAATAGGTTTGCATGAGAAGTGGGACCCTCAATATATTTAATTCACTTTACCTAAGCAAGAAGAACTTCATCTCTACAAACTTGGATCATAAACGAGTTAATCATCTTGGGATGTATTCCTTTATTTGTTCCTCTCTTCAAATGACATCTAAAACTATGCTTATATCACTTTTGTTTTAAAGGTAATTTAGCCAGGGGGGCCTATTAGTCAAATTCATTTTGAAAACTCTTGGCCACTATCCTATAATCATATTAGAGTCACATCCATCCCTCTCTCTTAACTATGATAAAAAACAGATTGGATAAGTCTTAACGACAAATCACTAACAGATCTAATCTATTACTCATGACTCCAATTTTTCGTCATAACTACTTTTTCCATGGGTAAGAATGTGAAGCATAGGCTAGGAATTTTATATGTATGACATGAACTTAAGGAGATGAAGAAAGGTGAAACTTCAGGGTATGCTTGATCGAGTGAAGAGTATCATCAATTTTGAAGTTTTGAAGATCATTGTTGCATGAGGACATGGAATGACGTAAGCATGGGGGAATGTCAAGTCTCCATTTTGATGCTTCTAATACCCTCTATTACCCCCTATATAAACCTAGTTTACCTATGTTATGAGTATAAACTTGACTGTTGCCTCCATAAATACAATTAATGACCTTGTTCATGTGCATAGAGAGGTAATGTATGATTAAGGGATATTTTGTTTAATTGTATTGAGTTAATTCGATTAAAATGTTGATTTTTCATGATCTTAATCATTTGATCTTAATAAGCATTGATATGGTACCAACAAAACTGCATAACATTGATCTGGTACCAACATAACTGCATAATATTGATCCGGTACTGCCCTGTGCAATTCTGGTACCAGCTTGTGCTATTTCGGTACCAATGTGACAGTGTTATTCTGGTACCAAACAACTTCGCCTATTCTGGTACCAATGTGATTGTGCTATTCCAGTACCAAACGACTGTGTGTATTCCGGTACCAATTGCTATTTCCATAATTTACTTGTTGAACGCGTTTGTTGAAGGAGATTCCAAGAAATTGGTTGGATCGAGGTATCCAAAGTAGTTTTCAAGATCATGATCAACTTCATCACTCATGCACTTCGTGTCATGAGGATGAAATCCATCCCTAAATATTTGATATGTATTTCCAACTGTAATATTTTAAAATTGTTTCATAATTATCCTGATTCCTTAGCTCTTGATAGTAATGACTTACCTTCTTTATAAGGGATGTTGTATAGGTGATAGGGAACATGAATGATGAATGTAATGAAGCAATTAATAAGAGCCATATGAAGCATATTCTTTTGATGTACGAGATGATGAGTTGTTGATTCGATTTACCATTTGAAGAAATACAAACGATCTGTTATCCAATTTCTGGGTATGATTAGAACGCTTTAGTCTGTTATCTTCTCAGAGCTTCCATGTTGGAATTGGGAAGGGCCCGCCATTACGATATTGAAGCTTAATGTAAAATATAGTTCAGCGTTATATTCCTGTACATGTATGTTTTATTCCAGTACTCAATTGTGTGTGTCATGTACCTTTTATTTTGATTTCTTGTTTGAGTTAAACTATGAATTCATAAAGTATACATATTGTGTTTGATCTGTATAATTGTTAGATATTTTGAGTAAATTGTGAATGGGATTGTATTAGTGTAATTTTTATAAGTATGGTGCACTAGATCTTTAGTAGTTTTACTTAGTTTCATAAACAATAATTTGTGTTGAGATAGTTGTAAATATTTATAAAATTTTACATTCCTGAAATTGTGTTCTTTATAGCGATTTTCATAATTTATTTTGAAATTTCAAGTGTGTTAATACATGAACAGTTAATATCCCATCATTCACCCTACATGGACTATTAAATGGAGAATCTTAATAGACCTAGTGTTTCTTGTGCAAGGACAAATAGTTTCTTCTAGAATTGATTAAGTTATGAGTGACTTCCTTTTGAATATTGTGTGTAGAAAATTGATTACAATTTACTGTTGAAATTAGTTTCTATAGGAGGAGAGATATAAGTTCATCTCTTCATTTCATGAGTCTCTAATGAAAAGATTTGTCAACTAGAAAAGAACCTTTTGATTCATTGTTTGCTTGAGAAGTTTTTTTATCAGTTTTCTCTTCTAAGTTTGGAGTTGTACTGTTGAAGTCTGCCTAGATTTGATTGCTAGTTGTTGTTAAGAGTAGAAGCTATAGATAAATAATTCAAAGACCATATTTCCACTTCATGAGCTTGTAAATGAGCAAGGCATTATCTGAGAGAAATCTTTTGAGTGCATGATTGCAAGTTTTGCTTTCTAATTTATGAATTGTGTGAAGAGTGTTATCTTTGAAGTGTGAAAATAGAGTATTGGTTTTTATATGGTTTTCTTGATTGAACTATACTCATCAGACATAGGAACCTATCTGTTATTGGCACATATAGTGCATCAACTCTACTAATTATGAATCCCGGCTGATAATTTATGTTTGGTAATATATTATGCAAATAATTGCACCAACAGACCGATAATCAAGTGGTTTCTACCATGTTCGACTTCAGCACTTCTAAATGCATGGTTAGATTCATACTTAAGGATGATGGAAATGAAGACCCTGGATCATCCCATTCTGATCCAGGTTGTGATGGAGTATTTGTGATTTGTATTAACACATAGATCCACTTTGTATGTCTTGTGGCTATGTCCGAATTTGAGTGATTTTAGAGCATAGATCCACAGTGTGTTCCTGGTGGCTATGTCGATTCAGAATGACATGGATCCACAATATATATTTAGTGTCCATGACTTACTTGACATTTTGTAATATGAATATGGGAATGCCTACCTCGGACAATGGTATATTATTATTCTCACCTCTCTGATTTGGTGGGATCATCCTAATCTCTTCAATCATCTCTCTTTCCCCTATATAAAGAGGGATCTCTCATGCAAAAGGTTAAGAAAAGTAAAATTAAGAAAATTTATTTAAGCAAAGCAAGGCTAAGATTATATGGATAGTTCTACATCAGATCATGCTTGAGAGCCTGATTTCAGTTCATCAAGTTATTGTGGATCTTCTTCATTAAATATTGGAGCAAGTGTGTGTGTTGGAGAAAAGGGTCATCGAAAGGGGACCTTGTGACATCAAGGATTTGGTTGTAATCTCCACTTTCACTTTAATATAATACAGTGATATGTTTATTTCCCATAAAACTTGTCTTGTTTTATTGTATGATTCCTTGATCACATGCATAAGTTCTTGTTGAGTATATTGGATTTATTTTACTTTGGTTGTCTTGTGTTCCCTTGAAGATTCAATATCACAGGAGCACCAGAGTGGAGATAGGATGACAATGGTGAGAGGAAGCGACATTTAAACGGTATGTTGCCTATATATTGTTAACTAGTAAACTTAATAGTTAGAGCTTAGGGAAAGCATCATATTTTGTTTTGTTTTGTTCTAGATATAGGTGTATTCATGGAGATCTATTCATTTCTGCATTTATCTATTAATCCCATAACACTTAATACTCTAAAGATGAAAAATCAATCCTAAGGCAAATTAGTAATCAAAGAGCACACGAAAAGTCAAACAACTAATATGCATACAAACAGGGTAAAATGGCTGAGAGTGGCCTCCCTCCCTAAATAAGGTATGTATCACCCAAAAGGGGCCTGGGAATCCCTTCTAAAGGTCGTAGGTAAAAAAATCGGTTATAAGGGCCCTCGCGGGCTTAACAACCAGTCGGTCAGATCCCCCGGAGAGGTAATCCTCCATAAAGGTTGTGTGTTTTCCAACTCTTATTTGATCCAGGGTACCTGTAGAATAACCCTTGCAAGTAACTTATGAGAAACCTAAGTCAAGAAACTAATAAACCTATGTATAACTGATGTAGAGGTGAGCAATCGTAAGTCAGGTCCACTGTATGGGCAAGGTAGCAAATCATAAAACCTTGAAAGCACTGCCTCTCACGGAGGTAAGGGAACTAACAAGATCCCCATATATGAATAGATCCCCAGAAATATCTCTGACGCTAAGAAGGTATCAGGGTGATATCCCTTCAACCAACCTCGCGTGACCTCGTGATTAACTCCGGTGTGAGTGGAGCCTCCTCATCTTACCAATTATACAATGGATTTATCCACTCCCTTTCTTAGACACAAATGTTGATTTAATTGCCTTGGAGAATTTTACTCACAAAGTCCTATTCCAAGGCAATAAATCCTAAGCTAGTTTGTGCACCCTAGAAAATAAAATCATGACTAATCAATTTTAAATTATAGCATTAATTTTAGTGGCCGTGATTACTCAAAACGATATGGTAGTGAAACCCATGGTGTTATGACTTTGCAAGAAAAAGAAAATATGAAAGTAATGCAAAGTCCTAACTTCAACTTTCAATGAATGATATGCTTCTAATAATAAGTGAAATTTTCAATTTCAACTCTACAATTATGAAGTAAAAATGCAATCTTTCATTATATGCACTAAGCTAATGACAAGGACTCAAAAGAAAAAAATGCCAAGCAATGCAAAATACCTTTTTTTTTTGTATTTTAAATATAATAAAATGAAAATGCATGGACTGAAAAGTGACTTGATATATAACCATACTGTGTATAGAAAGAAATAACCCAAGCAGGATACCAAGTAGCAAAGAACCCAGCCTAATGCACGAGGAAAATCAAAATGAAAATATGATGAGAAAGACTTCGCCTAGAAATTCAACCAAAGATAGGTTTCTTGTCATCCCACAAGCAATTAACAAGCACTACAAAGACCCAAGAAGGCTCAAAAATATCAAATCCCACCCAGCAACCACCAGACCAAGAAAAAAGGCAAGGAAAAATGATGTACGCAATGTTTTAGGAAAATAGAGCGTATGTACACAGCTTGCAGAGGGACATCCTGCATATATATGCGACTGCCAAGGAAAAAAGTGCATATATGTTTCAAAAAACAAGGCCAGGCAAGGGAGAAGGCTGAGAACTCAGACCCAGAGTGAACATAGGTTGTCAAGCAATGATACGACAAGAAACATGATAAGAATGAGAGAAATCTACGGAGAAAAGTACTCAAAACCCTAATAAAGAAGATTTAATCCCCAGTATGTTCGCTAACTTTGTTACGAGGAAAACATCTCTATGGCTAGGGTAAAACACAACAGACGGAAATGACTACATAAATTAACTCTATCCCAAAAACATGCTATATAACCCAATATGCAAGAGAGATAAGAAAGAGGCCTACCTCATCCAGATGTTTGATGAAGTCCATCATTGAGCACTTTGACCCAAAGCTATATACCTGCAAATAGTTCTCAACAACCAAGAAAAAAAAGCATATGGTGATAATATAAAATGTTAGCACATTAGATAGCATAATCCATTAATATACATAACAAATACACCCATAGATAATAACTCATATATTTGCAAGATATCAATTGGACGGGAAAGGAGTATTTCTATTAATAAATGATCAGCAGAAGTGAAAATATTACAGACTTCCATGTTAGCACGGTTCATAACCAAGAAACTAAGTTCCTTCCAGTTGGGCCTCCACAACTTCAATCCTCCACCAAAGGCAAGCTCATAAGAGAGAAACAATGAAGTTCTCAATCAATAAGGGAAGAGCTTGGGGGCTGAACACTGTGTTCAAATTTAAAGGACAAAGTGATGCAGACTCAATATGAAGTAAATTATTTCTCCAGAGTAACTTTTCTCTCAAAGTTGAATTATTTTTCCCCTTTCCATAGCTTGGAATTAGCCCATTTATATCCTTCAAAATGGAACTGAAGGTCGGAGTCAGAACATTTCCAGTATATGGAAGGCCAAGGATCATAGATCTCTTGTCATGACATGGAAACCCAAAATTAATTTTCATTTTCTAGCACAAATCCCGATGTATGCGAGTTGTAGTGGAGCAACCTATGTATACACATGTTGTATAGTAGGCAAGATGCGTATATGTGGAAAAATATGTATTCTTTACTCTGGATTTTACAAACAGGGATGATAAGTCTGCATGGAGAAATGGAAAAAGGCCTTCTGTGCAAGATTTCATAGGGTGAGACAAATATTTTTATAACACTTGAGTGATGTCAAAAGACTTGTTGTTAGCTAACAGTCTATTAGTTCATGAACAACACATAGTTCATATTTCTTAAATACACACATAGAGTAGAAATATTTCATTCTTTTCTCTATTAAGAGTTTGACCAAACTCTTTAGGAAAGAGGTAAGGTAGGGTGTCACCCTTAAAGTTCTTTAAATATGATTTTTACGCAACTCGTCCATGAGACCAAGTAGGCCAAGTGTTGTAACCATGCTCTCATACAAATTTGTAACAACCTCGACCCCTGAGTGACTTTCCTAGGGATGGGGCCTCAAAATTTCATTCTCCTTAAGTGATCAAACTCTTCATTCATGGTTTCTACCACATGCTTCATCCATATTTTTCCAACCACGGTATCCATGCTTAAAATCGAGCCCAAAACTGGTGGATATATCTCTCTAAAGTTCTTTGTGCATTCATTGGTTGAGGGCCACGTGGATCCACCTCACATGTGATATTTCCAAGTTCCTTCCTCCATGGTGGAAGACCATCCACTGTCTGATCCCATGACTGGACTTACTCTTTTTCTCCTAAATCATTTGTGGATAGATTCGAGGCTTTGGTGCTTCGGTGCTTCACACCTCTTTACTATCAATGCACAAGGCCACCTGGAGTTCAAAACTTACGAAGTCCTGTAAGCTCACCATGTGGCTCTGGCCTTTGGCTCGTTTGGTCTCTTTACTATACTACATCCTAGATCCTTTGGAGTCCCAAAGTCTCGAATTCCCAAACTCTCGGTCACTTCACCAACCAGATTGGCTAGGCATACATGTACCAGGAACTGACATGTAGGATGGGTCAAGGTGACACATCTTATGTTCCAATGGGCCTATAGGGTATGTGATATACATGAATATAGGTGACACGTGGAACATCAATCTGGGGTCCATTTCACCCTGGGTGACATCACTACACCATGTCACCCCGGACTGACAGACTCCTAACATTCCTCAGATCTCATGGTTGAGATTTGAACATGTATAGTTATAGATCTACAACTCTTGTTACCTTAGGGATTAGATTTTTAGGAGTGTTGCAATAAAAACTCCTCTCATCTCCTGAAGTGCCCAATATCTGAACTAAAGGGGATAGTTCCAGGAATCCCCAGTATATTGACAGCTAAGAAAGGACCCGAAGGATCCCTCAATCTACGGTTTTGGGTCCTTCATGGCTCCGGCCTTTGGCATTTTGGATCTCAGTTTAGTTAGTAATATAGGTTCACATAACCATTGGGGGAACTGTCTAACATTGGTAAACCTTACGGGAAACTAAATCTCCTAGATACCTTCGGCCAATATAAGGCTAGTAGGGTTGTTCATACTCCGAAGTCTCGAACTTCTGGAGCTCCAAAACTAGGAGGAATTAGCTTCCTTAGGCTTAGCCTAAGGTTCCTAGGTATTGATCATATGGGTCCTCTCGAATGGATCTTGTCTTATTGTCTTCCAAACAAAGAGACCTCCCCTTTCAAGACTTGAACTTAGCTATCCTTCTTGAGCTTTATCATGAATTGGTTAAGGACTTGGGCTTGGAATCCCAGTCGCATGGAAATGAGTCTGGAAGAGGTATCCTACTCAAATGAATAGGTTCATATTGACACAATATCTCCTACCTCGTCCATCTTACAAGCTTATGTCCCAAGAAGCATCGAGAATTAAGCTGTGGCATACAAACTATCAATCAAAAGAATAATTGCATAAGGATATGAATGCATACATATATCATGTTCATTCCACACATAAACCATTTATAGATACACACATATATATACATAAACCCATGCATTCATCCATTATTTCAATTCAATACATAAAGTAGGAAAAATACTTATCATAACCAGATAATGTGAAGCGACTGCTGAAAGGGGTGTCAGTTTCCATGAAATCATAGGCTAAGTCACTCATAACGGATTTACCAGTATCCACCCCCGAGATAGACCATGATGCTCTGTGATAAAATCCTTCCTTCTGGCTCAATGACAATAGGGATGGAGGTTACTCTCCTCCTCTTGCAGGATCTTGGAGACAGGTTACACAATACTAAGCAAGGAGGACCATCCTCATTTATCATCTTGTATCATATCCCTTCTATCCATTTCCCTATGACCAGAACATTCATTTCCTTAGTTCTTCCTTGATCCTGAGAGATTAGCCTCTCATATCTACACTCTTCGTAGGTCTTCCTCTACCCACCACACCTTCCTTTCTTACCTTCCTCAACAATTTTTTTCCCTTGACCAAGTTTTGGGAGTTTCTTGGTCATGTTGACCTATTTTGAGAGTTCGATAGCCTATTGAAGGAGGAGCGCAAGACGAAGTGGAGATCACGGTATCTCGACCCCCTTTTTGGGTTTTTGGGAATATGTAACGGGAAGGGGGTGTCGGCCCATGGGTTTACCCATGTTTAGGCCTATTTTGTATGTATATATAGATGTCTAGGCCATATAGAGAAGTACTGGATGATATATCTATGTGATGTAGGCTAACTTCCAAGAATTGGATCTGTGTGATCAAGGATTTGTGCATTTTGTGTGAGACTTGTAGAGCAGAGTGCAAATCCCTATGCGATATGAGAGGAGGCTTGGTGTTGTAACTCAAAGAAGAAGGATCTAGTGAGCTATGTAAATCTTCTATCCTATGTAGAGTAAGGGTTTTGAGGCTCTATGCTTGTAACCGATTGAACTAAGACTATAAAGAAGAAGAGTTGGTGGACGTAGCCCCAAGGTGGGGGTGGACCACGTAAACACTTTTTTATGTTCTTTTTTCTTTGTCTTGATGTGTTCATATGTTATATGATAAGTGCTATGATATATTTAGATAAATCTATTCATGATTGGTGCTTATTATATATGATAATGTTAGATCTAATCTACATACTCATGCTTAGTGCTTGATATGCTCATTCTGATCCATTTGTATATGATAAAGTGCTTGAATACTGCATATTAGTGTGAATACTATGAAGCTCTATTGTATCAATGAAGTGAATAGTGATTACATATTAAGGAATTGATGGTGCTAAGAGCTGTATTACAATCACAGATATGTGTCCTAGCTAAGGTTGCAGACACCTGAGTCTTGCAACCACCCCTGCCTCTACCTCGGGTGAGACTTCATCTGCTTCGCAGGTGTTGCTGAAAGAGTTGGTAGTTAGGGTTTTTTTAGTGAGTTGTTGTAGCGTTGAACCCTGGGTTTTCCCCTATGCCAAAAAATGGTTATGTTTCCAAGACCCGAAATTGTGATTGTTGGGAACTAAGGAAGAAGAAACTTTGTGCAAAGATTCGATCTGAAAGTGTGAAAGCTCTGTGCGTAGATTTGTTTCCTTAGTGCGCATCATTTTACTTGACCCATGAAGCTTTGTGCCAAGATGAAGGTCAGATATCAAGAGAAGAATTCTGATCTGAAGAAGAGAGGTAAGATCTGTAAGCTCTGTGCTCTGATAAATGTAAGAATAGTTAAAAAAATTTAGATCTGAAATCTTTGTGCTCTGTAAAAGTAAGAGAAGTGAAAATTTTCACTTCTAGAGTATGGATATAGGTATGATTGATAGATTTTGTCCTAAATTAAAAACTATGGCACTAATATATGAAAGAAGGTTTGATATGAATAGATCTAATAAGAATCATGAAAGATATGTTATACCTGTGAATAGAAAAGATGTTTGGACTAACAAATGGATGCAGGATCCTAGAAAGAAATTATTGTAGGTTAGCTCATACGATCCTAGCGCGCAGTACAAAATAAGGTGGGGATCATTTAAAAGAAAGAGAGGATTGACCCTCTGTTATAGTTACAGAAGACTAGGACATCTTGATAAGGAATGCCCTGGAAGAAGACCTAGTTGTCTTTGTTCTAAGGCTATGGACCATGAAGTGTTGTATTTCCCCAGAATGATTGCTAAGCTTGAAAGTATGAACATAAGACAATAAAACCATAATCTAGATCCAGAAACTAAGGCTATAGTAGAACCCCAGAAAGAATCAGAGAAGGCATTACTACAGATGAAAGACACCTTGGATGACCATCAACATGTTAGACTATCAGAGATTTTTAAAGACAAGGAGTGCCTTGAAGCAAGAATAGGGGACTTCGACATTGATTGTGTTCTAGATGAAGACACACAAGTGAATATCATGACAAAAATAACTTGGGAAGCTATAGGAAGTCCTGTTATGATCCCTTCATTAGGAGGAATAGGAATATTCATAGGAAATCTAGTAAACTTATGTGGGAAGCTCGCTCAGATACCTATGAACATTAATGGAACTTCGACAGAGGAAGATTTTGAGATTATTAAGTTTATTGAAGATAGTGCCCCATTTACCATGTTAATAGGAAAACCTTGGATTGACAGAGCTCAAGCTAGAAAAAAGGAAGAAGAAGAAGCCTCCGAGTAGAAGAAGCAAGACTTGAAAGATTTCATGGCTAGAAGGATTGCATAGTTGATTGAACAACATGAGAACAGATCGAAGCTAGTTGACACTAGAAACATTGATGTCAAAGCTGCAAGAACATTAGAAGACCCATAGAAGACTAAAGTACTTACTCCAGATAAAGAAGAGGTATTACCCCTGAATCCCAAGAAATAATCTCAATAGTGCACAGTGACTATGTTAAAAGACGATAAGAATCAAAATGGAAAAGAGACTACCAAGATGAAGCTCAATGGAAAGAAGGCTAGAAAGATAAGTAAGAAGAGGGATAAGATTGAAAAGATACAGAAGATTCTAGAGGGAACTTCCCAGAAAGAAAATTTGCAGAATTGGAGCTTCGTCGGGATATCAGAACAATGACTCATGGCACTTCACCATGGAGAAGAAATATAGTCATTGGGGCCAATATATCCGTTCGAATTCTGTACCGAACGGATAGCAAAGCAATAAAGGTTCATCATCATACCGTTGGACCGCACCATAATGGATCAAACAAGAGTTAATAGGGGCTCATAATCGTTTCTAAGTTTCCTACTTATCCCTTCATGCCATGCATGAAGAACACTTTTGCTAACTAAGAATTTGAAGTCCGCAGACTGAATTAAGTGCATACAGTTACCATTTCACCCTTGCTATTATTCCAGTGCAGTGTCTAAGTCCATCGTGACCTCGATAATTTTAATCCCGAGCGCGTATGTCCGACGAGCTCACTACAGTTGAAGAATTAGTGATAGAATCTTTCCTCGACTTAATGATAAAGAGAGTCATGTCAGAAAGAGGAGTGTCTACAGGAATACAAGAATCATTGAAAAGAGGACTTTCGTCCTCTCCATCCACTTTCCAGCAAGATGGACTGTCCCATGAAAGGAAAACTAAGCACAAGGATGACTTAGCGAATTCTAAGCTGATTCTAAGCATCCTACCTACCTATATACCACCTTTGAGTGGTGCAATAAACTGAGACAGTGTGCCCAGAGAATTTGAATACGCATTGGTCACTGTGTACCTTCCAAAAGAGGTGTGCACAGTTCGTGCTGACCAGGATACGATCGCAGCGTTGAAGTTTAGCGACTTCAACCTTAACGATAGGAAGGTTTATAGCATGCTCACCCCACATAACTATCTGACGAGAACAAAAGGAAATAACTCAAAGATTACCCCTCAGTCATGGACCCAGAACCTCGCATAGTCTACCCTACTGAATGTTATGAAGATTCCACACTTCGGGCGACACCAGGAGGTGAACGCATGCATCAAATTACTATTTTCTTGCTATCATGGAGGTTATTTGTGGTTGAACCACTAAATCACAGTGGATATGACTTTGATCAATCGGATCAGAGGGCTAAGCATGCAAGGCCCCAACCCATAGGATTTATACCCCGGAAATACTACAAATCATGCTCTCGCATAGAGGATAAGGGATACTTATGGAGATGTAGAGAAGGGTATGTGAGGCTACAAGGTAGCCTCTATCCATAGCAACACAGTGTGCCTAGCCTATCAACTGATCGTAAGGAAAATTGTTCGCAAGAACTAGCCCACCCAAGTAACTGGATTTGTAGTCGACCTCACAGGGAAGTGCACGGAGGGCCTACACATGAATTGGCCGAAGTACTTGGTGAACTAGTTAGAACTAGACTGTAGGGAATCACAAGACCAAGGATATGAGTTCCACTTTAGTTGGATTCTCATCTTAATCATGTTCATCGCATGGGATATGCCGGAAGGTGCAACCTTCTCGGACATCGAGCCCTTTGAACCACTAGTTGCGAAGTTCAGTACACTGTGGTACTCTAGTGACATGAACAAGCAATGAAAATCAAATGTCGTCTTCCACACTTATTATACCCAGCTAAATACCACTATCCAGTCTGAGCCTCATATAACCCCAAACACACTCCATAGGTTTAGACCCTTGATGAAATTCTACGTGGACCGCCATTTCATCTATATCACAAGGCGTTGATGAGAATACACAACAACTACACTCATACTACAAGCTGACGGAGGAAGACTTAGAAGAGATTACCAAGGAATGGTTGGCGGACCTCCTTGTTCCACCAGACCCCGCAGATCTATCTGATATCGATAGTCCAAAAGCAGCGCACGATACACCTGGACTGAGCAAGACCAAGAAAAATGAACAATCCCAAGATGTCCATAGTACCTCGATGAAGACCACTTCTATATCACCTGAGAAATGAGGTGATGACGAAGAGATAGATGGCGCAAAAGTCAAACAGAAGAAAGGTGAGGTTTGTTAAAGTTGATGCTATTATTAGGTTGATTTCAATTTACTAGATAACAATAGCATAGATAGGATCATTGAGAGAAACACAATCACATGAGCACACAAGAATTTATCCTGGGAAAACCTCAAGGGGAAGAAAACCCAGCAAAACTTCCTTAATATAGATAGCCAATACAATGCCAATACAATGAACCAAGCAATACAAAAATTCCTCTCCCAAGGATACGCCTCTCTCTCTCTTCCTTCTTCCGGCAACTGGTAACTACAGCTTCCTTCAAAATTTGTTCACTAGATGAGTGAGATGATTGTGTGTATAAATGAGGCACTGGCCTCTCTTATTTATACAATTTTGGCACGTGTGGAAGTGTCTCTTCACTAGCATGGTCGACTTCTTCTTCTGGGTGGTTATAGCCACCTTTAATATATTATGGGGCATATTTAATATATTATTGGGTTGACTTCTTATTTATCCTATTACAATTAGGGTTTGACCAATCCGCAAAAGGGGGTTTGGTCATTTATAATACCCGACATGATCAATCCACACAAGGGGATTGATCTAATCAATAATAAATATATTTTATCTTTATCCACAAAAGGGGATAAGAATATTCTTTGTAGTTACACAATATTTTAACACTCCCTCTTAATAAGAAGGATATTCTTTATCTTTTGATAGGTCACTGGATGTCAACATCAAATAGGTAGCAACATCCGCTGGATAACATCATCAACTGGGCAACATCATCAATTGGGTAACATCATCAACTAGGCAACATCATCAATTGGGTAACATCATCAACTAGATAACATCATCAACTAGGTAACATCATTAACTGGGTAACATCATCAACTGGATAACTGGAGGCATCCACTTGGTAATCTGGCATCATGATCATTGACTAGCACATCTATAAATCATCGAAAGTTTTTTTCTCTTTATCTTCACGTAGAAGATACTCTTTCTTTCTTTCGTCTTCATGCAGAAGATACTTCTTTCTTATCTTCACATAGAAGATATCTTATCTTCACACATAAGATGTCTCATCTTCACACGGAATATATTCTATGAGGTTTTCCTTTCCTTTTGTGTTCTCCCTTCTCTTGTACTCATATATCTCACCCATCCACTGGAGAGGAATACTACCATAGCTTCACTCCTAGTCATCCCACATGAACTAGATAAGCTAAGATGCTATCTTGGGCAAGACTAGACTCTCTTTCCATGATCCACGCAGGATCATGACACAAACCTCAAGAGCCAACTAACCATTCCACATGGTCAAGGTTTGTGTTCCAGGCTACTCCATCCTTGGCCAGAGGAGAGTATCTTCTTTCTTCCCCTTGGAGAAACATCCACATTCCTCTCTATGAGGGTGGTCACACCCCTCTCTATGAGGGTATTCTAGCATGTCCCTAGAGTATCCAAAACTCAACACTTGGATAGAGGTCAACCTTGGAAAATTTCTCATTCCCCTTCTCTACGAAGGTCTCTTCCTTCTCTATGAAGGTCTCTTCTCTTTCTCCTTTTCTACGAAGGTCTACCTGTGGTATTGCTCATTCCTTCTCTATGAAGGTCTAGCTATGGGATCCAAAAAAATCTCTAGTAGTACAAAATATTTCAATGGTATAATACCATGCTACCCATCTGGGCACCATCCATCTGGATAACTTTCATCTTGATCAAAATATCTGGGCACCATCCATCTGCTTTCCTAACTGCATCAAATCACGATCTTCTATTTCGAACTCAGAGACATAGCTCCCTCTTGCACCAAACTGACATTTTCTAATCATGATCCTTGAGGTTCTCTTCTTTAATATCATGGTGCCTTCTTGAGTTTGCATATTTCTTTCTTTATGTCTTCATACTATATCAACCTTCTCCCTCTACATCTATAAGAATGGTACTAGAGAAACCTGTAGTTACCTGCATCTCATCCACTATATCCGAGTATCCTTCTTTTTCTTCATCTTGAATATTTTTTCTCTGCATCTTTAAGAGCCTCCTTCTCCTATATAAATATTGGATATTGTTTGGTCTTTACTGACTGTCATGATATCATACATCCTTCTCGTGCTGTCTAACTTCTGCAAGTCATAGCATAATTTCTTTCTTCCGAGACTTGTAACTTACTTACAGTATGATTTCTTTGTCACTCTCATGAGTGATCATACATGAAATAAATATTTCATCTCTTTCTTCATCCTCTTCTTTGATACTTCATTCATAAGTCTGCATAGACACTGAAATAAAATGAGGTTAATTAAAATTCTCACAAAAAACTAACTTGTAATGAGAAGGTATTAAAGTAAACAAGATACTAAAAATAAACGTGAATACTTATGTTTTGTTTTTGTGTGGGGAGGCTCTATGGACTCCACCATTTTCTTTCTTTCTTCAGATCAACTATCTTCAACTTAAAGTACATAATCTTTAATTTATGCTAGAGATTTCTTTGAGGGAGGAGATTCCTCTTCCTCTGCCACATGTGCTTGATGCTTTCCTTTCCCTTTTCCTTGAGGACAGTCATAAGAAAAGTGTCCCAACTTTTGACAGTTGTAGCATCTGATATTTGAAACATCTCTCTTCTTATCTAGAACTCTTACAGAGTTAGCTTCTTTATTGTTCTTCCTAAAGGAACTTCTTTTGTTCTTTTGAGATGTAAGAGCTTCCTCTTCATCGACAATTAAAATCTTGTGTTGGTCTGCAAGTATAGATTCTTCGTGTGTGCAATCTTCCCATAACTTATCAAACTTGGGTAACTTGCTTCTTGCACACACTCATACAAAAGGAATCCAAAATGTTGGAAAACAATTTAGGGTTGTGGTTACAAGTTCTTTTTCACTAACGACATCTCCAATAGCTGCAAGATGATCTCTGATCTAAGAAACTCTCATAAGATAGGATGTGACAGATTATGAGTTGTCCATCTTCATATTACGAAGCTGATTTCTTAAGGTAAGATTCCGACTAATGTCTTTTCTTTCATATAACCTTTTGAGTGCTTCATACATTTTCCTTGCTTTCTGTAGTTCGGATATATGAGGGATCAAGTGATCCTTTACTGAATCTGACATGATTCTCATTGCTTTCTTTTCATTCTTCTTATGCTTGGTCTTTTGATCTTCTTCCTCTAGTTTTAGTACACCCACTGCAACATGTTCTAGGATATCATTCTCATCTATAATCATCTACAACCTATGCTTCCAAGATATGAATTTTCTAGATCCTTATAGCCTGTCTTGTACCCTCATGTTGGTAGCCATTCTTTCTTGTAGAAGAAACCCTAGCCCTCTTGGCTATAGAAATAATAAAAAAATCAAATTACTTGGATCTAAAAACTAAACTCACCAAAATATGCGATGGACTAAGGCGAGTAGCTTGGTGTGTTTAGATTTCAGAAAATCCAACTTTTAACCCTCCAAACTTGATCTGTGGATTTCTGGACTGATGCTTCTGGTTTTCTGGTACTTTTCGAAAACTAGGGTTTCACTTTCTGGGAGATCTAGCCACTGAAAATGTGCATTGAAGATGAAAAAATTTTCCTTGAGGTAGGGCACACCTTTCTAGATGGATTTGGGGCTGAAAACCTTCTTTAATAAAAATCCCTAAATTTCAAGTACAACAACAGTGACGCTTTTCTTTTTCCTGTGAAAGATACTCTCTTCAGCTTAGCTCTGATACCATGTTAAAGTTTCTACTATTATTAGGTTACTTTCAATTTACTATATAAGAATAGCTTAGAGACGAGGAGGACCCCTCAAAGAAAAGGAAGGTTTCCCCTCTGAAACCTTCCTCAAGGAAGAAATCGAAAGAAACTAGGACTAAGTTTGAGACCACCCTCACCTCAGACGACTTTGAATTCATCATTGTAGCACTTAGCGATGCTTCGCTGGAAATATAAGAGAAGCTAGAAGCTAAGAAGGAGGAGGTGTTCATTCGAACCAACTTTGAACTTCAAGAAGTGCAGTAGGTGCTACAGTCTAGCCGCGTAGTTTCTACTGTGCCTCTATCAGCAGGAACACCATAAATAGGTGATGAGCCAACTCAACTCCACTGGATCGTTGATACAATCGAAGCTTTCCTTCGACGAGCATGGGAGGAGACAACGCAAGCCACCTAGGCTTTGGTGCAAGCATAGGAAGATTCTTATAGAGAAGCACAGTACTGCCAAACGCGAGAAGCTTACTTTGCAAGAGAGGTTCGATGAAGAAAAATCCTAGCTACATAAAGAAAAGGAACAATTTCTCGCAGAACAACTCGAAGTTAAGGAAATGGTTCACAGAGAACTTCACTCTGTGACAGTCATTGAAGTAAAGGCCAAAGAATGGGTCCCATAGTAGGTGGCACAACTCAAATACATAATCCAACATCTCTAGCAGTGCATAGCAGACTTGGAGCTCCGCACTGTGCCCAAGACCCCTCAATATCTATGAGACCAAAGGGAAGCCACTTCCCGCAGTGAAGTTGACATATTAATATCTCTTTCCTTGGAATGAAAACATATAAGTAACCAGAGTGCTCAAACATATGAAAACCTCACTGAGAATCCTAAGTTACAGGCATTGGAGTCGCAGCTCCAAGAAGCGAAGAAGCACACACATACACTACAAGTGCAGCTGAATGCCCTATCAGATGTAGACAGAATGAAGAGGTCTCATGAACAACATACAACTCAGCAACAGATCCATATGCTTCAAAGCAAAGTGATGGAAGTCACTCAATGACTTCAACCTGTGCAAGATAAGGCATGTTTGTTGTTTACAGAGTTCTGTTGTAGGAAAATCTCCCTGTGGACAGGTATATTGCCTCAAAGAGATAGACCCTAACTCTAAGACAAAAAATGCTTAACGTGGACACTGACTTCCTTTTAAATCTACACAAACTAATACATGAGAAGGAAGGATGATAGAGGTACCTTTTTATCGACGTTTGTCCCTGCATGCTCCGAGTCAAGCTCCAAACTCTCGCTCCTCGATGAGTCCTGTAGACAAACAAAGTATGATCACTTCCTAATCTATTGATGTTAGCTTGAAAATAGATCTATCTATCAATGATAGGTTCATGTGAGGTCAGACACAAACTAGAAAGAAACAGACCAAGCATGTCATATTGATGAGAATAACCACAACATTACTTACAATCATAGATGCGAATGTGACAACTTCGTCAAGTCCCCTTCGTCTAACCCTTGCTCGAAAGATCCACAACCTAGATGATAACAGCTTCACTGATCACTCGCCTTTGACTGACTGTGTGTTTCCTATGAGATCATAGGTTTCATGCTAGCAATTCTTCCTCCGTTCCAGCACTACTTATGAGATCATAAATTTGGTGTGATTCTTCCTTTCCAGTCCCCTTTCACCATTAGAAAGCTTGCTTATATAGCCTTAGATAGGCTTTAACCACTTGAGATATCCTTGGGGAAGTTGAGGATTTGCCTCCTTCAGTTGAGGATCTGCCCTAGGATCATGGTTGGACTATGGATTCGAGCTCAACTGCCTTCCAAGAATGAAAAGATGCTTCCCCCATTCATCTCAACAACTCAACTACCACCCAGAATAGGTAGAGCTCCCTCAAAAGGGCCATCAGAGCATTGTAGCACTCCCTAGTAATCTTTAAAGGGCGCCAGTGCTCTCAAAATCTATAACGCTCCCTCAAAAGGGCCAGGAGAGATTTATAACACTCCCAGATAGTGTAAGGGGGAGCATCGACGCTCCGAGAAGAGGTATAGGGGAGTTCTCTCCTTCAAAAGCTTAGTTTTTGAGGTGCTTTCATATGGCAAAAGGTTTGTAAGCCTGCTAACTCATTTCTCCTCTTCCAAATCAAATGTTTGAGGTGTTTCAAGTGTCCTCCTTATGTCGTTATAAGCATGACATAGGCATCATGGCAGTATGCTTCCCTGACACTTGCGACACTTGTGAGAAACATGCAACACTTGCGACCTTGTGAGCAAAATGCGACACTTGTAATGACGACACTTGCGACACTATCGAAGTGAGTAATTTTGATGTGTAACAGATTGCCCCCCAAAGTATGAAGTTAGAAGACAGGAATTGATAACTGAAATGCTTTGTAGACTTTCAAGCAAGGGTATAGACTCGGAGAACCTAACGGAAGCTGCACACAAACATCCAACAAATATCATGACATATTTCAAAACCCAAGGCAGGCATACCTATGCTTGGGTGATCAAGACTTGCAAGATATGGCCGCCATAAAATACACTGTGGATCCATAATTGAATTGACAAAAAGGTATAGCCACTGAAGATACAATGTGGATCTATACTCTAATGACTCGGACTAATCGTAGCCACGAAGAATACACAGTGGATCTACGAGATGACAAGACATAGCCACGACCAATACAAAGTGGATCTATGTAACAGTATATGAGTCATTTGTCCAATAGAAACTCCTTCGCAACCTGGGCAAAGAATATATCAAAGTGGTCACTCAACCTAGGGTCTTCTCACCAATCCCAATATGGTACGAATCTAACCATGTGAATAGATGTCCTGATGTCGAACATGGCAGAAACCACTTGATTACCAGCCAATGGTGTGAACTGTTAACAAGTGCGAGGGAGATCACCATTAATGTCAATGATTCCCAAGGTACCCTAGTAAATTCCAGCAAATGTGAATAGATGAACTGAGTTCAAACATCTGTGGAATCATTCGATCAGAGGTCAATGATGTAAACCTACTGTCGAATGTGAGGAGGCCTGCCATTGAGGCATGTAGGTCCCAAAGTACTAACTAGTTTCTAAGTCAACAGGAATAGACTCGTCGAGGGAGGGCCTTGATGTATCCCCCATCAACGACACGAAATGAATATAGATATGTGATTGGTAGACCAAAATAACATGGACTGACACGGGTTTTGGGGAAAGATATTTGGGATGGCTGACTCTAGAGGCGGATACTTCCCTTGAACACTGAGGCAC
Organism: Picea engelmannii; assembly: GCA_009831015.1. Classification (NCBI taxonomy): domain Eukaryota; kingdom Viridiplantae; phylum Streptophyta; class Pinopsida; order Pinales; family Pinaceae; genus Picea; species Picea engelmannii. Next base: position 342,115 of record ML787549.1, on the reverse strand, counting down.
AACAACGAAAACATGACATGGACAAAAACTATGCAGTGGGTACTGTGACTTGCGTCAGGTGACCCAAAGGAGTGAAAGGAACTCAAAGGATTGGCTCAGTGCAGAGGTTCAGTGGATTATGATGTATACAAATGACCAAGTGTCGTGTTCAAGAGTGACTCTAAGAAGTGTTGGATGATGTTCTCAAGAGACTGTTTGACTTGCTCCTTTCATTTTTTCCCCCATCCAGATAGACGAGTACCTCTTTTTGATTTAATGAGCTCGAGGAGGATAACACATGCTCTATATAACTCACCTTTGGTAAGTTCCTCTTCCTTTGTTTAATGAACTGGAAGAAGTAAGGGATCGGTCCCATATGGGCCTGTCGATGTGTGTTTTAACGAGTCCAAAGATAAAAAACTTGAAGGTTTTTCGGGATTATAGAGTTTGGAAAAACACTTAAAAGAGAACTCTCTCAGTTCCTTTTTCGTACAGTAGTCTAACGAGACTGAAAAAGAGATAAAATATCGCTCGAAATACGCCCTTTCTGACCTTTTAATGAGTGTGAAAGGAAGCAAGGTCACTCGACAATCTTTTCATATTTAGAGAGTCTGAAAAGGGTTTAAAGTAGACTCCAGGGGGGTTCCTTTTTCGTGTGTTCGTGTATCCGTATGGGTCCGAAAAATACATAAAATTTTACTCGTTTGCATTCTCATGTATTTATGAGCACGAGAAAGAACAAAAACTAAGCTCGGTATGCCCCCAGCTTGAAATCTAGTGGCTTGACTCCAGAATGATCATCAAAGGCTGGAGACATGCCCCCCAAGCTTCAATTCATTCACAGACTTTGAGGTTGTCACCAATTTCTGTGCTAGATGGAGAAAAAGGATACAGATGGATGAAATGAAGGTTAAAAAATGAGACCTAACGAAAGACTTTACTCGACATCTATGAAATCTGGTGAAAGACTCAACTTGAAGGGAGAGGTGATTGTTTCATTTTTTAATGAGCTTGACACAGGAAAAGAACTATGCTCAAGGTTCCATGTTCGATCCCCAGATTGTTGTTTCATTTTTTAATGAGCTTGCTACAGAGAAGAGAACTATGCTCAAGGCCTCTGTTTCATTTTTTAACGAGCTTGCCACAGAGAAGGGAAACTATTCTCATGACTTCTTCTTGATCATGGCTTCCGAGAGGATAATGCTTTGGAAGGGTACCATGTCAAGGGACAAAACTTGGTCATGGCTTCTAAGAGATCTTCGTCGGATGGAAGATGATCACTCTGGAAGGAACATATGTCGAGGGTCCTGACAGGGGTAAGGAGATCAAGCTTCAATAACCCTACCGAAGAGATCACCATGTCAACTACCGGATCCAAATCATCGGAAGTTGAGGTCATCGGAGACAACGCCACATAATTGACATGCGATGGGGGTGATACTGTCTTCATATAAGAACCACTTAGGGAGGTAACCCAGTCGAGGTCAATGAATGAAAGTTGTTCAATAGTCACAATTCTTCCATCGTGAGGGAAAGATATCACACGGAAAAGGGTGGATACAAGAGCTTTCATAGCATAGACATAATCCCGCCCAAGGAGTAAAGAGAAATCCAAGGGGTCTTGGACTACCATGACATCGATAAAGACAGTTTTCCCTTCCAAAGTTATAGGAAACTAAGGAAGGATCCCTAAAGGTTGACTAGTTCTTCTGTTAAAAGCTAACAGATTCTATGTAACTGGTGCAAGCTGCGGACAACGCAAAGTGTACCAAGCAACAAAAGACAAAATACTAACGGACGCACCTTCATCTATCAGCGTTTGAGGAACGTCCCGACCACAAACCTGTACTATAATATAGAAAGGAATGTGAGAGGGAAGACGAGGTCGAGTTAGCACATCCCAATCAAAAGGGATGGCCTCATTACTTGGAGGGGGTTTCGCAAGAGAAGGAGGAATGCCCCCTGGTATGGTAGAGTCTGTATTAATGAGAAAAACATGGGCAGTATCGGGTTTACTCTCTAGAGGGAGAGTAGGATCGACCGATGATTGGATTGGATCGACCAATGGTGGACTTGGATAGACCACTTTGGCACTCATCAGAGGAAGAGTGGGACTAACCGAGGAAGGGACTGGATCAGTCACTATGACATTCCTCAATGGAGGAATGGGATCGACTGATGGTGAAACTGGATCGACCACTTGAGTTTCATTCTCCAAGGGGAGAATGGGGTCGATGGGTGGAAATGGATCGACCGCTTTGGTGTCACTCTCTAACGGGAGAGTGGGATCGATCGAGGATGAAAACAGATTGACCACTTTGGTGTCACTCTTTTGATGAAGAGCGGGGCTGATCGATGATAGAACTGGATCAACTACTTGGGTTTGTGGTTCAATCGAGGAGGAAACTAGATTGACCACCTGCTCAACCGGACTGACCGAGGATGGAACCGGATTGACCAATCCATCAACCAACGATGGGTTGGAGGAAAGCTTATGATGACCTTTTGGAAGTTGAAGTTTTTCCAAAAGAGAAGAAGCCTCGTCCATGCGAGGACAAAGCTGAGAGTAATGATTACCTTTACATAACATGCAAGGGAACTTGACAGTTTGCTTCGTCTTACCAACTTTAACATCACTAGTTGATGGGGTATCATCGGCATGACTGACAGAGGCCGATGACGTGGAGGACCACATTTCTAAGACCTGGATAAGACCGGGGCAATCCCTCAGAAAGTGGTCACCCTTACAAAGGCTGCAAGGGAATTTGGGTTTTGTATTCTTCATTTTAATCTTGTTGATCTCATCAACACTCCCAGTACTATTAATAGTAACGGGTTTTTGAGAGCCAACATCTGATGTTGTTGGGGTCTTGGTCCTTTTTGGGTTCTTCTTCTTCTTCTCTTTCCGTTTCTTCTTCTTCTGATCAACCTAGCTACTTGCTTTAGAGATTTCACTAGGCGAAGAAGGAGAAATGGAAGGAGACTTAATGGGTGAAGAAGGTAAAAATTCGACATGAGGTTGATGTGTGGGTGGTGTATTGACATCCAAAGTATTAGGTGCAACTGAAACATTGGGAGGATTCGGGATCACCAGAGTGGGGAACAACCAAACTGGTAATCCAATATTGAGTCCTGGAAGACTCAGTGTGGCAACATATGGAGGACCAAAGTTTCCAAATGAAGGAAAGGTATAAGGTTCCCCAGAATAAGGGGTTCCTCCATTGGTACTCCCAGGATTCGATGCCATTAACTCTGACTCGACCTAAGGTCCACTAAGTAAAACAAACAACACACGCTACAAATCTAAGAAGCAATCAATCAAACAAACCTTCCTATGATGAAACCACTAGTTGGTGATGAAATCCAACGTCACAAGATCAAAATAGGAAGGGGCGGGGATAGAGTGGGTGGATCAGTTACGTTGGTGACCTGCTTAACGGACTTACACCTTGGTGCAAGCTTCCATGCAGTAATTGTGGATTTACCCTCCAAGGAGCCCGAGTGAGTTTGACCAACGTCTTTTCTAGGTACAGTGAGACTTCCCTTCACCGTCACCTTGTGTGAGACCCTAAAGATTGTGGCTACTAAGGTCACCAACTCGTAGTCATCCCCTGGGCGAGAATAGTCGACAGTCCGATCTGAACATATGGGCAGGGTATCGAGCCCGAAATCAACTAAAAGGCTTCCATGCAGTAATTGTGGATTTACCTTTAAGAAATCCCCATAATATGATTTGACCACCACAATCAGTTAAACCACAGAGGGTTAGTCCCCGTAGCTCACCCGAATGCGACCTCGTGCGTAACCCCTGTGTGAGAGGGGGATCCCAGGCAGACTGATACGAAAATTGGATTTTACTCTCCCTACCGCAAGATACTAATTTTGTTTGATAGATTTGGAAAGTTATCCTTTCAACCTATTCCAAAGCCCTACACCTTAAACTAATGTAGGTTTGCTAACAAAGATGTAAAAATTCTGATAAATTTTAGTTAAGCGTTGATTTTAATGGTTGTTGTTTACTCAGAGGGTGTAAGAAAGTGAAACTGATGGAGTGATGACTCGATTCCCAAAAATATGCATGAAATATGATAAGCAATCATTTATTTTCAATGAATACCTATTTAAGGGAAAGAGGAAGAGTCGTTTTCACTATCAAACACTTGATAAGGAATGCCCTCAATCAATTTTGTTCTCAATCAAATCCAATATGATGCTACAACATTTTAGAAATGAAAACTAATATGCAAACTAATCATTAATATGTACTTTTCTTGTTTGTATATGAATAATGATTAATTCAAAACAATGCTCGTCTTGCTAATTATCTTTTTGGATCAATGAAAATCAGACCAACACAAGCAAGAAATGTACAAATGATACACCCTCTCGTTGTGATCAAAATGAGAAGCGAAAGAAAAGGAACAATCAAATAAGAATCAAGAACTTCACACCAGAATAAATGTCGAAGAACAATGATCTTAACTAAAACCAAATGAAAAGACTTGTAGGCCTTTGATGACCATCACCAGAGTTTTTCGCTCAGTCGAAAAAGGAGAGAAAGACAATGTATGGGTTTCAAACTCCAAATGACAGAAAAACCTCAACAACAATAGTGAAGAAGGCTACAAAATCCAAATAGCAAGATGTTTGTTCTTCAAAGAAGACAGATGTCAAGGCTGGAAAGGAAGAATGATTGGCTCACAAGGTGACCCAACAAGAGAGACACAGAGGAAAAACCTAGAAAAAGCAATTCTGGAAGGTTTATTGGCCAAAGGAGGGCTGGCGCTCTGTTGACAAAGGAAAGGAGCATTGTAGCGCTCTGTGTAAGGCACTCAGGAAGTGTTGGCACTCTGTTAACACAAGGACAGAGGCACCAGGTTCAAAAAGCTCTTAAAAATGTCAAAAATTCAAAAATTGCAGTTAAATTTCGACAATTAGGCTGGGTGTGATGGGGTAGGGAGCCAATCAGCTCATGAAACCAATCAAAAGAGGAGTGAACCATGTCTTAAATGATCAAGGGGTAAAACAAGGTCTATGAGGAGAAATCAAAACAAGAAGTTTTGATTTGAGGACTCCCCAGTGGAGTCGCCAGTTTCTATTGTAGGAAAATCTCCCTGCAGACAGGTAGATTGCCTCAAAGAGCTAGACCCTAACTCTAAGACAGAAAATGCTTAACGTGGACACTGACTTTCTTTCAAATATACACAAACTAATACATGAGAAGGAAGGATGATAGAGGTACCTTTTTATCTACGTTTGTCCCTGCATGCTCCGAGTCAAGCTCCAAAATCTTGCTCCTCGATGAGTCCTGTAGACAAACAAAGTACGACCGCTTCCTACTCTATTGATGTTAACTTGAAAACAGATCTATCTATCAATGATAGGTTCATGTGAGGTCAGACATAAACTAGAAAGAAACAGGCCAAGCATGTCATATTGATGAGAATAACGACAGCAATACTTACAATCGTAGATGCGAATGCAACAACTTCGTTAAGTCCCCTTCGTCTAACCCTTGCTCGAAAGATCCACAACCTAGATGATAACAGCTTCACTGATCACTCTCCTTTGAATGACTATGTGTTTCCTATGAGATCATAGGTTTCATGCTAGCAATTCTTCCTCCATTCCAGTACTACTTATGAGATCATAAGTTTGGTGTGATTCTTCCTTTCCAGTCCCCTTTCACCATTAGAAAGCTTGCTTATATAGCCTTGGAGAGGCTTTAACCACTTGAGATATCCTTGGGGAAGTTGAGGATTTTCCTCCTTCAGTTGAGGATCTGCCCTAGGATCATGGCTGGACTATGGATTCGAGCTCAACTGCCTTCCAAGAATGAAAAGATGCTTCCCCCATTCATCTCAACAACTCAACTGCCACCCAGAATAGGTAGCGCTCCCTCAAAAGGGCCATCAGATCATTGTAGCACTCCCTAGTAAGCTTTAGGGGGTGCCAACGCTCTCAAAATCTATAGAACTCCCTCAAAAGGGCCAGGGGAGCTTTATAACACTCCCAGATAGTGTAAGGGGGAGCGTCGGTGCTCCGAGAAGAGGTATAGGGGAGCACTCTCCTTCAAAAGCTTAGTTTTTGAGGTGCTTTCAGATGGCAAAAGGTTTGTAAGCCTACTGACTCATTTATCCTCTTCCAAATCAAATGTTTGAGGTGTTTCAAGTGTCCTCCTCATGTCAGTATAGGCACGAAATAGGCATCATGGAAGTATGCTTCCCTGACACTTGCGACACTTGTGAGCAACATGCAACTCTTGCGACCTTGTGAGAAAAATGTGACACTTGCGACACTTGTAATGACGACACTTGTGACACTATCGAAGTGAGTAATTTTGATGTGTAACAAGGTCGAGAGTGAAGAAGCAAAGCTAGAGCAGGTCGTCCTCACAACAGAACAATGCTTACAAGGACTAGTGAATGATGGAGTGATCCAGTAGTTCATCGAACAGGAGGCCACAGCAAAGAAGAAATTCAAAGCAACTCGAGCCAATATCGAGGCATTCAAGGCAGAATTGGTCAGAACAGAGTGACTCGGGATGAGTCACAGGTGATTGTTACGAGACTATTGTCCATTGATCAAGTTTTGGGAGTTTCTTGGTCATGTTGACCTATTTTGAGACTTCGATAGCTTGTCGAAGGAGGAGCGCAAGATGAAGTGGAGATCACGGAATCTTGGCCCCCTTTCTGGGCCCATTTTTATTTTTTTGGGAATATGTAACGGGAAGGGGATGTCGGCCTATAGGTTTACCCATGTTTAGGCCTATTTTGTATGTATATATAGATGTTTAGGACATATAGATAAGTAGTGGATGATATATGTATGTGATGTAAGCTAAGTGCCAAGAATTGGATCTGTGTGATCAAGGCTTTATGCATTCTGTGTGAGACTTGTAGAGCAGAGTGCAAGTCCCTATGTGACACAAGAGGAGACTTAGTGTTGTAACACAAGGAAAAAGGATGTAGCAAGATGCACAGATCTTCTGTCCTATGTAGAGTAAGGGTTTTGAGGCTCTATGCTTGTAATCGATTGACCAAATACTATAAAGAAGAAGAGTTGGTGGATGTATCCCCAGCGTGGGGGTGAACCACGTAAACTCTGTGCTATGTGGTTTGTGCTTTGTCTTTATGTGTTCATGTGTTATATGCTAAGTGCTATGATATATTTAGATAAATCTATTCATGCTTAGTGCTTATTATATGTGAGAATGTTAGAACTGATCTATATATTCATGCTTAGTTCTTGATATGCTCATTTTGATCCATTTGTATATGCTAAAGTTCTTGAATATTGTATATTAGTGTGAATACTCTGAAGCTCTGTTGTATCAGCGAAGTGAATAGTGATTATATATTAAGGAACTAACAGTGCTAAGAGTTGTATTAAGTATTATAATCACATATATGTGTCCCAGGTAAGGTTGCAGAAACCTAAGTCTTGCAACCACCCTTGCCTCTACCTCAGGTGAGACTTCATCTGCTTCGCAACTGTTGCCAAAAGGGCTGGTAGTTAGGGTTTTGTTGGCGGATTGTTGTAGCGTTGAACCCTGGGTCTGCCCTTGTACCAACAATAATATTGTGTGTGGCTCGAATTCCCAGTCTTTGTTTAGGTCTGAAAACCTTACATATGGTTTCTCTACCCCATCCACTCATTAACTCTTGAGGAGGTCTTCCCACCTACCAGCCTGACTGAAATTCATTTCTGGGTCAAAATACTATTCTGGTCCTGAGAAATTCAATCCAGTAAGGTACTGGTTTGGTGGAGTTTAACGCAACCATTCATGGTCCCCTTCACCATCTCTTTCATAGCATTCATGGTCTCTCTTAGTACACCCCCTTCCAACAGTCATGCAAACTTATCCATTTTCTAGTAAATAATAAATTTTACATTCATTGACCCTTTATAAAAAGGTCCATCAAATCAAACATTCACACTTATTATGTTTTCCATATTCTCTAGGCCAATATAGTTATATTTATCAACTGGGGGAAATAGGGTGTTACAAGTGGTATCAGAGAAGGTTGCTCTTGATCTTGTTTCAATGCATGTCCCCGAATATGTCTGAGTATAGCAAGTTGGGTTTCAAGCTTGTCTCTCTTGAAGACAATCGCTCTCGCACACCCAAGAAACCCTCTATGGCAGTAGAAAATAGAAATGATGGAGTAGAAGATTCTATTAACTTGTTGCTTGAGCAAGCTCTCGCGCGAAAGAGTGACAAAATGATGGAGATTTTTTCCCACATCCTTCAACTCCTACTCATAGAAACATGCACATCTTCATCAAGCAACCACTTTGGAGGAACGTCTCATTTCAAGGTACAAGTTAATTTTGATATTCCTGTATTTAAAGATCAGAGAGATGTTGATGCCTTAGAAAAATGGTTAAATATACTAGAAGGTTATTTCTCTGTTCACAATTTTTTTGAGAGGGAAACGATCACCTTCGCACTCCTCAAGGCTCTCCCCAATGTCAAACATTGGTGGGAAAATTACTGGGAGAAAAGTTCCATAGAGGAATCTAGAATATATGGGGCCAATCCCACTTGGGATTTTTTTGTGGATGTGATCAATGAATAATATTATCATGTTGATAACTATGAAGACCAGTACATGAGATGGACCACATTGTGGCAAGAGAATGTCCAAACAATGCTGGAGTTCACAAATAATTTCCATACCTTGTGCACCAAGCTGGGTATCAAAGACTCCGAGCGACATCTGGTTTTGAAATATCATGGAGCTCTACATAGGTACATCTAAACTGAAATTGATTTCCTAAACATCTCATCACTGGGAGTTTCCTATCGATATGCTATCAAAATAGAGAAGAAATTTAGGCACCAAAAAAATGGGAGTTTGGGTCTGCAAATCTGTAACAACCAAAGAATGGTAAAAACGACCCTAACTAATAGCCTCCAGAGAACCAATCCAAGATATAGGAAAATAAGGGTAAAGGAAAGATGAAGAATGACACTAGGAAGTGGTGCGACTTCCACAAAATCCCCTAGCACAACATCGATGAATGTCCCTCGAAATAGTCATTGGTGACCGAGGTAAAAGATAAGGAGTCGAACCATAATTTGGAATCTGATCCAAAAAAGATTGAAAAAAAATAGATCATTGACACATGCCCCATTGCTACTTTCATGACCGCAACAATTCAACCATAAGAGCCAGTAGATCCTGAAGAGGGGGAGAAACTCTTCCATTCACAGATGTGGGTGAAGGGGGCCCCGTTACATTTCAATGTTAATAGAAGTAGCTAGAAGAACCTCATCTAAGATGAGGTCATGAAATAGTTGGGGTTGTCGACAAAACCACACCCGCAACCATACAACATGGGATGGCTTCACCAGGGACAAGATCTTTATGTCAGCCAATAGTGTTGCCTGTCCTATGGCATCCAATCCTTCAAGGATGAGGTAGTGTGTGATGTTTCCCCTCTTGATGTATGTGATGTTGTTTTGGGCCAACCATATATGTGAAAATGACATGTTTTTTATGAGTCTTTACCTCATAGTGTCATTATTACTTTGGGGGGTCATCTCTATAGGATACCAAAAGGTAGTTCTAACTACTGTTCCACCACAACAGTGTTGAAGGTAATATCTCATACTGCAAAATCCATCCTCTTCATAGTCTATTCAAAGGATGCACATAAGGCCACTACAACCACTGCAGCCTCCACACCTTCTATCCAACAAAAGCATATTGTAGAAGAGAAATATGATTCTTCACCTAAAATGGTTCCTACAAAATTCCCCATCAATCCCAGAGACAATAGGTTGGTGGAACAGATTCAACCCCTCCAAAAACAAGTTCATGATAGCCTTCCATAGACCAAGTAGTGCAACTTATCCAACAAGGCACACAACTCACCAAGATTCAGATTCAAAAAATGTTTTCCCCTCTTCCTCGGGCACTCAATGCAATGGATACCATTTCTTCCTAAGGGGAGAGGATTGATCTAGGTGGATATTTGTGGCCACCCACTTGTTCCAAATTACAACTTGCTCATCTTGAAAATTTTCAGTTCAATACATTTCTCTGTAATGGGGACATTTCTTTGTAATTGTGGGTTCTACACTTCCGGGGCTGTCCTCAAGCGCTACACAGCTTCTAGGTGGATATTGGTGGCTGCCTATCTAATCCAGCTATCTTATTTTGGAATTTTTCATTTCAGTACATATTTATGTACTTCCAAGGCTGTTTTGGGACCCTAAACAATGTTTTTTTGTCTTTCCACAGTCAAACTGTAGAGGTAGTCATATTTTGAAGGCATAATGTGTAGTTCTCGAAAATAACTTTTCAACGGTCTATCACGCACGTAAAATGGAGGTTGCATGCAAAAATTATGACCCTAGGATGTTGAGGTACCAACTTACCCATCGAGGCCCACATAACTTTTGGTGTTTCATCTCCTAGGGTTAGTTTTTTGGATGTCTAGGGTTTTGGTATTCATGTTTATCATAAAAATTCCTTCAGAGCCTCATTGTAATCATATTCTTGCGAATGAGCATAGTCATCACATATCGTCTCAGAGATAAATATGCCACCATTCTAGTGAGTATTACACTTTGTGTTTTTACAGTATCTATACATTTCTCTCATTAATAGAAATCATGTATTGTTGTATTTCTCTATTTCTCGAAATTTTTATGTGTATTTCATTGTAATATCTTTGCTTTCATTTCATTCCGAAAATAATCTAGATCAATAAAAATCCTCCACTAGAACAGATTATTGGGAATAAAGACGCAATATTTGAAACCTGAAGAAGAATACTTTCACCAGAACAACAACAACTAGCATTGTTATCTACAGTTGAACCAATTAGTTTTGAAGAGGCCAACAAAGATGAACATTGGATCAAGTCTATGGATGAAGAACTGGATTAGATAAAGAAGAATGACACATGGAAAATGGTTCCAAGACCGAAGAACAAGAACATGATTGGTACAAAGTGGGTTTTCCGAAACAAATTGAATGAGGATGGATAGGTAACTAGAAACAAAGCAAGGTTAGTATGAAAAGGATACACTTAGATTGAAGGTACATATTTTGAAAAAACCTTTTTCCCAATTGTGAGGATGGAAGCAATCAAATTGATCTTATCATGTGCATGTTCCAAAATAATCAAGGTGTATAAGATGGATGTTAATTCATCCTTTCATAATGGATAATTAGAAGAAGAAGAAGTCTACATCAAAAAACTATAAGGATTTCTACTATGATAAAAGGAAGATTGTGTTTGAAGGATGAAGAAAGCATTGTATGGACTCAAGTAGGCCCCCATAGCATGGTATTCAATATTGGATAGGTATCCACAACAATAAGGATTTAGGAAGGGAAATGCAGACATAAATCTCTACATAAAAATGGATTGAGACAATATATTGATAGTTGAAGTTTATGTAGATGACATAATCTTCGGAAGTGATGATGACAAGATGAGTTAGAAGTTTTCCAGAGATATGAAAAATGAGTTTGAAATATCTTTTCTTGGTGAGTTGACTTTATTTTTGGGATTACAGATCTTTCAGCATGAGAAAGGTATTTTCATCTCTCAAACCAAGTATACCAGAGAAATGCTAAATAAATTTGGAATGTAAGATTGCAAACTCGTGCGTACTCCTATGCAGACCATCTAAAAGTTAAGAAAGGATGATGATTCTAAATATGCATATCAAATACTCTATAGATCGATGATTGGCATCTTACTCTATGTGATCATGTTAAGACCAAATGTGATGTAAGTAGTTGGATAGGTTGTGATATTTCAAGTAGCACTAAAACAAACACATGTTATGGAAATAAAGAGAATATTCAGATATCTCAAGGAAACAAAATATTTTGGATTATGGTATCCAAAAGGGAATGATCTATATTTGGTCACCTACATAGATGCAGATTGGGTAGGTAGCATTGATGATAGAAGAAGTATAAGTGGAGAATATTTCTACTTAGGTCAATGATTGGTATCATGACTAAGAAAGAAACAATCATAAGTATCTTTGTCCATAGCAGAAGAATAATAGATTGCAGTGGAAGCATATTGCACTAAAGTTATCTGGATGAAGCATACCTTGTAGAATATACAAGTGAAGTACAATGAGCCCATTTTAATACTCCGTGACAACATCATCTCTATAAGTATCTCCAAGAATCCAGTGATGCACTCCAAGATGAAATAGATTTTGATAAAGTATCATTTTCTACGGGAAAATGCTACAAATAAGAACATCAAGCTAGAGTATATTGGGACAAAAGTGAATATTTCAGATGTCTTCACCAAACCTCTTCTAAGGGATACCTTTGATTATATTCAACATAAACTTGGAGTAGTTTTTTCCCTACAGTTATTCACATGGCACTAGGCATAATAAGACAGGGGGAGAGAAGAAAAATACTTGAATAATCTAAGTAAAGAATATTCTGAATGATTTTCATATACATTAGATATTTAAGTGACGAAGAACCATAAAAAGAAATCAGAGGCTTGTTGGCAGGGGAGCATCCCCAAGGAGGACTACCCTTTTCCATTGATTTCAAAGGGGGAGAGAAAGAATAGATGCATAGAAAAAAAGAGAAAGAACATATGCATGAAGATAGAGGGAGCATTGGTCATAGGGGAGGAATAAGGAGTATGAGTGTTACTATTCCATCAGTGTTTCCATCAATGCCAAAGAGGGGGATTGTTGAAATATTGGTTGTCATTGATGTCAACCCTAGAAGAAGTTTGGTAGCTTTGAAGGTGTGGTTATGGAACCATAGTTGATCAAGGAAAACTTTCATGAAGGACAGTGTAAATGAATGTAAATAACTCATGGATGGATAGTCCTCATCATTTCATTTTCAGTGATAGGTGGTACTCCACGTAGTTCCTCACAGTTGAGGGGTTATAGCCTTGTGAAGTTAGAAGCCCCAAATAATGGTCAAGAAGGCCTTAGTTGTTTACAAGTATTTATTGAAAGGGTAAAGTGGTTGTAACAAGAAAGTATAGAAGACATTAAGATTAAGGAAATAGGTTACCCAACAATAGTATATATAAACCTCAAGGAGTCATTCACAAACAAATTCACTCATTATATTGAACACCTTTCAGTGAACTAATGATCTTTTGAAAATTTTTACGATGGGGAAATATGAGGTAGAGGCAAGCGAGAAGTGAGGGAGTTTTGGGGTTTCATAGGAAAGAAAATATTTCTAAGGAAACCCTAGTTTGGTTTACCCCCACCTTTTAGAATACTAGTGTCTCATGAGGCACCCTCACGATTTGCATAGGAATCATCACACAAGGCTCCTCTAGAAAATAGGTCTTGGTCCAGCGAGGAAAAGACAGATATGAGGATGCCAACTAGGTTTAGGTTGTTGTTACACAACATTTTTTCGTAGCTACTTATATTGTCTATGCTCTGACACCTTAAAAGCATAAAAATTTGGAAGGAGATTTGGGAAGAAGTCTTTTGGAAACAAGCAACTTTAACTAGTCCCTAAATTAAAGAATTATCTTTGTTTTCACTCTAGCAAGGTGTGACAACTCTACTTGTCGCAGTCTGCATCACTACCAAGTGAGACAATGTCGCTTTTTCCTCAGATATAAGGGTGCAAAAACCTTTCATACGTGCGAAAAAGAAGATATTCTCAAATCTTCTAGAAGAGAAGCTTCGATGATGAGTTTTTTACCAATCGATGTGGATCTCACCTACCTCTCCTGATTTGGTGAGATCCTAACCTATTCATGGCTTCCTCTCTACTCTATAAAAGAGACAAATTCCAAAGGAAAAGGCGAAGAAAGAATAGAGGAATAATGAATTTATGGTGAATTGAGAATGGATCCATATTTGTAATTGAGAGTTTGTGAATCTCACGTTGGCCCTAAGGGATTTTGTTGTGCTAAAGTGTTCTAGTGATGATGATGGCATCCATGGAGGCTATGAGGGTAATGAAGCATTGAACTACTAGAATGAGATTGTCAACACCAAGGTATCAGTTGTAAGTTGTTTCCTAATTATTTAATGCAATGATACATTTTCCTTTTCCAACTAAGATTGTCAATGATCTTTGTGTGTAATTTTTCTTAGTTATTTACATAGGTTTATTGAGATATATAGATATCGGTTGCTTTCACAGTTTTTTTTTTCCTCTAGCAGATCTCTACTTTTATGAAGAATTTAATTGAGAACTTGGAATTACAACTTCTGAGGACAAACGACAATTAAAAATGTATGAACTTCTATTTTTTATGTTTCTTTTAAACCTAAGGAAAAGAGTGTATTCTATTTCAATTTTTTCTAGTTTTGGGTGCCCGAACTAGGGTGATTGGTCCATGTCCACATTCACTAATTTATCCAAAATTGTTGCAGCAAGGTTTGAAGTTACAATAGGTGTGTGATACATTCCAATATGGTATGCTATAGGTTTCATGAGTAAAGGTATGTTTTATATGTATTTGTTTGAGGCTTGATTCATGTATGGCATTGCATATGTTGGAGGCCTCTTGGGCATAAGGTTGTTATGGTTGAGGTGATATATGTTTGAGAAATATTATAGGTGTTTGGTTTATGGATTTTATAGTTATTTATTAGAGGCACATCTTGGTGATATTGGATTGAGGCATGTTCTTGGTATGTCATTGATGATACATGGTACATGATTTGATTATGGTATGGTTTATACATTGATTCATATGTTGGTACATAGTTGATGGATGATATGGTACAGGTTTTGGTATAGCACAGGTTGATGGTACAAGTTACAGGTCGATGGTACAGTGATAGTGTCTGGTTGGATACAGTGATAGTGACATGTTGGATACATTGACAGGATGATGTCATAGGTTATAGGTTGATGTGGCAGTGATAGTGACAGTGGAAATGGTAGTGATTGTGGTAGTGACAATTGTTCTACATTCATATTTCAGGGCAGTAGGATGGGGCAAGGAAAGGGGTTCGTTACCTCCTTCTGGTTGGTGCTAAAGAACACACAGAGTTGGACCTTCCTTTAGGTTGGAGTCTTAGAATTAAGGGGTTGTATTCTCCTTCAGATTGGATCCAAAGAATTCAGGGAGTTGTAGCTTCCTTTAGGTTGGAGCATGTATATAAAGGGTCATAACCTCCTTCCAGTTGTAGCTGGAGAATTGGGAAGTCCATGCTTCCAATGAATGTATTATTTTGATATATAAGAAAATAATTATGTGGTTTTCTCCCATTTTGGTTTCCATGTAAATTCTAGTGTACTGCATTTCTATGGATGTCTATTATGCTCTGTTGATTTATAATGATCATGGTATATTGATGATATACTATTGATGATGTTAATGACTACATATTGTGGTTAAAAGTGTTAATAAAGTGCTCATATTGATTCATCCCCCTCTCAGTATTCCAACACACAAGCAGCATGATAGAAGGAAATTATATAATGTACAGGAAGCATCTATAGTCAATTATGTATCTAGAAGGGTTCTGAGAATATATGCAATTGTGGAGAATCAACAAGAATACCACCAAGCCTCTATGGTGGAATTAGAAGGTATTGTTTCCAATCAACTTGTTTCTATTTTAATTGAATCGAGATCTAACCTCAGTTATATTTCACCTAGATTTGTGGAGGCATGTTCATTACAAATAAAGAAACATGAAAAAGCATGGTTATTCCAGTTATCCGTTGGAACAAAGAGGAAAGTGGTTGAGGTGATTGAAGCATGTCCAATTTAAATGAGTGGACTGTAGACTTAGGAAACCTTGAACATCCTGTCCCTAGGCTCATACGATGTACTTTTGGGAATGGATGGGCTAGTTTCCCACAAGTCAAAGTGAAATTGTTATGAGAAGGTTTTGAAATGTGAATATGATTAGGGAAATGAAAGAATTTTGGAATTTGAAATACAGTTTCAATGGGGAAAATACCATAGTTGTAGCTCAAGAAGTTTAGCAAAAAAGGGTTCCCCTTGTATATGATACAAGTACTTATCTCAGTAGAAATCAAGAAGTTGAAGTATGAATATCACCCTCTACTATGGGAATTTAAGGAGGTTTTTCCAGAGGAAGTGCATGGACTACCTCCAAAATGAGATATTGTTTTTTCAATAGATCTTGTACCTAGATCGATGCCAACATCCAAGTTACCCTCCAAGATGAGCACACTAGAATTGGTGGAGCTGAAGGTGTAGCTGAAAGAAATGTTAGAAAAAGGTTATATTAGGCCAAGTGTATCACCATGGGGAGCACTAGATCTATTTGTAAAGAAAAAGGATGACACATTATGCATGTGTGTTGGATATAGGTAGTTGAACAAGGTGACCATCAAGAACAAGTATTGTTTTCCTAGGATAGATGATCTCCTTGACCATCTCAGAGGAGATGCAATTTTCTCAAAGATTAATTTGAGGTCAGGATATCACCAAGTCAGAATCAAGGATGAGGACATCCACAAGAAAACATTTAGGACAAGGTATGGGCATTATGAGTTTCTAGTAGTGTCATTTGGACTTACAAATGCACCAACCACATTCATGTGTTTAATGAATAGTCTTCTCAACAAGTATATGGACAAGTTTTTCTTAGTATTTCTGGATGAACTTTTGGTGTATTCCAAGAACAGAGAAGAGTGTGAAGAGAATATTAGGATGGTGCTACAAGTGTTGAGAGAGAACCAACAATCTATTAAGTTAAACAAGTGTGATTTCTTTCAAAAATAAATCCAGTATTTAGGCCATGTCATATCAGCAGAGGGATATGACATCATGGATTGGATGGATATTAAAGGAAATCATGGATTGGCCTACCCCTAGAAATGTGAAAAATGTAATATTCTTCATGGGATTGGATGGATATTAAAGGAGGTTCATAAAAGGATTTTCCAAGATCAACAATCCTATTAAATCTTTATAGAGAAAGGGTAAAAATTTTGTTTGGTTACCAAAATGTGAGGATAGCTTTCAACATTTGAGGCATCTTCTGACTAATGCTCATGTTCTGAATATTGTAGAACCAAAAAAATATTTCTTAGTTTGCATTGATGCTTGAAAGGAATGACTAGAAGGAGTTCTTATGCAATAGGGAAAGTGATTTGTTATGAAACATGAAAATTGAATGAGCATGAGAAAAAGAATTTTACCCACGATCTAAAGTTGGCAGAAATTGTGCATGCATTGAAGATGTGGAGACATTACTTTCTTGAGAGAATATTTTTCCTAATGAAATATCACTATAGTCTGAAGTACCTATTCAACCAGCCAAGGTTGAATTCCATACATGCCAGGTGGATGACATTGATTAGTGAGTTTTATTTTGAAATAAAAAACATTAAAGGAAAGGAGACCAAGGTGGAATATGTGCTCAATCAAAGCGTTCAGATAGTACACTAAGAAACAACAAGTGCAGGAGAGTATGAAATCAAGTGGAGGATTAAAAACCTCTTGCAGGAAGATGAGTTCTTCAATCGAGTCATAAAAGGGTTACATCAAGAACCCTAGGAAAATAAGTATGAAGGATATCATATTGGAGCTGATGGCCTACTATTATATAATAATAGGTTGTATGTGCTCAATTCAATATATTTGAGGCATATGGTTATGGATGAGTTCCATAGAAGACCCTATGTAGGTCACCCTGGTTACTAGAAAATCGTGATAGCAGTAATGAAATTGTATTATTGGCTTGGGATGAAGCATGGCATTTCTTAGTACATTGTTAAATGCCTAGAGTGTCAGTAGGTAAAAGTTGAGCACTGACATCCTGCAGGTCTATTGCAGCCTCTTCTTATTCTTGAGTGGAAATGGGAAACAATTTCCATGGATTTCATTAAAAGTATACCAAAGACAATAAAGAAACATGATGCAATCATGGTTGTAGTGGATAAGTTGATAAATGTGGATCATTTTATTCCTATTAAATCTACTTTCAATTCCATAGATGATGCTAACGTTTTTATGAAGGATATTTTCATATTGCATGGATTTCCCAAGACCATAATTTCATATAGAGATGCCAAATTCACTTAAAATTTATAGAAAATGTTGTTTGTAGGATTTGGAACACAATTGGAATTTAGTAAAACCTACCATCCTCAAATAGATAGTCATACCAAAAGAGTGAACCGAGTGTTAGAGAACATGTTGAGAATGCATGTTATGCATCAACCTAAGTGGTGGGAAGAGTATCTACCCTTGGTAGAATTTTCCTACAAAAATGGTTATCAAGAATAATTGAAGATGAGACCATTTGAAGTTATGTATGGATGAAAGTGTAGAGTTCCAATCAGATGGGACAGTCTAGTGGATAGAATCACACTTGGACAAGAATTGTTGAAAGAGATGGAACATGCCATGGTTAATACAAGACATGATTTGAAAGTTTCCCAAGAAAAAAAAAAAGAGCTATGCATATAGAAAGAGAACTTGTAGAGAGTTAAAAGTGGGAGATAATGTGTATATCCAAGTGAAACTCAAGAGAATTTCATTCAAAATGGGACTGTGTGCTAAGTCAGAACTCCACTACTATGGACCATTTAAAGTCCTGGAAAGAGTAGGACCTATAGCATACATAATTGCATTACCACCTATTGTTAGAGCTCATAATGAGTTCCATGTGTCTTTGTTAAAGAAATATGTATGTGATCCTAATCATGTTATTGATTAGACTGTGATACAGGTGGAACTAGAGGGAGGATTCCATCCTGAACCTTAATGCATCCTGGAAAGGAAATACACAATGCTTTGGAACTGAACCATTATGTAGGTCAAGATGAAATGGAAGCACTTTGAAGAATATGAGGCTAAATGGGAGTTGAAAGATGCCATGAGATTGGCATGCCCATTTTTTTTATTTGTATAATTTGTATATATGGTGTTTCTATTAAGGGGAATGGGAATGTCACACCTTGTTTCCCCCAAAGATTGTAATGGTGTTAAGACTTCATATGACTATGTAATTATGAAGGATGTAAAAATGTTTTGATTAATAAAAGAAACCAAGCTAATGAATAAGAGGAAACAACCTTGAAAGTACTGGTTGTGATACACAAGTGGGAATTGTTGAAGCAGGGATTGACGAAGTGGCATGGTGATCTAAAAATGGATTAGAAATCATAAACCACTTGATCTGAATTGAGTGTCTCAAATATCACTTGATCCTCAAATAGTATTAAGTATGACACCACTTTCTTATTCCAAGATTCTTTTATTGACAGTTATTATAGCATGAAAGTGACTTATCTTACTTAACCAAAACACTTCAACTGATGAACATAACTTGCATAATCATTCATACATAAGCATATACGGAATCACATGAAAGAAATAATTGTGTTTCACAATGACCTTCTTGCATGTTACTCAAACTCAATTACAAATGTCAAATTCGACACCATCTCAGAAAACCGAATCCAATGACTATAAACACTATATATTTCTTTACAAAATGCCCAAAAGCTCTCTTACAACTCACAAATCCCAAATTTACAAAATTATGGCTTACAAATGAGTGATAATATTGTCACCATCGATTTTGTCTCAAAAAACCAATTTTGGTGACTATAAATGCCCTATAACTCTCAAAAGACTACAAACTTGACTTCAAAAGGAAAATGAGTAGGGCTTTAGTACATGAGAATGTTGTGTTCAAAAACACAAAAGAAAATTGTGTAAAAAACCAAAAATATTGTGTTAAACACAAAAAAGGTTGTGTGTAAAATGAGTTGGGGTGTGTGCCATTAAATAGGCCACCCCTCTTAACAAAATCCCAAAATTAGTGGTAACTTACTACTAATTTTAGAAGGAATCCCACTAAATATGGAATATTGGCCTCATAATAAATATTTTAGTTATGGTTTGTTTAAAAAAAACATATTCATGGCACATTGGTTAAGTTTGTTGGAATGGTTGGATAAGGTTGTGGGTTCCAACCCCCATGATCCTCTCCTTTATTTACACCTTGTTTGTTGGGTGGCTTAATCTATAGTTTTATATACTATATATAGTTTATTTGTTTTAACCATATATTATATGGTTACAAAACCTCCACGTGAATTTTGGAATGTTAGTCCCCTCTGTGCTATATGGTCAGTCATGTAATAAGGTAAGGACCAGGGCTAAGGGCCGAGGGCTTAGGCCCTTTAGCCACCCATTTGCAACTTTATGTAAAGTTAAATACAATGTTTGTCATATGGATAACAAGGAACAACGTGTGGTGTGTTTGTATGGAAGGCTATGTGAAAAATTTGAATGGGGAGGCCGCAAATATTGTCGACTCCTAAATATTTTATATAACCTGGACCATATGGGCCAATGGGAGGTCGCCATGTGGAAGCCTCTCATTGGCTCTTTCCAATGCCACTTGTCAACACCTGATGGAGCCACTTGGATTGCATGGATGTTGAGTCACATGCCACTTGTCAATACCTAGAGTTATAACTTGTCAACTTGGGATCCTACCACATGTCTCTCTCAGAGTCATCTATGTGTCTCTTCAGGGTTGACTTTTTCCCTATTTGACCCAAACTTTGACTAGCCATAACATTTTCATACGAACTCTGTTTCAGATGAAATTTGCACCATTATAAATCTTCTGATGAGATCTACACAGTGATGACGTTTTAAAGAGATTTAAAAAAAAAAAAATTCAATCATTTATGATCCCTTATGAACCCCTGTGAGTGTTTCAGGTCCTCCTCGACCTCAGTGAGTGTATCTAGATCCTTCTGGATCATTTCGCCCCACTGGGAGGATTTTGAACCTCCAAAAGGTTTATATTAAATGAGGGATATTCCTCCCCACTTGACTTGTGTCTCTTCCCCATGTCTAGACCACTTGTCTTATTGCAATCAATTGAATGATAAGGATGAAGGTTGAAATGATGTTTCTAACATAATAAATCATTCTCAGACTTTCACATCTATCTGCATTCATATTTTCCACTACTAGCCATGAACAACATATCAACAATAGTAGCGAACATATAGATGCTACTAACAATGAATTAACAACATTCCTGTGCTCCCTAACAAAATCCCTGTCACCTACATGTAATGGACCTTCATGTGGAAAATTTGGAGAATTTTGAAACACTTCATGACTAGGAGATAACTTGAATATTTCATTATCATATCCTTCACTTGCTTTTGCAGACATCACAGACATATTATTTCTTCTATTCACAACACCTGCAGTTGTGATTTGTGTCTTGTCACCTGATTTAGATAAATCTTGTTGGAATGTGACAACATCCTTTTGATTTCCTTTTCCTCCATACTTTTTAGGCCTTAATTCAGGATGCATCTTCCAACAATGATCTTCATCATGTCATCTTTTCTTGCAATGAGTACATGTGAAATTTTCTTCTTCCTTCTTTACTGTAGCTATCTGTTTGTCTTTTCCCTTGTTCTTACTTCCCTTTTTCCGATCAAAATCCTTGGAGGAACCATCTTTAGCATCCTTCCCCATGGATTAAATATGTACAACTTGAACACATACTTCATCAAAATTAGTGGGATTTAAAAAAATAAGAGTATGACAAATGTAACTATGCAAAGAACCCATGTATTTCAAAAGGGTTTTTGTAGAATGTAATGAAATATTTAAAGCCAATGCTTGCTTCCTAAACGCCTTAGTAAAATCCAACACACTCTGTCCTTTTCCTTGCCTTATATATTTCCATTCCATAATTGTTTTTTGTCAATATTCCAAAGGATAATTTTTTTTCCTTAATGCACCTTTGAATTCTGACCAAGAAGAGAGAATATTACCGTTCTTTTCGATACCTTCCCGAAGTTTACCTTCCCACTAAATCAACGATGTCCCTTCAAGGAGAAAAGAGGCCAATTGAATCTTTATCTCATCTTCATCAATTTTTTGAACATGGAAGTAAACTTCCATTTGTCGAATCCAATTGTCTAGCTTCTCTACATTAGGCTCTCCATTAAACATGGGTAAGTTAAACTTGATATCCAACTTTAACAAATGATTTTTTGAAGCAATTTTTTTATGCGGAGATGAGGGTGGGGAAGTGGAAGTAGATGAATTTGTGGAATGAGGTGAAGAAATAATTCTTGAAGGAGGTGAAGGAGGAATATTATCTTCTTTCTTAACTTATCCAAAACTTTATCCTTTTCGTAATCCTCTCTCACTATAAATCTCTTCCACCATTGCCTTCATCCGATTAAAGGCATTGAATAAATCATCTTCGAATTCAAAAGGACCTATTTTCCTTGGTGAAGCCGTCTCTTCTCTTCGAGTGAATCTCCTTGAACCAATCTCTGGATTATCCCTTGTAAGCATTCACCTTTCAAACCTATTATGATACCACTTGATCTGAAAATGGATTAGAAATCATACACCACTTGATCTGAACCGGGTGTCTCTCTTATCACTTGATCCTCAAACAATATTAACTATGAAACCACTTTCTTATTCCAAGATTCTTTTATTGACAGTGCTTATAGCATGGAAGTGACTTATCTTACTTAACAAAAACACTTCAACCGATGAATATAACTTGCATAATCATTCATACATGAGCATAGACATAATCACATGAAAGAAATAATTGTATTTCACAATGACCTTCTTGCATGTTACTCAAACTCAATTACAAATGTCAAATTCGGCATTGTCTCAGAAAACCGAATCCAATTACTATATGTTGTATCCTTTTCGTCACCTAAATGAGAAAAAGAAGGACACTTACAAGTCCACTTGGGTTAGCTAGACAAGACAGAAATGAGTGCAAGGGTTAGAAACATCAAGCACAATAAGAAAATAAACAACTAATCTAATAACAATTAAAGAAACTAAACTAAAGTGCATAAGGGAAATAGAACAAAAGAAAGACTGATATTCATGCCACTAATGGATAGATTGTATTAGTGGGAAAACACCAAAGAGAAAGGGAGACTTATGGCTCCCCTCTTCCTCCAAGGGAGGACTCTTGCACCCCCAATTATTGAGCTCTTCTTACAAATAACAAACTAAAAGGAAATGGTGAAGAAATCCAAATCTCATTCACTCAAAAGGTGATGTGAATGGCTCAATGAAATGATGCTTATATGCTCCAATGAGGAAAGAGGTTCCTTATAGGAGAATAGAGGCAGCATAACAATACAAATAGATTCTTGGAAATATAGTGCACACATGGCCTCTTTTTATAGAAAATATTTGAAGCATTATCCAACTGGTCTTTAGTGTGAACAAGGGGCCCTTTAGGTCACCTTTAGGTCTTTGACCAACCCCTCACTCAGATTCAGCTCGGATTTGGGGGTCAAATTGACTTGGGAGCTAAACCAGAAGTGGGTGGGAGGATGACTAGAATCATTAATGTGACGTTCTAAAGTGTGCGCGGCTTTTTCCATCCACAGTCATGCATCAAGCACATGTGTTCTTTTCTAACGTTTTCGACTGGCGTGGGTGTGCGCTTCTTTTGCCCTATGAGCGCATGTTAATTTTATAACCAATTGTATAGTTTGTGCTCTTTGGAAATGAATTTTTTTGGACCATGGATGAACTAATATGTGTTTGGAGATACTAGATTTCTGTAACCATTTGCAGATGAAATTTCAATGATAACAAATGCCCCCTGATGTGTGAGGTTAGGAGCATACAGATAGCCAAAATACATCAATGTTTCTTCTACTGACGGTACCATTGTAAGAGATATTGTTGAGAGGAATTGAAAGAGTGACCCCTTGGAGAGAGAGGGGAACCTATGGAACCCAAGCCTTTCACAAAGGTGTGAAAAAACAAATCTATGTACAAACGAGGCGGGCATGCCCCATGCTCGTGTCATATAACTCAAAAAATGTGTAAGACAGTAATTGAAGTGGTATGTTGATGTAGATAATTGCAGCGCCCTCTGGGGTGGTTTGATAATGGTAGAGGACAATTATGATGGTGAACATACTCTAAAAAGAGGCTATGGCACTTGGAAGAAGTGTTGATAATTCGTGGGCATTGATAGCCAAACAAATTTCACAGGTCTTTGGAAAATATAAAAACAACTGCAATAGTCGCAAAGTAATACCCATTGTAACATGAGATAAAGTTGAAGTCGAATGTTATGGGGGTCAATGATAGCAGAGAACAATGGTTTTTTTCTCTGTGTCATCTGAGACTCCTCATTGTAAAGGGAATGAGAATCAAGATATTGTCGCCCTCATGGAAACTGTGTTGATGTCGACAGAAAGGGAGACGTGACTCCAAGAAGCAAAGGGCTTCATGAAATTCACTGGATGAGATCAAGAACAGATGAGGTACATGGAGAAAGTCAAGATGTGGTGAGACTCAAGACTTCCCTTGGTTGGGGATATATGCGAAGTATGAGTGACATCAACCATGAAACTGGATGTCGTGTTAGGGGGATGACTAGACGTGGTTTAAATTGTGTCAGAGGCATGGCAAAGTGGACAAACTCAGATATCAGGGGTACATGGAATGTGGGATACTCGAGGTTTTTATGGACGATGTCAAAAAGAGTAGAAGGTAATGAATTCCCCAACTAGGGGTGATAGGGGTTGCTTTTCCAAAAAAGGAAGATTGCTAAAGGCGACAACAAAAATCTATGTAAATGATGGAAACAAAGGATTTTTACAATTACCAAATGAATAAAGAATAATTTGGGATAAGTGCACAGATACAAAAATGGGTGCCCTAGTACCAGATGGCTTAGCCTGAAAGGGCGCAAGGTGTGTGGAAAACTGGTGGAGGGTGGGGGCCCCATAGGTGAGTTTTTGTATGAGGTAAATGAATATAGTGGAAGTTGCATAAGGGAAAATTGATTGTGGAGGAAATGGAAGGTTCATGATACTGTGATGGTGCATTCAAAGTGAAACCATGATGAGATATCTTGAGAATCCATTGGGAAAGCTAGAAAAAATGAGGAAAAGGAGTATGTGGCTGATTCTCGAACATGCATAAGACTACTGGGACTCCCAACCCTAGGGGATGAAAACAACATGAGTGTCAAAGTGAAAAATGGGACTACAATTGGGACAACTCATGTAGGAGAGAGTGATACCAGTTGACAGTATTGAAATGCAGTGGAGGTGTGAATACTGTAGAGCCAGATGGGGGGGATCCTAGAGGAAAATGTCATAGGGTGTGACTGGGAGATCCAATTGATATTAAGAGGGAATGATTACATTCCAATGTTGATGATATACCTAAAGGGGATGTGTTGATGCATGATGACCAAGTACCTGCACACATAAAAATCGAATGCTCGGCGTGAACAATATCAGAAGATAAAGAACATATAACAATTATTCAATAATTGTGAATAAAATCATGTGTACATGGGCAGGATGTGATAAAAATTTGTCCTCGGGGGCCAAGGATGGATGGTGAACCCAAGGATATGACTATGTAGGGGGCAGGATCCTGATCCCGTGCCTGAAGACAGATTGGAAAATGAACGACCGAAGCTTCTATAATTGATCTTGGAAATTTGGAAAAGGGGACTATATATAGTTGCAGGGCCCACATTGCCACCTCATTTGTACCTGCGGCTATAGTGAGTGGGATAGAGGTTTCAGAGGATATTTGGATATTTTGGGAGATCAAGCCAGCCGATTAAGGATCAACGAGTGTCATTTTAGTGGTTGTATCCTCCTGCATAGTAATTAGGATTTCTTTTTTTGGGTAGGGTCGTACGAAGGGACTTTGTGAGTGTGGGCCCCTAGTGTGTGGGAAATTGAATGACTCACGTGCATGAGTGTGTGGATGTAAGTGGTAAATCCACGCATGGGGGCGCCCGAAGGGGGAAAATAGGAGCGCATTGGATGCACACCTATTTGAAGCACATCTGCACATTTGTGCGCGGCTATGTTCCTGACAGTTGTGCATGTGTGCGCAACTATGTAGCAGACAGGCACGCTTGAATGTGTGTCTGTGTGTGTGACAAGGGCGCATGCATGAACCCCTATATCATCGATAGTTGTGCATGAATGTGAAAATTTGGGATGAACAGGTGCACATATGTGCATGCTTGTGGGGAAAATAGCCGCACACTCGAAGCAAAGCTGAGGGGTGTAAAAACTGATCTTTTTGAAACTTTTTGTGTTTTTATGGAGTATGATGTCTGATCAAGTACTGTATTGTGGATGCAGGTGACCAGTGGATGATGCCAGTTCATTGGAGGGAGAGAGACCGGGCGCACCTGAGAGAGGTGGTGAGAGATGAGGAGCCCGGTGTGCGAGGACCTTTGGCAGCCTGTGGGTTGCTAAAGTTCTTTGATTGTTCACTGGTGCAGGCATAGGATCACCTGTTGCAGTTCCTGATAGCTATGTGGAGTCTTGATTGGAAGTGTTTTATTGTGCGAGGGGAGAAACTCACATTCTCAGAGACCGAGGATGTGTATTTCTTGACTGGGCTCCCTTTTCGGGGAATCCTACTACTGGTTGAGCCCGTGTTACCCAAGGATGGGTAGTTGGCCAACCTGGCCCAAACATATTGTTTTGGAGAGGACTTTATGTAAGGCTTGGTTGTGATGATTGGGGTGATGGACACCCTTGTGCATAGTTGCATTGCAATGATGATTGTGAGAGATTATGGGTCTCTAGCTACCCAACAGATTAGCGGTGGGCAGCTAAAGATCATGCAGAGGGCACTGAGTGGTGAGCACTTTGCTTAAGGTGTGATGCTACACACCATGATGATAGGGCAGCTTAACCGGTGTTAGGCACACGACTGTGATGAGTTTTCCTTCGGGTCTATCTTGGTGGCCTAGTTTTTGGAGAGGGTGCTTGTGTTGAGCCCTGAGAGTTTTATTGGATGCGCCAAGTGTGCGAGAACTGCGATTGAAGCGGTGGGCAATGATATTAGTTCGACATGGGGGTGGGGAGGGTGGCCATTACTTTACAGCTGATCTTGCCCGGGTGTGGTGTCAGATGCCATAAATCATACTGCAGTTCCCATATAGTGGGGTGGATTTCTGGGAGAACCCAAAGATGGTGTTACCCCTTGGAGAGGTGTTCAACCATAGAGGTATGTTGATGTATGTGATGTTTTGTTTTTCAGATAGTATAGAATATGTTTTAGGTATGGATGGATGTTGATGCTATCATTTTTTTGTTGTGTGTGCAAATGTAGGGCATCACGGGGGGGTA
>ML787549.1:262082-286316 GCA_009831015.1 Picea engelmannii | reverse complement strand
CTCTGTAGTCTTTCTTCAAATGTCCTTTCTTCCCACAATTCCATAACTCTATATTTCCAAGTCTAGATTTGGATCTACCCTTCCTAGAATTCCCACGGTTCCTGAAACCCTTTCCTCTATCCTTTTGTCTTCCCCTGTTCTCCATGTTCAACGCATTTCCTGATGTCTCACCTGTTCTTTTCTATCACATTTCCTCACTAAGAATAACACCAACAATATCATCAAATTTTAAAGTATTTGAACTAGAGATAGAGTTACTTACATCCATGACCAAGCCATTCCATCTTTCTGGCAATGAGAACAAGATTAGAAGAGCCCTAAACTCATCATCAAAGTACACTTTTACAGAACTTAGTTGATTAGCAACAGTATTAAAATCATTTAAATGATCTACAATAGACCCACCTTCCGACATATTCATATTAAATAATCTCTTCATTAGAAATACCTTATTGGACGTCGAGGGGTTTTCATACAATTTGGCCAATGCGTCCATCAAACCCTTCGTTGTCTTTTCTTTGGAAATATTGAAATCCACCAACGCTTCCAGGCTCATCCATATCGTTCCTAGAGCCTTTCTATCAAGAATCTCCCATTCTCCGTCCTTCATAGCCGTTGGCTTCTTTGTTATTCCTCCCAATGGTAGGAATAGATCCTTCTGATATAAATAGTCTTCCATCTACATCTTCCATAACTGGTATTTTTGGTCGTTAAATCTCTTGACCCTAAACTTTCCATCTTCTGACATTGCTCCCACTTGAACTAGGAACCGTCTTTTCCTACGAGTTACCTTTCGCTCTGATACCAGTTGTTAGAAAAACAAGACCGTGGAGAAATAAAATAAAAAAAATGTGGAAACAAAACATAGAAGATACACAATACAATAGAGACACAGATTTACGTGGTCCACCCAGTGTGTGCTACATCCACCATAGAAATTTCCAGGTCCTTCCTTTATTATTATCCAACATATGAAGGGATACAACCTACAACAAACCCACTGTAACTTCCTCTTCTTTCTCTCACAGTCTCCTATCTCAGAATACAATATTCACCATCAACCATAGCCGCAATACATTTCCCTCATAAAAGAGCGTTTCCTTCTAGGGAAAAAAACCCTAACATAATATCTATCATTAGATCTACGACCTTATAATGAACGGTCCAAATTTATAGTAAAATTA
The DNA here is from genome assembly GCA_009831015.1 of Picea engelmannii. Taxonomy (NCBI): domain Eukaryota; kingdom Viridiplantae; phylum Streptophyta; class Pinopsida; order Pinales; family Pinaceae; genus Picea; species Picea engelmannii. The sequence continues at coordinate 285,132 of ML787549.1, read as the reverse complement.
CAATATAAATTTACAAGGCAATTTTTCCTTCGAGGGGCCGCTTTCCCCCAGACCCCTCAGTTGGGGGGAATAACCCCCCTGGACCCTACAGAGGGGGTACCCCCCCTCCACACTCCCCCGTGTGGAAGAGTGTACATACTTCTAGGGTGTAAATACTTCATGGGGTATAAACACGATTGAAAGTAAAAGACCTCTGAATCAGGAAGATAATCAGGCTCCACAAACAACATGCATCTGCTTCCCAGGTGTTTCTGAAAGGGCCAGTAGTTAGGGCTTGTTGGTTCTCTCTTGGATTTGAACCCTGGGTCTACCCCTGTGCCAACAAATGGTTCCATTGTCGGGACCAAAATCGTCTTGAGGCAATGTCAAGGTGGTTTCCATCAAAGATAGAGATTCAAAAGTGGATAGAAGATCAAGAAAAGGAATTCGCTGAAGCCCAGAACAAGAACCCTAATATTAATATAAAGGATTGGTTAGGAAGATATATCTTTACTGATATACACAAGAATTTCCTTGGAGGAATCCATAGAGAGTTATACGAGTGGCTAGCTAGGTTAGCAGATACCCAATTTGAGATCAGATCTAGGCCACCTATGGTTTGGACGTTGATGCTAATCAAGAAGGTTAAGAGAGTTGATAACGCCGTGTCAAGAGCAGTATATCATTGGTTTGATAGTACCATTGGAGGGTATATCATTGAGTTTATTGTTGACAAAGTAGAATCATATAGTCAAGCAAAGAGATATTTATTTAAGGGACCTAGAGGAAATTTTTTACATTTTCTAAAGCTGAAGATCAAGATGCTATTGCATGAGAATAACATATTGAAGATATAGTAGTCTGTTGGATTGAAGAGATAATGTTCAAGAACTCAAACAACAATAACAACACAGAGGCTATACATACGCACAGTGGGAGAGTTTTCAGAAAAGTTGCTCTTGTGAACTTGTTTAAGCAGAACTACAGAAATGAGGTTTTCTATAGTGGAGAAGAGGAAGATATGACAGACGAAGACCATTCAGATTCTGCTAGGCCAGAGGAAGGGAAAGCTAAAGAACCTCACTAGGAAGAACCAGAAGCTTCAAGAACTATGCATACTATTGAAGTAAGTACTATTACTCCTCATGTTGATTCAACAACATTAATAAATCAGACTAATTAGAGTCACCCGAGCATTCAGAGCACTATCGCTAGTATCCCAACACATACTTAGTCAGGAAACCTAGGAAGATCTATGGCAGATGAGATGAGGTTACCCACCTTCAGAGGAGATAGATCTGAAGATCCTGATCAGCACTAGTTTCTATGCGAAGCCGTATGGATTATTAAGAATATCACTGATGACGTTGTCAAGCGAGCTCAGTTTAGTACTACCCTAAGAGACTAGGCACTGAGTTGGTACATGAAGTTTGTTAAAGGAATTTCACATCCTAAACCGTTGAATGAGATCAAGAACACATTGATTTATGAGTTCAAGAAACCCAATCCAGAGTCATAGTGCATTACAAAACTGAAATAAATCAAGAAGTGAATAGTTGAACCCATATGGGAGTTTGATCAGAGGTTTAAAACCTTGACAGGCCACTTGAATTTCCAGGTCCCAGATGAGCAGATCAAGGAATGGTTCATTGATTCCCTCTTGCCACACATCAGAGTTCCTCTAATGCAATAGAAGATTACTTCACAAGCTGAGGCACTGGAAATCACCATGAAATTAGAATCAGCCCCAATGGGAGAATCCAGCTTAGGTATGAGTCAAATCTTGAGTAAGCTAACTAGTTTGTCTCTGCAGGTTGAAGATATGAAGAAAGACAAGGGAAAATACAAAAGAGAATACATTTGGTGTGTCATATGAAAATAATAAGGCCATGACAAGGAACAATGTCCCCTATTCCATGAATACTTGGCCTCTGGAGTTCTGAGCCCCTTGAAGCAATTTACCCTACCTTGGTGCGAGGTATGTAGAAATAGACATCGCCCTGGTGAGTGCTATTACATGAGAAAATATGTTCAGACACCCACAAATTTGTATTGCACATTTTATAAGTCAGTAAGGAATGATGATAGGGATTGTATGGATTATGACCTCATGCACGAAAGGTAAAGGGATATATACAAAATTCAAGGTGAAGTACAAAAAGAAGGAAGAACTGCATAGTATAACTCCCCTGGGAGAGGAAACTTCAACCCTCTTGGTGGATTCTGAGGTAGAGGAAGAGGAGGAGGTATGGGTCGAGGTTGAGGATAGATAATATGTTATAAATGTGCACAACCAGGACACTTGGAAAGGGACTGTCAAAACCCTTATACCATTTGCAGCTATTGCAATTCCTTCGAGCACGTTATCGAAGAATTCCATCATTGTTGGCTAAACTTCAAGAGAGATGGGGACCTCAGCAGAACCTTGCGAAGCATATCCCAGATTCTTTGTTATCACTAGAGGAGGTGTTGTTATAGGAGAGTATAGAGTAATACAAGGAAAGACTGCAGAAGAATCATGAGTCAGGAAATCTACAAAGAAGACACAAGTGTTTGATCCAAAGAAAGCAAGACAAATCTTTGAGGAGGAAAGAAAATAATTCGGGAGAGACCAAGGCTCTTCATCGAAGACATGACCAAAAGTAAGAGAATGTGGGATGCCTTTGGCATTTGATCAGTCTACTTTGACTAGAGATGGAAAAGAGGTGAGTAAACTTGTCAGTTTCTTGTATACATTTATAGAGCTAATTAAAGATGAGAAAGTTATACAAGAACTGCAAAATTTGGTCAGACAATATGAGATAGGAAGGGTAGATCCTTTACTGAATAAATCAATACACCAATTATCCAAGAAGAGAAGGAAAAATAAATAACTACACCTTAATGCTTATATTGGAGAGTATGATATAAACTATGTGGTCCTCGACTTAGGGTTGGAGGTCAATTTCATGACAAAGCAGACCTGGGCACTGATGGGAAAACCTAAGTTGATCTATTCCCTTATCAGGCTTAGGATGGATAACCAGCAGGTAGTAAGTCCCTTTGGAATATTGGAACATGTCCATGTGGACATTGATAGATTAAGGACATTTGCAGACTTCGTGGTGATTGAGATAGTTGATTATAGCTATCCTTACCCTGCGTTGTTAGGAATTGATTGGGATTTCAATAATTCCACTGTGGTCGATTTAAATAAAATATGAATGACATTTGAAGGATATGGCCTTAGGGTCATTACACCTTTATATCCTAATGAAGTTCAGTGATACATAGAGCCCATCAGAGAAGAAGACCGCGCATACGAACTGGAAAACATATACAAATTAAAAACCAAACAACATGATTACATTAATCCTATGACAGATGGGAACCTAAGCTGCAGAAGTGACAATGCATGTTCATCAGATTTAGAAGAAGCACTGGAGAACTTGCATAACAAAATGTACAAAGTATCTATAAGGAGATGTGCTAGATTAACCAAAGAAGTATGTTGGATTGGCACAACAGTGAGTAATTTACCCACCTTTGATGGTATGGATCCTTTGGAAACCTTCTTGTCAGAATTTGAAGAAACTGTACCAATGCAACAATCATTATTGGCAATAGATGAGGCCTTGAAAGCCACACCAGAAATATGGTGGGGGACACATAAAAACAACATTACAGACTGGGTACAATGTCTCACTTTGATGACAGCGCGGTTCTTAGCGTAAGTAGAAGGCTGTTAATTTAGGTACACAGTTCGAAGCTTCCCAAAGGACCATGTGTGAAGTTGTGAGGAAACCTGGAGAAACATCCCTCAAGAATAGTGGGTGCACAAATTCAATAACACACTGGACACAAACCTTATCAATTGGTACCTACAAGCAGAACTGTGCCTCATCACTGCAAATTGGAAAGGTATGACTCAGAATTTTGTAACTACCTTCTTATTCAAAAGTCAATATCCTACAGTAGAACAAGCATTACAGGTCATAAGACAGAAATTATTTAATGAGGCATCTAGTCTCCCTTTAGAACAAGAAGAGGACGAATGGACTATGCCTCTCTAGAAACTGTAAGGTTGTTACAACATCAATGATGATGAAGACGATGATCCTAGGAAGGTGAACATCTCATAAATGGAAGGCCAGAGAGATGTGGAAGGACCAAAATTTGAGCTACCATTTATTGGACAGTTGATCAAGATCAAGAAAGTCAATATTGGAACAGAGAAAACACTGAATCTTGCAAATGTTGGAGATTATTGGGATGCTTCCACTATTGATAAGATCATAGAATTGCTACATGAGTATCAGGACTTGTTTTCAATCAAGTTCAGTGATGTCAAAGGGCATTAAAGGGCCTATGGGAGAGATGAGGATCCATTTGAAACCAGATGCAAGACCAATCAAACAAATACCCTACAGATTGAACCCTAAATATAAGGAGAAAGTGAAGATTGAGATTGATAGAATGTTGGAAGCATGGATTATAGAACCTATCAAAGAATCAGAATGGATTATCCCTATGGTGGTGCAAGACAAGAACACAAGAGAGATCAGGATCTATGTAGATCTTAGGAAGTTGAACGATGCATGTTTTCATGACCCCTTTGTTGATACTAAGAGGGGGGTGAATTAGTATCAAGTAAAATTTAAAACCTTTTTCAACTTATACATAAATCATTCAACTATATCCAATGAGAAATGAACAATAGTATAAGAGTTACACCAATACACCACAATACACCATGCCCAAGATATGAGAAATAATCAATAGTCATTGTTCAAGGGAAGTAATGACTTCCAAAGGTAGCTACAGCTTCCAAATATAAAGGGAGGGATAAAACTCCAAGAGGAAGATACAATCCTCCAATATAAAGAGAGATTTGAAATCTCCATCCTTGCCCCTTCCTTCCACCCAAGAATATATGAGAGATAATAAAACTTTACATTAAATCATCACCATCAACCAATCATCACATAGAACCTGATAATGCTTCATGAGACTTCTTCAATTTATGAAATTATTCAATTCTTGGAGTACTCTGATCCTGTAGATAATATTACTCAATGTATTCTCTAAAACTCCTCCAATTTTCACTCCTTTAATCCTCCCCAAAAAGAGGTTATACAAAGAATGGTAGAATTTATTCAATTATGGTCTGTTCAGAAGACCCAACTTGTACAGCATGCCCCATGCTCAATATTTAACATATGATTTTGAAACTCGCATAAAAGAAACTAAAGTCCGTACTCTTTCTAATGGAAGTGGTCCCACTTAATTTTGATTCTATATGAAGAATTTATGACTATTTTACCTAGAACACATGTTTATTGACTAACTTCAGGACTGGTCACAAACCCTATCTTCCATAGAGTGTATCTCCATAATTATAGCAAATCAAGAGCTTAAATTTTTACCAAGGGTACCTTGATATGTCTTCTCAATACCATAGAGATTTCACCATCTGTATCATTCTAGAAAAAAAGTTATAGCAAAAATGGTAAGATGACCTGAAAATAACATACCTTAGAACACATCACCAAAAGACTTCATCCTCCCTTGAAATCCGGCCTTCTTTTACTTCTTCTTCCCTCTGAAATTTGACTTGTATCAAATGAATGTATAATGATATTTATTTATACCATTTATGTCACGTCCTTTTAACATTAGGGACGACCTGACACTTTCTTATTTTGTAATTATTTTATGTAATTATCTTCAGGGCCTACATGTACAATTCACTTTGTCATCCTCGAAAATTCATTTCTCCTCAACCATGAGGATCCACATGATGTGCCACATACCACCAGAAACAACATGATGTATACTATCCATTCATGGGTGTTTGTTATAACCCTAAATTGCACCACACATTCTTACCTGGCATCAGGCCAACTCATATCCCTTCATTGCCAAAACATCTGTTGAACAACCTCTTTGGAAATCCTCTTGGGTCAAGGCCCATTCGCCCTAACCCATTACTGCATGCATGTGCACACTGGAAGGCTCACTACAGCCTGCGTGTACCTAAAAAAATACAAAAATAAGAAATTTTCCGACGGGAAAAAAATATATGGGTCAGTTAACTGAAACTTCTAGCCATGCATGGGCGAGAGTTCATCCAAAACCCTAGCTCCTTCTAGCCTATAAAAGAAGGGGTAGGGGTACCATTTGGAGGAGCAAAAATATAGCGAGGAAACTCTGCCCATTTTATGAATCCATTGTCCTAACCCTTTAGCCTTTCCTCAAGCCAAAGGAGAATTAACGCAAAGCAGTTGGAGGATAGAAGAGGAGGAGCCCAAGATCAGGATCAAGGAGCGGTGGTCGGTCTCGACTTTGATTGTAAGTTGATTCATTGTTCAAATAATAAAAGAATACTTTTCCCATCCCAATGCATGAGTTATCTATGATTTGTTTAATTTATGCTTAATTTTTAACCCTCAAGTAGAAAAGTAGCATGCATGCATCGTTGTTCGTTTTGATTGCAGGTTATCTTTGGAAGGAGCAGCGCAAGCAAGCCGTTAAAGCGCAACGAAGGATCTACACCAAACATCAATAACAAGGTTAGTAGTTCCTTTCCATGCATGTATCGTGAAAGAGGGGTTTAAGTTTTGGGTGGTAGGTTAAAAAGTAATTTCTTTACGGTCAAAATCTGCATGCAAGTCTGACCCTAGTTTGCTAGTCTGTAGGGTATTTTTCCCAACAACAGAGTTGGCGACCATACTGGGGAAGATACTCTTTAGGGTTTCCGGATTTAGTTGAGTTTTTTGGGTAGTTTAAGAGATTAGATTTTTTGTTTCTTTGCCTGTCTTTTTCTATAAGGCCTGAGCTAGCAGGGAGCCTGGTTCTTTATACCAGTTTTCTCTGATTATTGCTTGAGGGTAATTTTCAGAACACACAGAGGTACACGCGGCTTGTAGAAGGCCTGCACATGTGTACCCGTGACCTAACCTTCTACAGCCCGCATGTGAACACTAGTTGTAGAGGTCTTAGTAGCGTGTAGGAGTTCAGAGAACTTGAGAGGTAGTCCTCCTCTTCCCTGTCAGAATTATACATTCTCAGGGGGTTTTCTGGATCCTGTCTGAGTCTTGTTGGTTCACAGTCCTATCTCAGTTTGTCGTTTTGTGTTTTGTTATTCCTTGAAATTATTTTTCTCTTCTGTTAGAAGAATCATCCAAGCTTTCAAGAGACCCTGGTTATCAATACTAGAGACCTCTTCCTGGTCTGGGCTGCCTGTGTTATTTTTTTTCTTAGAATTTATACATACACGTGGCCTGTACAAAGTCAGACCGCATGTACATGCGTCCTGGTGCAGCTTAGCACGCGTTCACATGAGTGTTGTTTCAGTGAAAGTAGCATGCTTGATAGGCTGCTTTTCAATCAGGGTGGGGCAGTCATCCCCTCCTTTGGTAAGAAGTGTTCCTCTCAGGTGTTTGAGTCTAGGTTTGAATAGTCAGTAGGTTAGGGCCTCTTACCCTTAGCCTATTTTTTCTTAGTTGATAGTTGATAGAAAAGATAAAAAGAAAAAAATTGTTTTATGGTTTTTAGACAAGCATAAGAGTCTTTGCTTTCTTGATTTCCATTGTGTGTCTTTTCTCTGATTCTTTGCGATCTGCGCTTTATGCCAGAGTTTGTTTTCTTGGTTTTGTGCTTGTCAGTATTTTCCCTTTGTTGCTTGATTAGCACCTAAATAAAATAAAAAAAATCTTTTCATTTTCTTCTTTGTTTGAAGATTGTGTTTCTGCATCAATAGCTAGGGAGAAGTCTTTTTGTTCATAAGTTTTTCACAGTGCATTTAGAGCATAAGTAGCTTGTATTCGAGCGAAATTCCTTTATGTTTGCTGCATAAAATCTTAGAAAAATTGAAAAGAAAAAGAAATCTTTCTTTGTGAAAAGTTGCTGAGTTTTTGCATTTAGTAAAAGTCTTTTTGTTTCCATCATTTTTTCATTCATTTTTGCTTTCGTATTTACACATCATCAGTTTCACCTCCATACCCCATGACGTAACAAAGCCCCATAAAAGAAACGCTAATTTAAAATCTATTAGACTTTTTGTTTGTAGGGTTCACAAACTAGTTCAGGACTAGTGCCTTGGATTAGGTTGGAGAGGAAACTCTCTAAGGCCATTCAAAACCAAACATTGGAGTCTATGATAGGGAGTGTAGAAGTCCAGTTTCATGGAAGTTATCTAGGACCCCCCTCTAACATAGGGGATAAACACTAGGTCACGTGCGGAAAGCTAGAGGAGATAACCCCTCCAAAGCCGAACCAAGCGTAGTGGAGAACACATATCAAGGGCTTGTTTTGGGATTCCATCGTTTGCATTTGCCACGGGGTTTCATGGGTCTCGAATCTGTTCGAGGTCCCCAGTTGTCTTCCGGACCATTTTCTCTCGATACCCTTGACAGGTTTCAGGCTTGATACCCTACTCATTGTGGTCTACCCGACTTTCGACTGTACCCTCCTGGTGACTGTTCTTGTGCTGGAAAATTAGTTGCCAATATTTTTAGGGACATACACAGGTGACTGCGGGGGTATACCGTGGTACCTAGGAAAAACATTGGGCCACACTTTGCAGAGTATACCTGGAGGGTGCTTCCGTGTTTGAGTTGCACTTTCACCGGTAAGTTGCTCTAGTGTTGGTTGTTGTAACTATTCTTCCAACTAGTTTAGTGCTTGCTTGTCTTATCTCTTAGGGGCTTCTTTTTTTAGTGTGTGTTACTGTTTGAATGTGTAGAACACCTTAGCGTGTCTTGGATCTTCTCACATAGTGGAGGATCCCGAGCTCCACTGGTCACGAAGGCTTCAAGGCCTGTCGTCGGTGATACTGGAGCCACCCCCACCACCATTGAGGCGGAAGCTAGACCAACAAGGGTCTTTCGAAGCGACCGGGTTACAAACCTTTGTGCCTGAACAACTCCTAGAGGAATCAACCACCAATCTTGGCTCAGTTGAAACCCCAACCACTGATACTTGGTGATCGGTTGTTGTATCAATCCAATTTTATGAACGCCTGTCAGTGCCTCACACAGCTATGGAAACAAACGTTGTTACTTCCTCTGGGAATTCTTCCATTCCCACCACAGTTGCTACCACAGGAGAATCATCTCCTAACTTTCCGTCGTTGGTCCGAGCCACCATGGTCTTGGCTGCAACTACGTCGCACAGTGGACTGATCCCATCTATCATGGCGGCCACAACTCCCTTCACACCTAGTGCGATAGGCCCTCCGTTCTCATACGGTATGCCTAGTTTGGGCACAAGTCCTGCACTCACTCACTCCACTTTACAGACTTTGGGTTTGGGGGCAGGGAGCTCTAACACTCCTTTGTAAGGTCAACTTGGGGGCACTTCCATCCCTTTTAATGCTTTTCCTTTCGCTAGAGGTCATATCTCTCCTTCGTCCCCTTCACTTGGTGGTCTGCATCAACAGTCCACTAGGCAGCCTGCACACACTAGTTTATTTGGAGCCGGGAGTCAAGGAACACCTGCACACACCATGTTGGTAGGTTCATCACCGTTTGTTTGGAATGGGACGTTTGGTGACAACACTTTCGCATCCACCGCTTTCCCTTCTGGGGGCACTCCCATTTTTGGACAGTCTACTCCAGCACAGGGTACTATTCTTGCACTGGGGGCACATATAGCAGGACCCTGGAACTCAGGACAAGGATCCATTCCCTCCTCTGGAATGTTGTTCTGGGGTAATTCTTTCCACAGTCAATGGAACCCTGGACAGACTACTATGCCTTTCCCATCAAGACCGGCATGGGGTAATCCTTCCCAAAGTCCGTCAAACATCATGAATGCCCAACATCCTATGTCCTTTATGGGAAATCAGCCAATGATGTCTCCACAGATGCAAAATCCTTATGCTAGTCAAGGCCATGGTTTCTACTAGAATCCGGGCCAGCAGCCAAACTTTTCCTGGCAACTTGGTGCCAGTCAAACTCCAGGACCCTTTTTCCTAGGCTATCAGCAACAACCCAAACTACCCTTCCTGGAAATGTTATACTTTCCAGATTTGACAAGGTTGTTAAATGATCCTATTTGTCACAATCCATGTTGGCCTCCTATGCCAACGAAGTTGCCTTCAGACATTCCAAAGTTTGAGGCCAAGCCTAATGAAGATCTAGGTGATCACATGACTACCTTCCATCTTTGGTGTTCATCTAACTCATTGAAAGATGAATCCGTTCAGTTGTGATTGTTTCAACGCACTCTTATCGAGAGTGTTGCAAAATGGTACATCGAGCTCGATCGCTTAAGATACTCTTCTTTTGGTGAACTAGCGATGGCCTTCCTTAACCATTTCCAGTTACCTGTGAGATACGACGTTGGCACCGAGTTGCTTGCCAATTTTGAACAGACAATAGCGGACCATATCTCTGATCATATCCGAGAGTGGAGACGCCGGAAGAGTCTAATTAAAGTACCAGTCCCACCAGCATTCCTTCTTGAGTGGTTCCTTAAGTCTCTGGTCCCACAATTATCCAAGTACGTCACAACTTCTATAGTTTTCTCTGAAGAAGATGCCATCATGAGAGCTCAACAGTTTGAGCTCATTTATTCTCAGTCTGGTTTATTATACAACATCTTGCTGGATGCACCATGATCGATACTGGATAAAACTAGACAAAGAGTTGGACCACATGCCGATGGTATCGTTGGTTCCGCACAAACCAAGCCCGTTGAGCAATTGACAAAGCAATTGCAACAGTTATCTATACAACACTCAGTGTCCAGCTAGACTACTTCTTTGGCTGCTCCTTCTACCCAAACGTCGGATGTACACTCTGCGCAGTCGACTAACCCAAAGGCCACCCAGTAGCCTGAAGGGAAGAAAAAATAATGAAAGAAGGGTAAGGGGGAGAAAAAACCCACTGATAATGCTGGCGAGGGCACTACAGAAAAACGGAAGGCGAGGTATCTGTGCAAATTGTGTGCGGAAGACCACCCGACCCATCTTTGTCCTCGACTTGCAGAGGATCAAAAGTTTGTCACACAGCAACAACAAGCAATGTTGACTAATCCCTTTCAACATGGGAAAAATTTAACTCAAGCCTCTACAAGTACAGAAGGGGGCAGTCAAGAAATCTGCCCACCTCCAAATAACCCCTCATCCATGAATGTATATATGGTTAGGGGTGATGCTTTAATAATGACTAGAGCACATGACTATAGTAAACCAAGCGCCTCTGAGAAGGGTAAAGAAGTCGAACTCTCATCTCTTCCTCTACAGATCGAGAAGATGTTGGGAGAAACAATGACATGCATTCCAAAGGGTGCATTTAAGAAAGCTTCTCACAACCCAAATGCAAGGGTCGCCCAAAATTACTCTGTGGTGGAGGATTTATCACAAACCCCTTGTGCGATGTCTACTTTGGAAGTCCTTCAAAGTTGCCCTGCTGAGAGGAAAGCCTTGTTAACTGCTTTAGGCTCTACTGAGACTTGTAACCTGGGTACCATCATGTTAGATACAACCAACTTAAAACCTCACCTGCCTTACCACGTAGCATTTCAGATAGTAGTGGCTCATCCCATGAAAAATTTTACACGCAATATCTTCTGCACGGTGGTCGACGAGGGTGCCTTGACATGCGTTATGTCATTAGCATGTTGGAAGGCCATTGGCTAGCCCACTTTGTCTCCATAACCTACTCTCCTCACTGCTTTCGACGGTCATTATTTCCAACCACATGGCATCATTCCTTCTTTCCTTGTGCAGTTAGGAGGGAAGACTGTGTGTGTTGAAGTAGAGGTAGTCAATGCTCCCCTCGACTATAATCTCTTGTTAGGACAGAGTTGGACTTATTCTATGCAAGCTGTGGTTGCTACAGTTTTCCGAGTCTTGTTATTTCCACACGAGGGTCGGATAGTCACCATCGATCATTTGTCCTTCTCTAGACCTGGCCCATCTTTGGGGGCATCCACGGTTCCCATGATTGATAATCCTCAACCCGGTGTCGTTAACGTAGGAGTTGGTTTGTGCCCGTCCTTGATGGGTACCTTCAATTACCCACCTCCTCATGACGATGTCAAGTTTATATCTAGCCACCAGAAGGTTGAGATTTTTCAATTTTTGTCGTTCCGTATGACTTACTTTGAGGATCCTTGGATTCTTCCTTCCCCATCAGCCACAATGGATGAGACAAGGCACTCTGGCATGTCCATGCCTTTGTCGGCCACTGAAGTAGTGTACTCTTTAGTCTAGCAAGCTTCAGTTAACTCTGATCCGACTCCCGCACAAGATTTAGATCCACTTCTAGAGCCTATCTGGGCTCAGGGTTCTCTCGCCAACATCGATTCGTTAGACTTAGTCTTGCCTTCTAACGAAGAAGTAATAGAAGAAATGACTAGTCCAGACAAACCTTGGGAAGATCTTCATCACAGATCATATTTCCTCTCAGAGTTAAGCCGAATTGAGGCAGGAGAATTCACTATCACCATGACGGGAGATCAGCCATGTCCTATTAATCTCTTAGCTACACAAGAAATTTATGCTGAGGGCAATATGGTGACTATCACTGAAACTATACCTATCAACATCTTCCGAAACCCTGGCATTGTGGAGAATGTCTTTGTCGGGGTGGATTGCTCCCCTGAAGAGATTCAAATTTATACAGATCTTTTCAAAGAATTCCGCGACGTTTTTGCCTAGTCTTATGAGGAAATGCCAGGTATTGATCCAAAAATAGTTGAACATGAAATCACAATGTATCCTAATGCCAAGCCTATTCGACAAAAACTTCATCCAGTCAATCCTAAGAAAGCAGCAGCCATTAAGCTTGAGGTTGAGAAATTACTCAAGGTAGGGTTCATTTACCCTATCCATTTGACTCAATGGGTGTCAAACCCCATGTCGGTCAATAAAAAACAAGGCATGATTCGTGTATGTACTGACTTCCGTGATTTGAACAAGGCATGTCCAAAAGATAATTTTCCAACCCCATTCATTGACCAGATCATTGATGAATGTGCCGGTTGTGAAGACTTTTCGTTCATGGATGGTTTTTCGAGATATAATCAAATCCAAATCAAACCTGAAGACCAACACAAAACGACATTCATTTGTCCGTGGGGTACATTCGCCTATCGTAAGATGCCTTTTGGCCTCAAGAATGCTGGAGCCACCTTCCAGCGGGCCATGTCTTTTGCATTTCACAACCTCAAACATATAGTTGAGGCCTATCTAGATGATTTAGCATCATGCTCTCGCAAGTGAAAGGATCATCCTACGCACCTCAAACTAATTTTGGAATGTTTTTGTTACTTCAGGATTCGCTTGAATCCCAACAAGTGCAGCTTTTGCATCACATTAGGAAGTTTGTTAGGTTTCATCGTATCAACAACAGGGATCATGGTTGATCCTCTTAAGGTGGAGGCAATAATCCAGTTGCCCCCCCACACACAATATTACAACTTCAAAGTCTTCAAGGCAAGGTGAACTTCTTACAACGCTTCATCGCCAACTATGCCGAAATCACTAAGGACTTTATGCGTTTACTGAAGAAAGATGTTCCCTTTTTTTGGGATGAAGCCGCTCATTGCTCTTTCGACACATTAAAACACACTCTCACAACCGCACCTCTGCTACGACCACCTAATTATAACAAAGATTTCTTATTATATTTGGTTGCCGCAGAGTCAACCATAGGCATGGTTTTAGTTCAGGAAGATGATTCGTTTTCAGAATACGTGATCTATTACCTGAGCCGAGGCCTCATAGGACTGGAACTTAATTATTCCCATCTCAAAAAACTTATGTTGGCAGCACTTCATGCTGTTCAACGGCTCCATCACTATGTTCTGTTTTGCAAGACCATTTTCGTGAATCCATTCCATTACATGTTGACACGATGAGTTATAGGCAGAAAAATCAGTAGATGGATGGTCATCCTCCAAGAATTTGACTTAGACTTCGTTTCAGCAAAGTCCAAGAAGTCAATGGTCTTCACAGAACTTATTTCGGAACTTCCGGTTGAGTCGGGTGACATTGTTCCTGAGGAATCGCCTATTCGGGGGGATATGTTTTTGATTGAATCTTCAGACCCCTGGTACGGAGATATACTGATTTATCTCTAGACTTTGAAGTGCCCCACCTCTACTTATCGTGATGAGCATCGGAGGATACGCCATCAGGCTAATAATTATCTCATACTCGATGATATGTTGTATCGGAGAGGTGTAGACTGCATCTTGTGTCGATGTCTCACTCATGAGGAGGCCGTCATAGTGCTCAACAATTGTCATACTGGAGCTTGTGGCGGTCATTTATCTGGGTTGGAAACAGCCCAAAAGATTTTACGAACAGGTTACTTCTGGCCCACACTTATCAAAGATTGTATCGAGTCGGTCAAGAAGTGTCATTTGTGCCAAATCTTCTCGCGGAAGATGAGGGCACATCCAGCTCCTATGTTTCCTGTCATTACAGTTGGTCCCTTCACTAAGTGGGGGATTGATTACACTACATGCAACCCCCCATCAGCAAGGGGGCACTTCTATATCATCGTAGCTGTCGACTACTTCACTAAGTGGGTCAAAGCTATGCCAACGTTTAAACATGATGGAGAGACTGCAACTCTCTTCTTATTCAACCAGATTATAGCACGGTTCGACGTCCTGAGAGAGATTGTCACTGAGCATGGCAGTCACTTTCAGAACCAAATGATTTTCGAATTAACATCAAATCTTGGGTTACAGAAAGAACATTCCTCACCTTACTACCCCCAAGCCAATGGGCAGGTGGAAGCTGTAAACAAAACCCTTAAGACTATTCTACAATGAACTATCAACTCAGCCAAGTCAAATTGGCATTTGATGTTATACTCGGCATTATGGGATTACCGAACATCTGTTAAGACTGAAACCTGTTTCTCACCTTTCCAACTCGTTTACGGGTTGGAGGTAGTCTTGCCCATCGAATGTCAAATCCCATCTCTAAAATTGGCAGTACAGTTATTACAAGACACTTCTCCACTTGAAGAATGGTTAGTACACCTTGAACAGCTTGATGAGCAGCGTCGTGATGCAGCTCTAGCCAATGAGGCTCATAAACATAAGGTCAAGTGTCAATATGATAGGTTCGTTCGTCCTCGGATTTTTTCTGAGGGTGACCTTGTCCTGGTCTATGATCAAGACAAGGACCCCCTGGGGGCATGAAAGTTTAACCCCATGTGGTTCAGACCCTTCATTATCAAAGAGGTATTAAAAAAGGGAACTTATTGTTTGGTCGATTTTGAAGGGAATGCTTTGGCGGAGCCTATAAATGGGCTCTACCTCAAGAAGTATTACTCATAGAAAGGTCACTGTGGGTAACTTTTTGTAACATATGTATAGTCTTTGTACTATTACTTTTTTACATTTCTTTTAAAAGTGTTATGGACATGTCATTGATGTTATCTTTCGTCAATATGGCAGATGTCAAGTGAGTCCGAGGTGTTCATTGGGTATGCAGATGGTGCTAGTCGACACACGTGGAGGCTTGCCTCTGCAGCTTGGGTAATTTTTACACCACAGGGTTAGTTGTTATCTTCCGGAGGTATATGCTTAGGTGACACCACAAATAATGTTGTCGAGTATAGTGCAGTTATTGAGTTTCTTCGTGACGCATTGTCATTGGGTATCTCCCATCTCCGGGTCTATCTAGACTCTCAACTGGTTGTGTCACAGCTAAACAGAATATACCGGGTTCATGATCCAACTTTACACCGACGATTCCTTAGGGTACGTCTCTTAGAACGCAACTTTGATTAATTACACATTTTCATGTTCCTAGGAGATTAAACCAAGTTACAGATACTCTAGCTAATCACATTTTAGATTGGCATCTTGCCCACATATAAAATATCATGGACATAAACATGTAAATACATTTTTGCACATAGAATCCATAAGACATAAAAAAGATAAAAACCATATATAAACATCATAAAATCCTCAGAGTACATAGATGGGCGCAAGCCCCTCAAAAATGGGAACAGTAACGAGTCACCGGGCTTATTCCCTCACAAAATATATACAACAAGGTGCTCGTGGCACATAAAAAATCTAAAGTCTGTTCAGGGCCTATGGGCCATGTTATAATCATCTACTGCACGGGCTAAACGCCTAAACAATCGGACCCATGTCCGAGGTGCCCCCACAACATGAGTCTGCATGGATGGTGGCAGGTCCTCTATCTCTGCCATCAGGACTGTGCGAGTGAGCATAGAAAAGTTCCACTCAACTTGCCTAAGGACCCTCTCGGCCTCTCCTGCTGGGAGGTTCCTTGCTACTGTTGCTCCCCCAACGGCGGCATCTGCGGTTTCTGGCCGTGGGCGATGCTTGTTCTGTGCATAGTCGACAGGTTGCACGGGTCCCACATCTGCATGCAATAAAATTTTACCCATCAAATACTCTGGCATACAAAAAATGATATATGTAAAAAAGACATAAAAATTACATATGAAAATAACAAAAAAAAAAAAAAACCTACAAAGGTGGAGACTTACCCATCTCCCCTCGCTCCTCACCAGGGGGCACGGGTATCTCTGGATCTCTAGAGAAGTTGATCCTCGCATATGGGTAGTCCTCGATAGCAGGGATATGTTGTGACAGCCAAGAAAAAAAGTCGTCATCGAAGGCCTCCAAGGTCCTTCCACCACCCTGTTGCGGCAATAACACTGCCCATCTGCATACTGCATTGAAAGAGGCCATATGTCCTCGTACTACAACCCGAGGACTGAAGCACGAAACTCTCTCGAAAAAGAACGAACACAAGATAGTCCCGAACCCAAAGTTCCTATGTGTCTGTTGTTGGAAATCTGTCAATTGCCTCTTCATACACTCCAGCAGTGTGGTACTCCAATCAAAAATTTGTGCATTCATGCACTGGATAGCACAGTTCATCTGTGCGGATGAAGCCTGATGCACGGCTGCTGAGCCAGTAATCTGCCCAATAAGCAACAAGATAGTCTGTAGTGCCAAGTTGGTAATTTTGCTAATAGGCACTTGGGAACCTCTACGATCATTCCCAGCCTCACAGTACTCAGCTACTAACTTCGAGATCTTGCTCGGCCCAGCAGGAAAAGTCTGAAAGTTGACTGGTTCCCCTCTCCTTGAGAGGCCAGTCAAAAAGTAAATGTCCTCGGTGGTGGGCACCAAGGATTGCCCCTCTAGCATAAAGGCCTCTACATCAGGGTGCTAGTAATCAATCAAGGTGTTCAGTAGCCTTGGTTGCATGTGCATAAACGGACATAAAAATAATTTTAGTAAACCGCATTGCGTCAACATGGCCACAACATTCGGATCTATAGCAACCAACTCACCGATTGCCTCTTGCTCCCTTTCCCTCCACTAGACATGCATCCTGCCAACACAACAAGGTAAAAGAGGGTCAATACTGCTTTTCATTGTCTTTTTCATCAATAAGGGGGGTACACGTGGTCTGTCGAGGTGACAGTCGCATGTACACATGTGCAGGCTTTGCTCTGCACGCGTGTACCTAGGGATGAACTTTTTGAGGTCGATGCCCACCCCAGAAATAACTTAAATACTTAAATTGAAGTATTGAATAGCTAGATAAGGGAGTTTGTACTTACTTGGTCCAAGCAGAAGTCCGTTTCGTCCACTATAGCTCTTGGAATCACGATCTTTGGCAAAGGGGGTCGTTTGGCTCCAGAGTCAATTTCCAAATCAACAATGGTGATAATGAGCTGCTAACTTCTATTTATAGACTTTTTGGCCTCTTTTTGTCACTTTTTTGGCCCCCCTTATCAGTTTCTTTATACCAAAAACCATTTAGAGTGATCCAGGAGTTATATGGGAGGGATTTGATCGGGTATTGGAACAATTTGTTTTTGAGTTTCGAAAAAATATTGACGATCCATAAAAAAAAAATTTTTTTCAAAAATCAACTTGAGCATATAGGGTAGGATATCACCCCAACTTTTTCATCTCGTTTCCTTTTTCTTATGCTATAGGATCGATCCCATACGGTTGTGACACGGAACCGTCATATCTACTCTAGAAGTGTCGCAACTTGGTGGTAGAGCTTACCAGAACATGGATGCCCTAGGTAGGTCCTAGTTGCATTATGGTGTCCATGCCGTTTCTAACAACACTGTAGGCTCGGGAGTCCGTATAGTCTTTCCTAAATATGAGTTTGAGACTCATTTGCATGAGTCTTTTTCACTCTTTTCCTTACCCTCAGGACTCCCAAAAATCAATGGGTCTCCTTTTAAGCCCTTTTCAGACCCTCTAAAAATGAAAAGATTGTCGAGCGATCTTGTGGCCTTTCACGCTCGTTAAACTGAAATTTGAAGTCACATCTGTCCGGCAGTAGTTTACCCCTTTTTCGGTCCAGACGGTCAACTGTACGAACAAAGGTATACTCTATCGAATTCCTATTCTTTAGAAGAGTATCCTCAGGTATAATTTTATTCCTTTTTCGGGCCTAAGGGACTAAATTTACGAAAAAGAAACCCCCACAGAGTCCATAGTTAAGCTCTTTTCAGACTCCCTAAAATTGAAAATATTGTCGAGTGACCTTATTCTTTCACACTCGTTAAATTGGTCCAGAAGAATATTCATGACGGAGCCCATAGTTAAGCTTTTTTCAGACTCCTCAAAAATGAAAAAATGGCCGAGTGATCTTGTCCTTGTCACACTCATTAAAATGGTTTTGAATTGATGTCTAATCGGTGCTAGTTTATCCTTTTTTCAAACCGACTAGACTATTGTCGAAAAAGGTACCCCAGCGGAGTCTCCTTTTCTTCTTTTTCAGACTCTCTAAACATGAAAAACCACCGAGATTACCTTCTCTGGGCTCGTTAAACTTACATCGAAGGATGTTACCATTGTGTGTTCTATCAACCGCATTTGCATACCTTATCCCCCAGCCTTGTGACAGTTTGCTTTTGCGTCTTAACACCTTTGGCCGCTGGAGGATTTTTCCCAAGTATCATTTTACCAGAACATCAGTCTTGTCCTTGTGCCTTGAGATCGTATGTTTGTAGTACTCGTTCCTCCATTGTAATGTAATATTCCTTTATTCTTTTTCAAAAATTATCAAAAAGAACAAAAAAATCAAATATACCCCAAAAAGAGGATGGGAAAAGTATTTTCTTTATTGGCAGCATAATGAGTCGCCCTTGGATAAAGCACATATGTCCGTTTGATCATTAGACTATGGGATGTAGTACAACCTTAGGAAGCTTTTTATCGCTATATAGAGTTGTGTCCTCCACCGTTTGGTTACTCTTCCAAACATATGGAGAGTTTGTGTTGCCTCCTGCTTCGTAGACTTATGATTAATAGATATGCTGCCTGAGTCTTATCACTTGTCGTGCTATTATCCAAGGGAAGTTTGTCACTAAGCCTGAGTTGTCCCCTCAACAATATGTCTCTTGTCCGCATACCTGGCCATCCTGAACGTCCAATCAAGTCCTTGTTCGAAATCACTGAAGCCTTCAGTCCGATCATCAAGATTATCAAGTCCATAACCGACGAGCCATCGAAGACCTCTGGGTAGCGCAGTCGTACACTCATATTACACTCCTACCCGAGTTTTAGAAGATTTTAAAGTTGTTTCTTGAGCTCTGAAGTACAGCCATCAGGCCGAATCAGCTTCTGGAAGATGAATACGCTATATGTATATCTTTTTGATTTCGAGATGTAGCTCCACTGTGTATTATTCGCGGCTTCTCTTTATAGTTATTTGACATGGATCTACAATGTATTTTATTGGTAGCCATGGTTCTATTTTATCCTGAGCATGGGTATGCCCGCCTTGGTGATACATTTGTTATTTTGCAGACGACACCTCCTGGGTCTCGATCCTTGGGCTCACTCATTCAGCACATCAGTACAGATTGGTAAAGATTGGTAATGTATTTCAGCCATCAGATGCTCTTCTGACCTCACACATTAGGGGGCATTTGTTATAACCCTAAATTGCACCACACATGCTTACCTGGCATCAGGCCAACTCATATCCCTTCATTGCCGAAACATCTGTTGAACAACCTCTTTGGAAATCCTCTTGGGTCAAGGCCCACATGCACTAACCCATTACTACGCGTGTGTGCACGCTGGCAAGCTCACTACAGCCTGCATGTACCTAAAAAAACACAAAAATAGGAAAGTTTCTGACGGGACAAAAAGCTATGGGTCAGTTAACTGAAACTCCCGGCCATGCATGGCCGAGAGTTTGTCCAAAACCTTATCTCCTTCTAGCCTATAAAAGAAGGGGTAGGGGTACCATTTGGAGGAGGAAAAATATAGCGAAGAAACTCTACCCATTTTCCGAATCCATTGTCCCAACCCTTTAGCCTTTACTCAAGCCAAAGGAGAATTAACGCAAAGCAGTTGGAGGATAGAAGAGGAGGAGCCCAGGATCAAGATCAAGGACTGGTGGCCGGTCTCGACTTTGATTGTAAGTTGATTCATTGTTCAAATAATAAAAGAATACTTTTCCCGTCCCAATGCATGATTTATCTATGATTTGTTTAATTTATGCTTAATTTTTAACCCTCAAGTAGAAAACTAGCATGCATGCATCGTTGTTCGTTTTGATTGCAGGTTATCTTTGGAAGGAGCAACGCAAGCAAGCGGTTAAAGTGCAACGGAGGATCTACACCAAACATCAGTAACAAGGTTAGTAGTTCCTTTCCATTCATGTATGGTGAAAGAGGGGTTTAAGTTTTGGGTGGTAGGTTAAAAAGTAATTTATTTACGGTCAAAATCTCCATGCAATTCTGACCCTAGTTTGCTAGTCCATAGGGTATTTTTCCCAACAACAGTGTTGTATCTGCATGTGCATTTTCCTTCATGTCCAAATACCTTCATCAATCTTGTGGTCCAAAACCCATGCCTAGGGTTGACATCAATTACAACAACCAATCTTCCAACAATCTCCCCCTTTGTCATTGATGGAAACACTCATGCTCCCCCTATCATCATGATCCCAATTTCTCTCCCCCTTTGACATCAATGGAAAAGGTAAGGGCTACTCCCCCTGAGTTTAATGACGAAAAGTAACCTTCTTCTTTGGGGCTGCTCCCCCTGAACATGTGGCACTCAATAATACTTCATCCTTATTTTTGGTCTTTGGGACTTTTTCTTCCTTGGAATCACTTTGTGTGGCTTTTGTCTTCTCTCTCTTCTTCATGTCTAGGATGTATATGTTATTCAGTCTTCTTGTTGCAGTTGCAACCAATCTTCCCGAGTTATTTTCTCTGATTTACATTTTTGGGAGTCAAACGTAAGAGTGTATCCTTGATAACATATTTTGCTGACACTGAGGAGATTATGCTTCAGATCTTCAACCAATAGGACTTTTCTTGCTTTTACATTTTCACTTCCAATCTTTACAGTTCCTTTTCCAAGTATTTTGGTAGATGAGTCATCTCTAAATGCAACATTTCCACCTCTTTTCTTCAAGCTGACAAATTTGGTTTGATCTCCGGTCATATGAGATGAGCACCCACTGTCTATGAACCATTCATCTTCTTCTTTGCATTCTTTAGCGACCAATGCTATTTGACAATTTTCATTTTGTGGAATTTCTTTCCTTTTTCATGTTGTAGTTGGCATGCAGACATTTGATATACAATTATCTTCCTTCATCTCTCTGCAATATTGTGCTTTGTGACCAAGATTATTGCACTTGTAACATACAATATTTTCATCCATTAATGGGTCAAATGGATTATAATTTTTGTTGACGGGTCTACGAACATTTCCATATCTACTATTTTCACCATTCATGTATCTTGCATAGTTATTCCTTTCATTGATTCTAAAATCGATTGCCTTGTGTCCAAAATTTCCACAAGTATAACAATGTCCAAGAAAGAAATTTTGATACCTGGGCATAAGTGATATTATTTGTGGTGTGGTCCATCTGGGTTCATGATCTATTCTTCTATGGTTTCCTTCATAATGATTTCTTTCATACCTGATGGGAGAGGATATTCTTGATGCCTCATTCCTTCTGAATTCTAGTTTTCTATCTTGTTGTTCAACTTGTTCTGGAGTGTTGGTTTCATCATTTTCAACTTCCTTCTCTTGTTTTTTTGTCTTCAAACTGTCATTGTATCCTAGTCCCATCTTGTCGTTTGTAGATCTTTGACTGCTAAGGATCTCATCTAATTTTTCAGTGCTTTTTTCTAACTTCTTCAACCTTTTTTTTGTCAATAGTAGATCCCCTTTTTTGTGATCCAATTCTGCTTTCAATTTCTCATAATCTTCTAATTGTTCCTTCAATCTATTAATGGTCTTTTCAAGCTTGTAATTCTCTTCTTCACAACTACTCAATTCAACTTTTAGTATTATGTTTGTGTTTCTAAGCTTGCTATTTTCAGTTTCAACGTGCTTCAACTTTTCAAGATTCTCATCTTCTTGTTCACTCTCTGCATTGTCTTTGTATCCCCAAAAGGAATCAAGGTTGGTTTCTTCATATGAATCTTCTTCACAAATGATTTCTTCTTCTTTAGAATTATTATGATCATCATCCTAGGTTTCTTGGGTTATTAAGAGGACTTCTCCTCCATCATTATCTTCTTCATCACTCTCATCTGAGGAGATGTCATCATCCTTGGAGTAGAAGCTCTTTTTATTGTTGAGACTTCTCTTTTTATAGTAACAATTTTCAAAAATATGTCCTATTCTACCACAATTAAAGCATTTGAGAGGAGAGTTACCTTTGTATCTTCCACTTCCTTTCTGGAACCTTCTTACGAAATTTTCTATTTCTTCATCAAGGTTGTTATCCTTGTATTTTGTCTTCTTTATGGCTTTAAAGGATGCTTCATTGTTTGTCTAGTCACTTTTTGTACCTGTTCTCATTTCATATGCCATAAGAGTCCCATGTAATTCATCCATTGTCATTTTAGTCAAGTCCCTAGTTTCTTCAATGGCGAAGACCTTAGCATCATACTTCAAGATAAGTGATCTCGACACTTTTTGTACAACCAATGATTCATTGAGCTCTTCACCTAATCCTCTGATAGCATTAACAACTTCATCAACTCTAAGAAGATAGGTTGCAATATCTTCCTTTTCATTCATCTTCAAATTTTCAAATTCTTCTCTATGTCGT
>ML787549.1:231658-262032 GCA_009831015.1 Picea engelmannii | reverse complement strand
TAAGAAGATAGGTTGCAATATCTTCCTTTTCATTCATCTTCAAATTTTCAAATTCTTCTCTATGTCGTTGAAGCTTGACCTGCTTAACTTTTGGATCACCTTCGTAGATATTCTTGAGTTTGTTCCATACCTCTTTAGCAGTGTCGCATCCCATCACTTTTCTAGCAATGGTTGGTGCCAATGCTGCTAGAATAACATGTCTGGCTTTTGAATTACAACTCATAAGCTTCTTCTCATTTGGATTGGTTGGAGCATTATTTGGGATTACATAGCCATTTACAACTGAGTACCAAATGTTTACTCCCAAATCCATTAGGTGAGTTTTCACTCTATCACTCTAGTATGCATAATTTCTTCCATCAAATTTTTGAATCCCATTTGAAATGTGTCATGGTCATCCATCTCTGCTCATGATTTTCCTTCCAATGGTTAAACTATTCTGAAGGCAACCTACTCTGATACCAATTGTTGATACTAAAAGAGGGGTGAATCAGTATCAAGTACAATTTAAAACCTTTTTCAACTTATACTTAAACCATTCAACTATCTCCAATGAGAAATGAACAATAGTATAAGAGTTACACCAATACACCACAATACACCATGCACAATATATGAGAAATAATCTATAGTTATTGTTCAAGGGAAGTAATGACTTCCAAATGTAAAGCGAGGGATAAACCTCAAAGAGGATGATACAATCCTCCAATATCAAAAGATATTTGAACTCTCCATCCTTGCCCCTTCCTTCCACCCAAGAATATATTAGAGATAATAAAATTTTACATTAAATCATCACCATCAACCAATCATCACATAGAACCTGATAATGCTTCCTGAGACTTCTTCAATTTATGCAATTGTTCAATTATTGGAGTACTATGATCCTGTAGATAATATTACTCAATGTATTCTCTGAAACTACACCAATTTTCACTCCTTGAATCCTCCCCAAAAAGAGGTTATAGAAAGAATGGTAGACTTTATTCAATTCTGGTCTGTTCAGAAGACCCAACTTGTACAACATGCCCCACACTCAATATTTAACATCTAATTCTTAAAATCACACAAAGGAAACAAAAGTCCGTAATATTTCCAATGGAAGTGGTCCCACTTCATTTGGATTCTATATGAATAAGTTATGACTATTTTACCTGGAACACCTATTTATTGACTAGCTTCAAGACTGGTCACAAACCCTATCTTCCATAGAGTGTATCTCCATAATTATAGTGAATAAAGAGATGAAATTTTTACCAGAGGTACCTTGATATGTCTTCTCAATACCATAGAGATTTCACCATCTGAATCGTTATAGAAAAACATTTATAGCAAAAATGGTAAGATGACTTGAAAATAACATACCTTAGAACACATCACCAAAAGACTTCATCCCCCTTTGAAATCCGGCCTTCTTTTACTTCTTCTTCCCTCTGAAATTCGACTTGTATCAAATAAATGTATAATGATGTTTATTTCTACCATTTACGTCACTTCCTTTTAACATTAGGGCTGACCTGACACTTTCTTATTTTGTAATTATTTTATGTAATTATCTTTAGGGCCTACATGTACAATTCACTTTGTCATTTTCAAAAATTCATTTTCCCTCAACCATGAGGATCCACGTGACGTGCCACATACCACCGGAAACAACATGATGTATACTATCCATCCATGGGTGTTGTATCTACATGTGCATTTTTCTTCATGTCCAAATACCTTCATCAATCTTGCAGTCCAAAACCCATGACTAGGGTTGACATCAATGACAACAACCAATCTTCCAACACCCTTCCCCATGCCATTCATTGACGAAGTGTTAGATAATGTAGGAGGCCAGGAGGTATATTCTTTTACAGATGGATTTTCAGGATACCATCAGATCCGGATTGCCAAGGAAGATCGCCATAAGACCACCTTTGCCACAGAATGGGGATCCTACCAGTATACAGTGATGCCATTTGGATTGAATAATTCCCCAGTCATCTTTTCTAGGGTGGTGGTCAAAGCATTCAAGGCATTTCTACATAAGTTTCTAGAAGCATACTTTGATGATTGGATTTTTTTTAGTTTATTGAAAAATCATATTGAATGTTTAAGGCTAATGTTGGACAAGTACATGCAGTGTCAGATTGCCTTAAACTTGAAGAAGTGCATTTTATTTTCACCATTTGGAGTGTTGTTAAGTCATATTGTATGCAAGCAGGGATTGCTAGTAGACCCATCTAAAATTTCCATTATAGTTGATCTGCCCCCTCCTACTTCATTCAAACAGTTTCACACTAGGCTGGGACACACTAGATATTACAGGAAGTTCATTAAAGGCTATGCCCAGATTACAACACCCATGGATAAGATTTTGAAGAAAGATTGTCAATTTCACTGGACAGAAGAATGCCAACAGAGCTTCGACATGCTGAAATAGAAAATGGTTACTACGCATATTCTGGTTTTACCATATTGGAGTAGGGAATTTCACATGCATGTCGATGCATGTTATATTTCATTAGGATATGTGTTAGAAAAACTAGGAATAGGAGACATCGACCACCCGTTAGTGTTTTCTAGCAAGAAACTATCCACATCAGATATTAATTCCACCACCACTGAGAGAGAAGGGTTAGCCATGGTGTATGCACTACAAAAGTTCTGCCTCTACTTGTTGGGAGGACACTTTAAAATGTTTAATGATCACTCCCCTCTGAAATACCTAATCAACAAGCCAGTGTTGGGGGCGAGAATATGCAGATGGCTTCTGCTATTTCAGGAATATGATTTTGAGATCATGGTTAAGATAGGAAGAATGAACAAAGGTCCTGACCACTTGTCGAGGTTGGAACATGGAGAAGGGCCTACTAGTTTGGAGGATACATTGTCAGATGCACAGTTGCTATCCATTAGAAATATTGTTGACCACTTTGCAAAAATAGTCCAGTTCCTGTCAATAGGAATGGCACCTAGTGAATATACAATCACCCAGAAGAAACAACTAGTAGTGCACACTGCATACTTTTCACTTATAGCTGGACAACTATACAAAATGGGACCTTATGAGATACTGAGGAGGTGTGTTATGGAAGTAGAGTGACCATTGATCCTCACCGAAGCTCATGAAGGCATCGTAGGAGGACACTATGCAGGGAAAGAAACTACGCAGAAGGTTCTTCGAGCTGGCCTTTTGTGACCTACCTTACACAGAGATCCTAAGGACTATTACAAAGCTTGCAATGTATGCCAAAGAGTTGGGAAACCATCCAGAAGAGATGAAATGCCTTTAGCACCACAATTGACCCTACAAGCATTTGAGAAATGGGCCATTGACTTCGTAGGACCTATAAACCCACCAGGAAAGTGCACAGGAGCAAGGTACATAATCACTGCAACAGAGTACTTGGCCAAATGGGTCGAAGCAAGAGCACTTAAGGACTGTAGTGCAACTACAGTTGTGTGCTTCATATTTGATGACATCATAACCAGGTTTGGATGCTCGAAGATCCTTGTGAGTGATCAAGGCACACATTTAATCAATAAAATAGTTGAAGCCTTGATTGAGGAATTTGCAGTCCATCATTAGAAAAGCACACCTTACCATCCACAAGAGAATGGGACAGTTGAAGCATTCAACAAGATCTTGGAGACAACACTAACGAAGATATGCAATGTGAACAGAGATGACTGGGATTTAAGAGTACTAGAAGTATTATGGGCCTATAGAACCGCTTGCAAGAAACTGAACATGCAGACCCCTTTCAAGTTGGTGTATGGTATCAAAGTCGTTGTCCCAATGGAATATTTGGTACCAATCTTAAGAGAGGCTTGCACAGTTGGTCGAATTGGAAGAAGACATATTCATTGTAGGATTTCACCAGTAGGTTCAGAAGGAAAGAGAGAAGGCCTACCACGAAAGACACATCAAGAAGAAGGTATTTAAGCAAGGTGATCTGGTACTGGTATATGACAGTAAGTTCATGAAGAATCTTGGGAAGTTCAGAACACATTGGCTTGTGCAATATGAGGTCACCTATGTTACAAAAGGAGGAGCTGCGCAATTGAAGACGTTGAATGGAGAATGGAAGGAAGGGTTGATGAATGGGAGCCGGTTGAAATTGTATTATGAAAACCAGTTGCCTCGCAACTCTTAGTAAAAGCATGAGGAAAAGGGTCTAGGTACTAGGTGCAATTGAAACTGGGTACCAGACATGAAAAAGACATTCTACCCAAGGAAGGGAGGCATGGAGTAGAAAGCAAAGGATGCCCTACGTAGTCTGAAGCCGAAGCTTAAGAAAAGGATTAGATCTGAAGTAATTTAGGATGAATCATAGGTGAATGTTGGGGGCTTGTTGGTTGTTTGGTATGGAGGTAAGAGAAGAATAAAGCAAAAAAGGAAAAATGTGAACTGGGCGGAAGACACAGTGATTGTTACTGGGTCAAAGTAAGAAAAAGAGCAGAAAATACAGAGAGAAGTAAGAGAAAGAAAGGAAGACGGATCGTGGAAACCTCAGTAAGTGAAAAAAACCACCATTGGATGCTTTGGAGCACCGCGCGAGAAGGAAGGAAAGATAGGCTGGCGAAGCCCTAAAAATGTGGGTCAAGTTGACCTAGGGTTTTAGACACCTGGGGTTTTGGTATCTAGGGTTTTGACACTTAGATCTCAGCCTAAGGCTGTCGGTGAGATATTGTAATGTATAAATAGAGGTCTAAAGGACCAGGGATGGGTTGTTGGTATTTTCGTTCTAGTTTTGTTATTGGTATGAGCGATTATTATTGTGTGAGAGAGAAGTGTTAAGAGTAAGATCCTTCTGGTATTGTAATATATTCAGTTGGGTGCGGAGATCAGTCCTATAGCTGGGTGCGTAGGAAGGAGAGAGACAGAGAGGAGAAGAAAGAATATTTGCTAGCGGAGAGGGCAGACAAGAACTGTATGCTTCATCTTAATATATTATAAAGAAAAGTTATGTGGACATAGCCCTAGAGAGAGGGTGAACCACGTATATTTTTTGTTGTGTGTGATTGATGATTTGTTCCTTTCCATTTGATATAATGTTATCGCATTACTGTGTTAGATCTAATAGATAGTTGTGCGGAGTGGATATGAACTAGTAAGTGATATATAAATTATGTACTGTTCTTGTATTAGATCCACTTGGTATTCCCTTTGGTTGTAGACATCTCTATCCTACGACCCCCCCATAGCTACTTCAGGTGAGACTGCATCTCCTTCACAGGTGTTGCTGAAAGGGCCAGTAGTTAGGGCTTGTTGGTATGCTTTTGGAGTTGAACCTTGGGTCTGCCCTTGTTCCAACAATGGGCCCTTACAAATCGAAGATGTTTTTTGAAAAGAAAATAAGAGGAGTCCCAAAGGGGGTTCTTGTCCTGTCCTAAAGATTTTTTCTTTAAGGGAGATGAAATTTTCCTTCAATCATTTTTATGATTCTCAAGATCGCTCTATGGTGCGAGAGAAGAGCATACTCTATGATTGAAGTTCAACTTCTGGTCCCAATGCAAGTGGTAATATATGTGATATAAAATGACTCAAACTTAACTTCAATCAAAGCAATCCATTGATGTGGAAAAATGAAAGAAAAAAGAGGATAAATATGGATTTTAACCCCCTAAGTGCCTATGTTTTGACTAACTCTTCATGTGGAGAGGGAATCTAAGTGTGGTGAATATTAAAATTTTCATAGAATCAAGTTTAAGAAGACTATTACATATCACAAAAACCCTTACAATGTTTGAATTTCTAGATAGATGCGTGGGTCCCAGAGTAGACAGAGGTGAATGCGGCGCCAATGCGCAAACTAGAAATGACTTGTTGGCACAGGTGCACAGAAGGCGCTGAGGAACAAGGTTCTCTTGGCACACGTGCTCGAAAGGCACACCTGTGGGCTAAAAAAACCACACACTTTCTGTTACATAGCCAGAAAGAAAATTTCGGATGAAGTTCTCTTATCTCAGCTCTGAATTTATCTTTTTGCAGGTAGGCTTGGGTCAGTTATGGTTCCTGCACATTAAATAAACCAAAAATAAGTTCTCAAACAACCCAAATGGTGAGGAAATTGATACATATCCCTAGTGGAGTCACTAATCTATTGTATCCTTTTCATCATCTAAATGAGAAAAAGAAGGATAGTTACAAGTCCAGTTGGGTTAGCTGGACAGGACAGAAAGGAGTGCAAGAGTTAGAAACATCAATCACAATAAGAAAATAAACAACTAATCTAATAACAATTAAAGAAACTAAACTAAAGTGCATAAGGGAAATAGAACAGAAGAAAGATTGATATTCATGCCACCAATGGATAGATTGTATTAGTGGGCAAACACCAAAGAGGAAGGGAGACTTATGGGTCCCCTCTTCCTCCAAGGGAGGGTTCTTGAACCCCCAATGATTTAGTTATTCTTACAAATAACAAACTAAAAGGAAATGGTGAAGAAATCCAAATCTCATTCACTCAAAAGGTGATGTGAATGGCTCAATGAAATGATTCTTATATTCTCCAATGAGGAAAGAGGTTCCTTATAGGAGAATAGAGGCAACATAACAATACAAATAGATTCTTGGAAATATAGTGCACCCATGGCCTCTTTTTATAGCAAATCTTTGAGGCATTATCCAACTGGTCTTAGTGTGAACAAGGGGCCCTTTAGGGCACCTTTACGTCTTTGACCAGCGCCCCACTCATATTCAGCCTGGATTCGGGGGTCAAATCGACTTGGGAGCTGAACCAAAAGTGGGTGGGAGGCCGACCAGAATCATCAATGCACCATTTTGAAGTGTGCACAGATTTTTGCATCCACAGTTGCGCATCGGGTGCATGTGCGCTTTTCCGGTGTTTTCGACTGGCGCACGTGTGCGCGCTTCCTTTGCACTCTAGCGCATGTTGATTTTATAACCAATTGTGTAGTTTGTTCTCTTTGGAAATGCATTTTTTTGGACCATGGATGAACTGATATGTGTTTGGAGATGCTAGATTTCTATAACCATTTGAGGACAAAATTTCACTGATAACACTATAAACACCATATTTTCTTTACAAGATACCCAAAGGCTCTCTTACAACTCACAAATCCCAAATTTGAAGAACTTTGGCTTACAAATGAGTGAATATTGTTACCATAGAATGAGTCTCGAAAAAACAATTATGATGACCATAAATACTCTATAACTCTCAAAAGACTACAAACTTGACTTCAAAAGGAAAATGAGAAGATCTTTAGTACATGAGAATGTTGTGTTCAAAAACACAAAATAAAATTGTGTAAAATACCAAAAATATTGTGTAACACACACAAAAAAGTTGTGTGTAAAATGTGTTCGGTGTGCCATTAAATAGGCCCACCCCTCTTAACAAAATCCAAAAATTAGTGGTAACTTATTACTAATTTTAGAAGGAATCTCACTAAATATGGAATATTGGCATCATAATAAATATTTTAGTTATGTTTTTTTTAAACAAACCATATTCATGGCACATTGGTTAAGTTTGTTGGAATCGGTGGAGGAGTGATCGGTTCCAACCCCCACAATCCTCTCCTTTATTTATGTCTTGTTTGTTGGGTGGTTTAATATATAGTTTTATATACTATATATAGTTTATTTGTTTTAACCATATATTATATGGTTTCAAAACCTCCACATGAATTTTTGAATGTTATAACATTTAAAACATATATAACTCCCATGCGAATTTTGGTGATAGCCCCCTCCGTACTATATGGTTGGTCATGTGATAAGGTAAGGACCAGGGTTAAGTGTCAAGGGCTTAGGCCACCCATTTGCAACTTTATATAAAGTTAAATACAATGTTTTCCATATGGATAACAAGTAACAACTTGTGGTGTGCTGGTATGGAGGGTTATGTGAAAACTTTGAATGGGGAGGTCGCAGGTTCAAATCCCATCGACTCCCAAATATTTTATATAACCTAGACCATATGGGTCTCAGTAGCTCTTTCCAATTCCATTTGTCAACATCTAATGGAACCACTTGGATTGCACGGATGTTCATTCACCCGCCACTTGTCAATACTTGGAGCTACCACTTTTCAACCTAGGATCCTTCCATGTGTCTCTCTCAAATTCTGCCACATGTCTCTTCAGGGTTGACTTTTTCCATGTTTGACCTGAACTTTGACTAGCCATACCTTTTGGATACAGACTATGTTTGAGACAAAATTTGCACCGTTGGAAAGCTTGCGAGAAGATCTATGCATTGCTGGATTTTTCAAGAGCTTTTAAGATGATCAAATTTAGAGAATTTGTGATCCCTTATGGACCCCTTTGAGTGTTATGGGTCCTCTTGGAATGAAGTGAGTGTCTTTGGATCCTCTTGGATCACATGGTGAGGTGGAGCTAAGATGTTTTTATGAAGAAAATAGGAATATTATTCAACAAGCCAATTTATGTTTTCTAAGCATAATCTTACACCTTCCAACATACCTGATATGTATGGATCCATGTGACCAATTATGGAAGTCGCAGAGGTGGTTAGGACAATTAACAGTTGTTGAAAAATTGGTCTCTTGGAGGAGGAAGTGGCCAATTCAATGACCTGATAGAAGTACATCCATTGGATTTCCCCTTCAGAATTTGGATCCTTGACTAGAGTTTTCTTCTAACAAAAGCCACGAGAATACCAAGGATTGGAAGAGGATGAGACCAAACATGGAGAACACCACTAAACTACCAAAGGTGGAGAACACCACTAAACTACCAAAAAAAGAGGATACATGATCAAAACATAGAAAGAGAGAAGCAGGAGAGATTGCGGGAACATATAAAAAACATTCATGAGAGAGAAGAGTTTGACTCTAAGAGTGGTATAAAAAAAAAGAGTTTGAAGGAGCTTGAGGAGAGTTGACCTAGAAAGGAAAGAGTGAGCATAAGACTCTCGAAATGACAATACAATGAACATAGGGGTTCACAAACATAGGTTGAGGAAGAGAAGACAAAATTTTCTTAAAGAAAATAGGAAGCTTATCCAATTTAAGATTCATCACCCTGAAAAAAAGAAGGCCCAAAGCTAGACTGAAGAAAAAAGGACTAAAAATTGGTGCTTACTGGACATAAACTAGCATTGGTAAGGGGATGTCGTTGAGGGACTCTTTAATATAGAAGGGCCTCCCTTATGCAAATGAAATCTAGTTGAGGAACCACCTGATAAACATGTAGAGTTCTTGAGCTCAATGGGAAGGGGGGAACTTTTGTTGTTGCCAGAGGAGGAAGGAGAGTAACCTTCCAAGATCTTCTTTAGTTTGAAAACCACCCGAATCATTCCCCTTATGGTATCATGGATTGGCACGAGGGTGGAATATTGTAGGAAGGTATTCTATAATATGGCCTAAGGTTGGGAAAAAAAAGCATCCTCTCTCAGTCAGTTGGTGTTGATCATTTCCTAACCAAATAATTTTTTTAACTTGACTTGTTAAATTATGTAAGATTATTCTACATATATGTGTGTGTGTGTGTGTGTTTGTGTGTGTGTGTGTGTGTGAATATATATAAGTTAAATGGGAAATGTGAATGCTAGAAATAAATGAATTGAACCCTAAGGGATTGAAGTGCAGATAGTTTGTGTCCCTACGAATCTCGTATCCTTGAGAGGAAAGTTTTCAATATATGGAAAATAAATTCATTGCCCGATAATGTTAGTGCCCTTTTGTTGGGGAGAAACTTGCAAGAGATACAAGGCCTTAAGTTCTGAGGGAAAATCAAATACCTGAGTGGAAATCTTGCAATATATGCAAGATGTTCTTTTGATGGATTTGAATGCCCACTGATGGTCTTGGAGCAGTTATCCAACTCCTAAAGATTTGGTAGAAACCCATAAAATTGGCTAAGTCCCAACTTCGGACCATTTTCCAATAAAAGGACATCACATTGAATTAGAAAGACTCATAACCGTCATTTTTATGTCCCAAGTAGATCTAGACCATTGATAATATTGATTCACCATCAGAGTGACCATGGGGAAATGTGTTTTTAGGATCCCGATGGAAAAACTATGAGTCGATGAGAACTATTGATCTATCGGAGAGAGGGAAGGGAAAATTTGGGGCCATTGGATCTAGAAGGAGACTATCAGAAGATGGTTATTCGGAAGTATAGGAAAAAGGGTTGTAATAGAGTCTGATGATGGAAACTATGAGAACTGTATATCTATTGGAATATGTGCATGAGATCCTATCCATTAGATATGGAAAGAACCGCTCTGAGGAGGAGGAATTCAAAACCATGACCGAGTAATGATTCAGCCCAAAAGATTCATGTAGAATGTTGGATTAGATATATGAGGATCATTTGATCTGTCGAAGTGAGAATGGTTGGAGCATGCTCATTGTTGTTCAGAGTAATACAAGAATATATAAAGGAAATACACCAATGATAGGGACTTCGAGGATATAGGAGGACCATTGAGAAATAGTGAGAGTAAATATCAGTTGTGTGATTTGTGGAACACACTCAATGGTGTGAAGAATGGACCTTTACATAGGGAGAAACTTTCAGTGGGTAGAAAAAACTGACATAGTCATGACTATTAAACCCCAAGTACCATTAGATCTCGATGGATGATTTGTCAGGATGGTGCCGCCAAGAAGGAAATTAACCTAGATGGTTGGGAAATTCGATGAAATAGGTATGAATATGTCCATATTGTTGTCCCGAGGGTGAGAGAAAATCCTCATTGTTTGATTGAGGGAGCATAGGTTCCTGGAGAGGTTTCTCTAAGAATTAATAAGATACATTAGAGATAAAATTGTGATAATAGAATTCCTCACTCAAATGACTAATGAATATGTTAGAATGTCACGAGAGAAGAAAGAAATCAAACCCAAAATCCCACCAACCTACGTTTGCATTAGGGGGTCAGGTGTGTCCCAAGTAAAATATGAACCATAATGGTAAAAGAGGCCATATGGATTTATTATCCCTATATAGTGATTATTTTACTCCATGGATTATGGTCTAATACATGATCTCTTGCAATACCAACCTTTTGGGGAAAAATCTCGAGAACAAATGAGGAGATTTGATGGCACCATATATCCTTATATATGTCCCATTCTCCAGGAGATACCAATATCCTATTCTTCGCACTATTTCTTGGGCATTGTCGTTCATGCAAGGTATAGGTGAATCGAAGATGAACTCATACAGGGGTGCTAGGAAATAATAACAAATTTTGTGATATTTGGTTCTATACTTGTGCTCCTAGAGAACTTTGTAGTAGATGTGAATGGGAGGGTTGATTGGATGCTAGGACCAACCCATATTGGTATATTGGTGGAATACACATACCATGTTCAGAAGGTAGGAGGACATGTGAAAACTGGGAAACTCGTTGAGGATGGTCTCTTTGGTTACTCTGACAGATTCTTCTAGAGATGTTGATAGAATATCAACCCAATTGAAGGATGACCCAACATCAAAACAATAGTATATGAGGGGAAAAAGAGATAGTGTGAAGTTTGATGCATCATGTTCCCCATTTATTCTACACAACATTTCTACAATGTACTACCACAACATCCTCAACGAGATAGTCCGATATTCGCTTAAGGGTGTTATCTTGAATGACTTGTCAGAATTGTACCAGACTTTAAATAGATCTTTTTCCTTGAGTGGAAATTTCTTGAGAAGTTCCTCATTCAATGACAAATACCCTTTCTCCAAGTCATAGTATGAGGCTATGTACGATGCTTGGAATGATTTTATGGGGTGTCCATTGGAATTGAGGATGTGTATTTTGTCTAGATCTACATGTTGCATTATCCATGAGACTACGTTTGCACATGGAAATATCGTTGTGTGGGAAGCTACCCTATGAAAGTTCAATTTTCAGATGTTCTCGAAGATCTTGAGATCAGGGTCATCCTCTGTTTCTTGAGGGAAAATTTAGTTATTTAACATTTGGAAGACTTTGCCCCATTTAACTGAAGTCCCCTTATTTATAAATCCCTTGATATCATCATAAATTGGCTCTCGGGTGTCTTCCTTTGCTTCTTGGTGGCTTCTACTTGCAAAGGATTCTTCCATGGGGGCTTTGATAACAGTATTATTTAATGGTGACATACTCAAATATAAAACATACATATTCACCATTAATACATCAAACTATTGATAAATAAATATAACATTCTAACTACTCTAAAGGGGGAAGAAGCTATGAGGGAAAGAATTTGACATTAGCTTCTAGAATTAAGTGATTTATTGGGATTTTGGGCAGAATCAGGTTAATTACATATTTGTCAATAAATTCTTGCATCAAAGTCTGAGGAGACACTTGAGCCAATATTGGGAGGTGATTCTTCATTTAAATAGGAGAAGATAATGGGTGACATGTTGAGAATCTATTTTAAGAATCCAAATGAAGAACCAATTTGGTGTATCAGTGTCAGTGACACTAGCATCGTCGATCTTAACCAACATCAATCAAATGAAGTTTGACGAGAAGGAAAAATTATATTGACACTGTTCAGACCAACTTTTCCAACAAAAACAAATTGCATTGGATTCAATCACACTAACGTCATCGACAAAGGAAACCTTGTATTGGAGTCGATCACATGAACTTTTCCGACAAAGGAAAGCTTGTTCCAACGGAGTTTTCAAGAAGTGTACCGGTATATGGAGGACAATAGGGGATAATTTGTTACAAACTTCACTGACATGGGAAGAGAGAGTACCGACATCAATTGGAATAACGATGACAAAAAATAAATGTATGTTTTCGTTTCAATCACACTAACCCTATCAAAAAATAAAGGTATGTGTCAGCGTTGATCACAACAACTTCACCGAAATGCTTTGGCAATTAAAAAATGACATAGTCTGGGACTAGGGCCATGAGAAAATTAAGGCTTGGTTGGGTTCCATTGAGTTTGTTAGGAAATATCTAAGATAATAAATGGCTCATGTCCACGAACAAACCATATAGGTTGGGTAGAGGTGAAGTAAAAACAAGGCCAGAAGTTGGTTGGGTTAAAAATTTATTCGAGGCCATTGTTAGGTAGGTTAAGGTGGATAAGGGATCAAGGAAGCCAAGGGTACGAGCGTTGGGTGATGATGTGGTTCTAGGAAAAATATTGGAGGGGGTTTTCCAACATGAATAGTTAGGTTGAGAGACATGATTGACCCTGTCGAGTGTTTGAGGTTTCTAGTTTATTCTAGAGTGCAAGAAATGAGAGAGGTGTAGTATTGAGAGGGCACAACGTGAGGAGGTAACTAGTTTAGTTAAATTAGTAGAGAATAATTGTGGGTGAAGGACGTGAAACCATACTTGGTTTATCTAGCGTCAACCTAAAATTTAAGAAGTGGAAATCAAAAATTTCCCAAGAGATAATAGATTGTTGACATGGTGGAAATGAGCCCACCTAGTAACTTGAGTTGGACCCATTGGATAGCGAGAGATCAATGGTGATTAGGGTTTTTTTCATGGGGTTCCTCTCAATATTCTTAGTTCTTTGACTATGTCTCAAGTGATAATGTCAAATCTTAAGCTCGATCGGGTTTTATAATATTTCATTGGTACATAAATGAAGACGAGAGGCTATGTGTCGGGGACCATTGTTTGAAATGTGTCGATGTACCAACACTGATGGTTGGAATTTTTTCAGTCCAAAATCTTATTTACCAAAGGCGTTAGACTAAACTTCACCGGTGTAAGGTTGTGTGTGTCAAAGGAGATATTAGGAACACCTATGGTACACCAACACTAGTAATACAAATTTTTCTGATGTAAAGGTTTGTATGTCAACGACGTTGGGTGGAAGTTCACCAGTGTATCAATTAAGTTTGTGGGAACTTGAGCGATACATTAAATCTCATGCCAAAAAAACATTAAGTTTTCACCCTTTGTTGTATCGGTGATTTAGTCACTAACTCATCGATACTAGCTGTATGAGTGAGTTAGTCATGAACTCATCGATATGGCTAGAAAAAAAAAATTGCAAGTTAAGAAATCTACCAAGTGAAAGATCATGAAGACTTTAGTGAGGATCAAGAAGATGAGTGGTCTTCTGAACAAGTTGAGAGAGTCTTAAGAAAAAATGAGGGTCCCTATTTATTGGTTGGAATTCACTCTATGATCAAGGAGGAAAGAAAAATGGAAGGTGTTGGTGCCTGGCATAACAATTAGTGGCACACTGGAGGAAGACATGAATTTCTACAAAATGTATCTAAGCGCAAGATTTTGAAGAATGGAAACACTTATGGTGCATAAACCAAGGAAGAACAAGTAGGTCCCATAGTTTTCAATGTCCTTAATTTGACGAGATAAATTTGAATGATGCATGAGAGAGGTTATGGCTATGCCTAGAGCCAATTGATCACAACAGTATGTTATTTTTGAAACTGGACCATTTCGAGGAGGAAAGTGAAGTACTAAAAGGAGTTGATGCATCAGGAATGTTGAGAATACAATTTGATTATGCATTTCTCCAGTGTTTCTCCACTACCAATGAGAGTCCATAGCCTCAACAGAGTCACTCTAGTGTTAGAATCCTTGATTAATTGCCAACGATAATCCATAGCCCCGATGGAGATACTTTCATGTCCCACATGAGTTGGAAATCCTTTACCCAAGACCTTACCTCTATAATATGATTTTTTTCTTAAATTTAGAGAGAGGTGGATGGGGGGATTCTAGGTTTTATTTAAAGGCATGCGGGATGAATCCTATGAAAGTGAGATTTTCCAACTTGATTATAGATGAGATAACTTCCCAATAAGAATACCTTGAGTACTACAAGTGCCTTTATAAATTATTTTTCCGTCATGGATCCGCAGTGTACTTTATTGGTATCCATGCTTGTAATCACACTTGAGCATGGGTATGCCCACCTTAGGAATTAAGTATTCTGACTTGTTTTTGTGGTTATTTGTTATTCTTGGATTGGTTTCTGAAATATTCACCCTAGCTTAATTATCTTTGAAGAAATATAATGTATTTTGGCCATTAATTTCTCTTTTGACCTCACACATTAGGGGGAATTTGTTATAGAATCAATTTCCACCATTGAAGCATTGATGCTCTTATTGGCCTAGTCCCTATCCTACTTGTATACATATCTTCGCCATACCTCTTTGATATCTTATAAAATACACTATTTGGGATTTTTTGCATTCCCTGATAGTTATGCATCACGCATATACACAGGTTTCTCCAAGGAAAGTCACAAACATGCTAATAAATTCTTAAAAAATATATTTTTTCCTAATTAAATGTTGAGTTACGGGTTTTGTTAGTTACCTAAATTTGTTTACACGTAATCAATTATCTCTAACCAAATAGAGATGATTTAAATAGAGCATTTGGTCCAAGAAGAAACGTAATTATTCATTTCATACTAAATAAAACAATAGATTGGCTATCCCTGCAATGTCTGTGAGCCCATATACCTCCCATTTTTTGTTGGTTCTTGGCCTGGAAACCCTCATTTCTAGCCTTCATTAAGCACCTTTATATATGATTAGGCGTTTCCTTGTATCCTCATTGAGTATGTTGGTGAATTGAAGGTCAAGACCAACCCTTATAACATGATCTTGGGTGGAGGGATGCAAAGTATTTTTGATAGGGAAGCGCCAAAATAGGACAATTATATAGTCTAACTACCAAACTATTGAATATTTGTAAAAATCTCATTA
This sequence comes from Picea engelmannii, assembly GCA_009831015.1. Lineage (NCBI taxonomy): Eukaryota > Viridiplantae > Streptophyta > Pinopsida > Pinales > Pinaceae > Picea > Picea engelmannii. The sequence continues at coordinate 246,381 of ML787549.1, read as the reverse complement.
ATTTGAAACATTGTGTTCATAATATTTAATTTGCATTTATTTAAGATAAGTTGTTTAGAACACTAGTTGCATTGATTTCCTTTTGTATTTAATTGAAAAAATGGGTATTTCGTAGTATAACTACCTCCCTTTCTAGATTTTCATAATGGACATTTTGTAGGTTGCAGAGGAATCTATTGCAAAGAGAGATATGATTCAATAATTTGGGAATGACATAGGATTGTCGATGAGTTTATTTTTCTTCTCGTCAAGACAGTTAGTTATTTCAATTGAATCGGTTATAAAATATTTGTTGTATGTTATATTTGGGAATTTTCTATATTTAAGGTTATCGATTTGTTGTAGTAAGCCCACTACTGTAGGGGATTTTACCTAAAATAAATAAGAAAACTTGTCAAATTCACAAGCGAAATTGACACCATAAAATCCACTCTCAACTAGGTGTTGAACCAATCCCAGCCCCCCCCCCTTCACTGACCAACCATCACACTTAGATGGTGATGACTCCTCCCATACGATGGCCTTTCATTCCAACTCCTTTCATCATGAATCCCATCTTCCCCAATTTGAGGTCAGTAAATTTGATGGCTCTCATCCCACAAGATGGGTCACTCAAATGGAGCATTCTTTTTCTTTGCATGGAATTACTGATGAGTTGGCCAAAATTCATTATGGTTTTCTCTATATGGATTATGAACACTAGTAATGGTGTCAATGGCGTAAAAATGCACATCAAGGGTATGTTCCTTGGACACAATTTATTGCAAATTTTTATGAACGATTTGACACAAACACCCACCATTTACGTCATTTGACCAAGTTGAAACAATCTAGTGTAGTGGAAGACTTTATAACCACCTTTGATCACTTGTATTTCAAAATGGAGGGCATGTACAATTCCTTCTTCATGGAATTTTTTATCAGTGGCTTAAAGGATGAAATATGTACCCAGGTCCTCATGGGTCACTCCTAGACTTGGTTGGAAGCTACTAAAAGAGTCAAAGAAGCACAAAAAATTGTTTCCACACAAAACATAAAAAAAAAGCTATATTACTTGCCCTAGACACACCCATGTCGCTCCTCCTACTACCCCTTCCAAAATACAAAAATTAACTAGGGAATAAATCGATAAATGCCAACTCAAGGGTATTTGGTATAATTGTGATGATAAATATTTTATGGGGCACAAGTGCAAATAATAGAATAATTTTATGGATATCTTTGATGATGTTTATGAAAAGGATGTTGATGTTTCCCCTGTTGAAGAGATACCCCAAGAACATGATCCTACTCCACCCTCTGACCCTCCTGAAGTTGAACTGATAATTTCACAAAACGCCCTGATTGGCTTCTCGACTCCATGAACCCTCAATTTAATTGACTACAATAAACATAGGAAAGTGATCATCCTAGTTGATAGTGGAAGCACCCATAATTTTATTCATCGTTTCATTTCCAGGGAAGTCAATTTATATATCCATGTAGTCAACATTTTTTTAGGTCATGATTTCCAATGGTGGTTCCATGAAATGTGGGGGGCGTTATGAAAATGTTTGCCTACAAATTGGTTAGTACCACTTGAAATCTCACATGTTTTTTATGGACATGGGTGGTTTTGAAATAGTTCTTGGTATTGAATTCTTGTGAACTCTCGACCCCATTACCATGGATTTTAAGAACCTCACCTTGCAATTCCAACAAGAGGGACAACAATTTAAGTTCCAAGGCATCGCAACATGCTTACCTAAGATCATCATCTCCCACTTAATGGAAAATGTACTCAAAAAGGTCATTCTTGCATTATTTTCCAACTCCATTATATTCAAGTTGTTCAGACACCCTCTATGCATCCTAACCTCCAATCTATAATCTTCTAAAAAAAAACTATTTTCAATGCTCCCATGTCTTTCCCCCTTCACGCAATTCCCATAATAATTCCATTCCTCTAATCCCCATCATTCTTCCTCCCAATGTTCTCCCTTACCATCATCCCTTTTCCTAGAAAACTAAAATTCAGAAAATTGTTCAATTATTGCTAGAAGCAGGTGTTATCCATCTGAGTACTAGCCATTGTTCTTCTTCAGTAGTCATGGTACTCAAAGTCTCAATATAGAAGGAACTTGGTGCATGTGTCCTAATTTTCATGCCCTCAACAAAATCGCAATCAAGGACAAATTTATCATCCCTTTCATTGATGATCCTTTGGATGAATTGAGTGGTGCTCAATACTTTACCAAACTTGATCTTGGTTCTGGATAAATCTAGATACGTATGAAGAAAGAAGACATTTCCAAGACTTCATTTTGAACTCAAGAGGGTCACTATGAGTTCTTGGTCATGCCCTTTTTCCTATGTAATGCTCATTTCACTTTTCAAAGTATCATGAATCATGTATTCCATCCCTTCCTCTGTCCATTTGTCTTATTTTTATTTGATGATATTCTCAAATATTTTAAAACTTTGAAAGTCCATCTCTCCCATGTGGGTCAAGTTCTCCATCTACTATCTTAGCACCAAATTTTTCTCATTTTTTCTAAATGTTATTTTGGAGCCTATGAAGTTTAGTACTTGGGCGATATTCTTGGCAAGGATGGTGTACGAGTGGATCCTAAAAAAATAAATCTATGAAGGATTGGCCCCACCCTAAAACTCTTAAAATTTTGCATGGTTTCTTGGGTTTAACGGGCTATTATCACAAGTTTGTTCAGAATTATGAAAAATTTGCAGCTCCTCTCATTACTCTCCTTAAAAACAATGATTTTAATTGGACTCCAGTAGTTGATCAATCATTGCAAGCCTTGAAATATGTTATTTGCACAGCTCATGTCGTAGCAATACAATAATTCACCAAAACTTTTGTCCTAGAATGTGATGCATCTGGGAAAGGAATTGGGGTAGTCCTGATGCAAGATGTTTGACCTTTGGATTTCAATAGAAAAAAACTATTAGAGTGAAATTTGGGCCAATCAACCTATGAAAAGGAAATGTTTCCTATTCTTCATGCAGTGTATCTATGACATCTTTATCTTTTGGGGAAACGCTTCCAAATTAAAAATAATCATTCTAGTCTCAAGTATTTTCTAGAATAAAGAATTTTATCCTTGGAGCAAAAACAATGACTGACCAAGATGTTTGAATTTGATTATGATATTATCTACAAGAAGGGAAAAAAAATGTGGTTATTGATTCTCTTCGAAGGAAATATGAAGAATATGTGTCCCACTTTTTCGTCTCATTCATTGTAGCAAATGGCTTCATGATGCTTGTCAAGAATGGTTGCAAGACCACAAAATTTCTACCCTAATCCAAAAATTGCATCGGGATCCTTAAGATTCTTCAGGGTACTCTTGGCACATTGAATGACTTCACTATAAATGTCATTTATATTTAAGAAAGAAGTCAAACTCTAAATCCACGGTGATTTATGAGTTTCATGCTTCACCCATAGTTGGGCATTCAAGGTTTACCAAAACCTATGTATGGGTCAGATGTTCTTTTTTATGGGATGGCATGAAACATGAAATTTTCACCTTTGTGGATGAATGTGATACATGTCAATGCACTAAGGGAGAAACAGTAAAATCTCAAGGAACACTCTAAACACTTTGGATTCCACTTGCTCTTTGGAGGGATATTTCTATGGATTTCATTGTTGACTTACCTAAATCAGGAAATAATTCAGTCGTCATGGTAGTAGTATATCATCTTACTAAATATGCTCATTTCTATGCTCTTCAACACCCATTCACCACATCTAGAGTGGCTCAATTTTTCATGGATAATATATTCAAAATCCATGGCATGCCTCACTCTATTATCTATGACTGTGATCCCACTTTCACCAACAAATTTTGGCAATAATTGTTTAGGATTTAGGGAACCCAATTGCATCTCAGCACTACCTATCATCCCTAGAATAATGGATGAACTAAATCTATCAACAAGTATTTGGAAACATACTTGTGGTCTTTTTCATATGACAAACAAAATTAGTGGGCTCATTTAATTACCCCTCATTGAATGGTGGTACAACACATCTTACCATACTTCCATTTGCATGACTCCATTTGAGGTAATCTATGAGAAAAATACATTGTCAGTTCTCTCATACATACCAGGTGTTTCCAAGGTTCAGGAGGTTGAAAACAATCTTTCTTTTCAAGCATCCATCCTCCATACCCTCAAATAAAATTTGGTCCTGGCTTATAATCACATGAATAAACAAGTAGATCAAGGTCGTTCTGAATGAAAATATGTTGAAGGGGACTAGGTGTTTCTTTTTCTGCAACCTTACAATCATACTTCACTCAAATATGAACACTTTCAAAAAATTACCCCAAAAATTTATGTTCCTTATACAATTCTAAAGCGAGTCAATTCCATGGCCTAGCAGTTAACTCTTCCCAGACACTCTAATCTCCATCTTGTTTTTCATGTCTCGTGCTTAAAGAAAGTGATTGGAACTAAGTTCCAAACTCAAACTAGTCTCCTTGAGTTGGATGAAGAAGGATCCATTTGGTTGCAGCCATAGGTAGTCTTAGACCAGTGTGAGTTCCATATCCATCAACAAAAAATCAATGAAGTGTTAGTTTAGTGGAAGGATACACCTCCAAAATATGTCATCTAGGAGCCAACTACCATTCTGCAACAATTTCCTCATCTCAAGCCTTAGGGACAAGGATATTTTTCAAGGGGGGGGGGGGCATGTTAGGGACCTAACCTCTCCAACCCCTCACGTAACTAGAATAATATATTTTATATGTAATAAAGGTTGCCATTAGTTAATAAGGCCTATTTAATAATGTGAACAACTCTAATGTAAGAAGACTTAATAGAAACTTTTGTTTCTAGAAAGATATTCCTCTAGAATTTTCTTTAGAAGATATAATTAGTATAAATAGGAGTAGAAGCCAGGAGAAAGTATTTTCTTGAGAATCATTGTAATAGATCTCTTTGTTGGATAGTCGGTTGTCATTGATGTTGTTGGATAGTTGGTTTTCATTGATGTCAACATATGTGATGAGTCTATTTGGAGAAGTCTCCAAAGTGATCCCCTTATGGCGTATCTCTAAGCATGGCCCTCACGATAAGATGCTTTGAAGAAGTATAAAATAAACCCATAGGTGTGGTCATGAATCCGAAAGTTGTTTGAGGAATAAGGACACAAAGGACATCGTAAATGCAGGTGACACACTCATAGATGGATATTCATTGTCGTGTTGTTTCCAATGGTAGGTGGTATGTCATGTGGTTCTTAATGGTTGAGGATTTATTAGGTAATGAATTTGGAAGCCCCAAATATGGGTTAAGAAGCCCCTAATTGGTTGCAAGTCATTAATAAAAGGGTAAATAGGTTGAAACAAGCCCTAAAGTTAAGGAAATAGGTTACTTGAAAAAGTATAAATACACCTCAAAGAATCTCTCATTTGTACACACACAAGTTCATTGAATATCTATCTAAGTGAGAAAGTGATTCTTATCTGAGGTAACCAAGGAGATTTGAGGAAAATTTCATAGGGAAAATGAAGTAAAGAAGGGAGAAATTCCAAGGGAGGATGAAGTCTTGTGATGATGTGTTCTAAGGTATGCTATTTAAAGGTCATCTTACCACTTGTGATATAACATTTTTTCTAGAATGAATCAAATAGTGAAAATTAGAGGATGTTACGAAGACATATCAAGGTACCCGTGGTAACAATTTCATCTTATGGGTCATTTTATTTTCGGAGATATACCCTGTGGAAGATAGGGTGTTTGGCTAGTCTTGAAACTAGTCTCAAACATGTGTTCCAGGTAAAACATTTGTAACTTCTTCATAGATGATACAAAATATATGAGACAAATTGGATTGGAAAGATAACGATATTTATTATATTGTTTTAAATTTTTAGAATTAGATATAAAATAGTGAGTGTGGGTCATGCTTTACAAGTTCACTCTCAAGAATAGGCTAAAATTTAGGAAGGTTTTCCATTTTCGCTATAACTTTTGTTCTGAGAATTTGCAGACCCTCAAATTTTGAGGATATGGAAGAAACATATCATAGTATCTGTGGTTAAAATTTCATACCTTTACTCATTACATGTATCGAGTTATGCTTGTTGAAATTAAGGTTTGTAATTAATCCAAAACTAGTCCCGTGAGATTGAGGTAAAGTTTGATGAAGATGTTATTCTCTTGTTGTTTAATTTGAGGAAGAGATACAAGTTTGTAATATTGTGTATCAGGTGAGCTACAGGATCATAGGTATGCTTATGTGTTATTTTTTATTCTTATGATTATGTTGTTATGGTAGACTCTTGAGGCATGTCATCGTAGTGATTGTGCATGGTACACCTTGGTGATGGTATGATACATTGTTAGAGGTGCATCTTGGATACTTGAAATATGATTTGTTGTAGAGTATATGATTGATATGGCACATGTTTGATGGTATCTATTGGTACATGGTTTATGGATTTTGGCACATGCTTGAGGCACATGGTTTGAGGTAAATCTTGGTTACTTGTTGATGATGTGATGGTCATGCCTTGGGTACGTTGATGAGGCATTGGTATATGTTTGAGGCACATACTTAGTGCATGGTGTAAGGAATATTCATGGTGCATGTATGAGGTGCATGTGTTGGTCATGTTGGTACATGTTGAGGTTAATGCATGAGATGGTACATATTTGATACATGGTTGATGTACGTGATATGAAACATGGTTGATGTACTTGGTATGGTAGATGGTTTTTGCATGATATGGTACATGGTTTATGTACATGGTATGGTATAGGTTCTGTTTGATGGTTGATGTACATGGTTTGGTGATGGTTTTGGTATCCATGTGAGTGGATCTAGTTATAGTTGGTTGATGATGGTATATCAGTGACAACGATAGTGAGAGTGACAGATTGGTTGATGTGACAATGACAGTGACATGTTGGTTGATGTATTGGTGACATTGGCGGTGACAATATCAGTGCTAGTGACAGTGATTCTACACTTATATTTCAGGGTAGCAAGACAGGGCAAGGAAAGGGGGTTGTATCCTCCTTCCGATTGGTTCCACATAACTCAGGGATTTGGTGCTTCCTTCAGGTTGGCTCCTATAAATCAGGGGGTCATAGCTTCCTTCTAGTCAGAGAACTCAATGATTTGGTGTTTCCTTCAGGTTGGTGCCTATAAATCAGGGGGTCATAGCCTCATTCCGATTGGTGTTGGAGAACTCAAGGAGTTGGTGCTTCCTTCAGGTTCGTTCTTGTAAATCATGGGGTTGGTTCATCCTTCCATTGGTGATGGAGAATTTGGAATTTGATTCTTCCTATGAATGTATTCTTTAAATATATAAGAAAACATTATGTGTTTTTCTCCCATTTGGGTTTCCACGTAAATTTTGGTGTACTATGCATGTGGTTATTTGATGTGCTGATACTGCTTATGGTTACATGGTCATGATATATTCAATGCAATCATAAATGATATATTGTTGATAAAGTTGAAGTTTATATATTGTGATTAAAAGTGGTTAAAAGTGCTCATATTGATTCACCCCCCTCTTGGTATTCCAACACTCTCCTCTACTGGAGGTTTCCCCCTTGAAGAGGCAAGTGAACTTGGATTTATATCAATAAAGGTATCATTTTTGGTGTTATTCTTCTCTATATTTTGTTGTTCCATTGGTATTTTTTGCAATATTATTGTTTCTACTTATTATAATACATATAGTACGTTACAATAAATAGGTCAGAAGCCATTTACAAATAGTTGTCAATTCTGGGAAGTTCCACAAAAAATGCTCTTTTAATACCTTTTTCCTCATATTATTATCCATAACCAAAGATTCACTTCTAGTCTCTTTTCTCATGTGTAGAGATATTTTCCAATATTTTGGAACTATTGCTACACATATTATGCTATTAGGAGACCTAAGTCACTTCTATACATATAGAACACATCTCATTGTGCATTTCCTTGCGCTAGATAGGAGATCGACCTTGGATTTTAAAAGAGATACATATTTCTCATCAAAAATTAGTTCACTTCCTCCTAGGATAACACAAGATTCCCCAATGAGGACAGCCTCTTATTTGGCCACGTTATGACAAAATTTATGGTATTTGATGACGTTGAATTATTTTATAGTTGTTCTTCACTTGATAGAAACTCTATCAATGTAGTTGTATATCACTTCATTATTATTGTTCCATTTCCATTTTTATATTTGTATATTTATTATTTTTAGTATAAACATGGCTTAAGCACATTCTTGAATAGTGCACATGTTTTTGTGAATCATAGTCATCCCCCAAAAAAATTATTTAATTTCTTTCTCCTTCTTCTTTCTTTCTTTAATTCCCTTTACATGGATAATAAATATATGATGAACTATAATCCCTGATCTCCATTTTTTTATTTTTTTTATTGATACTAGCTAAATGTATACGCAGAAAACATAGATTCTTGGATAGTCTCTAAATTTGCAACACTCATTTCTTTTGAGTCAATATATCCCTAAGTGTTATAACTGTGCTCTGATACCACTTTATAATCTACCTGGACACCTCATTTCCTACTAAAATTGTGGGGTACTAGGAAATTTCTCAATTTCCCTCTAAAGTCATGAGAAACACAATAATTATCTTATACCACTTGTAACAATATTCTCGACAAATAATGATTTTTGGAAATAAAGGACTCCCTATGGATTCACAGGTCTCCCATTAATTTATAGTAGTATTCTCTTGTGAGAAATATCTAGTTTGTTTAATATCTGAACAAGTTGGAGCATGAGTAAAACATGACAATTGTCCAACCATCCTTTAAATTTTTGGTTGATTGGCATCATAAACTCATGTCCCTCAAGTCTGTAATACCCTACATTGATGGATTTTCTTACAAAAAAAGTTGATATAACAAAGGCCTAACAACATTAAAGGGTAATCATTTTCCTCATAATTTCCTTGTCTTCTAAGACATTAACATATGCATCACCATTAGGCCCATTTACTATAAAAGTTGGAGTGGTCATTCCATGGAAAAAAACTTGATTAATCTAGTTGAAGAAATATTCATGTAAGCGGTTTATAAGGTTCGCAATCTAAGGATTTAGGGAATATAATTCCAACCAAAGTAAAAGGAGAACTACCTACTCCCAAGATATTTAACCAAAAAAAAGTAGTGTTGGTTAAGCTATAGTTGAAGAATAAAATTTAGTTATATGCATCACAAAGAATATATTCATTAGAGGGGGATTTGAATTCCTTTGTAGGCTAGCATTCCTGTACACATAGTAATGAATTAGTTTTTAAATATAATATTCTTCTTCCATTTTGAACCAATTAGATTTTTCAATTTTCTTCTAATTGTTCGCATTATTGATTGTGTGTTGTCATTGATGGCAACATGAGTCAAACATGTACAATAAACAGAGAAAAAGGAAGATGATCTTGGGGCAGAAGAAATTTGTGATCACTGTTGACCACGATAGGATAAACAATGATCCTATGTTCCTAAATCTCAGGAGAGATAGAAGGGAGATTCTAAGAAGAATACACACACAGAATCAGAACACATAATGTTAAAGTTGAGGGAAAAAATAAGGAGAAATAGAGTATTATGATCATGTATAGACAGTGCATAAACAAGTTCACTGATACAAAAATCAAGAGGCGTTAGTGCATTCAAGTGAATCTGAAACAGAGCTCTGTGATTAAACAAATCTTGTTGTAAAGGATCGAGTTATAGGAGTCGTTCATTATTATCTTGAGATAATCCAGGATCGTTAGATTGAGGTGAAGTCAGAGGTTGGGAGGATTAAATATCAACCATCATATTTGAAGCAGTAGCATTATGGACCATTGGATCAAGTAGAGGATAAATAAATTAGGCACTTCACCACTTCGGCGTTTATTGGAGAAAAGGAAGAATCCATGAAATTCCAAAGTCATGAAATAACACCAACTGTCGATCGAGAAGGATCTTAGAATGAGTTATTAGCTGTTAAATCAAGATTTGATCTATAATTAAGCATTGACCATCGATCTAGAATGAAAATGTTAAACCATCAGATTGCATTAAAGGAAATAAGGTGGTCAACTACGACACTGACCACTCCAGAAAAAAGAAATCTGAATCATGTAGGAATAACCAAAGGTCGAAGCCCCGAAGTCAAAAAATCTTGTCGACCATTAGATCAAAGGGAGAGCTGGGAAATCCCATTGAACTTTGATCGACATAAAGTGGAAGGATAGGGTAAGATTTGAAATACTGAAGTCTGAAAGTAACGCTAACCGTTGATCCATTTTGAGACCATCTCGACTGTTGGATGAAGTAGTCAAAGGATAGGATAAGCGGAGCCAAAGGAATGGAGTCCCAGAAGTAAATAGAGACCGTCATACCAATAAGGAACTTTAAATGAATCTACAATCATTAGATCCAATAGGAAGACTTGTGACATATCATTAGGTCCACCTCAATAGGACCATGTCAGCAATATATGACACATGGCCCAATAAAATGGTGACAAGTGTCAAGGTTGATGTGTACCATAAGTACTATGAAATTCATGAATTAGGGTGACAAGTGGAACACATACTATGGGTCCACGTCACTCCGGGATTATAGCCTCTGGGGATGTCCAGCTTCTCCTACCAACAAAAATTCCCAAAGCGTCGAAGGACGAAGTCATGAAATAACATTGTTCATTGATCTAAGATCCTCCAAGATATCTCATGACTATTAGAGCAAGCGTAGTGGAAATATAGAGTAACTATGAATCATGAAGTAATGCTAAGCATTGATATACTTTGGGAGAATTATCGATCGGTGATCAAGAAAAGTGGAAGAATAGTGTAAGCATGAGATGTTAATCAACAACAAGTGGTCACCATTGTTTTATTACTTATTCGGTAGGTAAACCTCCAGAGGAATTGAACTACTTCATAGTTCTAGTAATCTGGAGTCTTGGAGTGCCAAAGCTCCAGAATAAGATCTGACTATCCATTGAGGAGGAAGATTCACAATTAAGATCCAAAAGCGTAAAAGTAATGTGCATGAATATCAACTTGGTGGAGGCAACGCACAATGATTTGGACCATTGAATTTTATGGACATGCGTCAAATCGAGATTAAAATGCATAGTGGTCAAGTGTTAAAGCTCCACTTTGATGAAATAGCATGGATCGTAGATATCAACTCTTGATTAATTCATGATCGTCGATTTTGTTGAATCCTCTGGGTAATCTAGGATCATCCATTCAATGAAAGATTAAAATCAATCATCTGATATACTAGTGAATAGAGTATATGCACTTCGACGAATTTTACTCTAGAAGAATACAAGGTTTGCAAAGTCCAATAACCTCAAATAGCCAGAGATCCAAATACCTAGAGAGTCAAATATACTTTTTTCATAAGTCTTCAGTCCTAGCTCATGGTCATGTGAAGGTTCTTAAGCAACTAGAGGGCCAAGTTCAATAACTACACGACAAAAATTAGTTAAGCCTTTGGTCCTTAGCCAAAGGGAATATGAAAAATATGTCAACAGAGAGTGCTTATATGTACTTCGATGAAGTTTACTTTGGGAAGTATTACTCTGATAAAATGCAAGAAGGATGGAGTCTGGAAGAATTGGTTCCATCAATGGTCTCGTGATAGAGGAATAAGGGTGAAATAAGAGGCACTAGGAATAACACTTAAATGGATAATCTCATGGTTTTGATCCCACGGTAGTTTCAACTTTGGGTTGAAGAAAGCGCCTTTGCAGAATACAATTTATGTAAAACAGTTAAAGCCATGTAATTTGACAAGATTAACACCATATCAGTATAGAGAGTCGATAAAAGCTCGAATCTAGTCTGTTCAAGAACTAGGGACGCAATAGAAGCATGGGGACGATATAAGAAGTCGATCCATACATGTGATCAACTAATGTGGACAAAATTCAAATCAATATCAGTCTTCTAATTAATTGAGAAACTTATACAATAAATTAATGAATAAAAGGAAAAGAGTATTTATGTTAAAATTAAATGAAGAGGTGCAATGGTTAATATCAAAAGACACGATGATTTAATCCTATACCTATTGAAATATTATATAAACCAGAAATGGTGGTGGATCTCATTATGTCTTGGTGGATATATATATATATATATATATATATATATATATATATATATATATATATTGGATTGAATGAAAGTTCATTCTATCAATTTGGTGTATGTTTACAAGCCAAGTCTTATTATGAGGTTTGGATTCCTCATTTCATAGTTGGATCTAAGAACTAAAATTTTGGTCCTATATCAGAGAATTGGATCTCTCGCATTCAATTGAAGTTGAAGATATTAAAGGATTTATTTTATTTTTATTCATTCAAGTTAAATAAATAAATAAAAAGATATTTTATCTACTTCATATAGTTTGTGTTATACATGTTTATGAATAATTAATTGAGTTGCATATATATTTTATTTAGTTAATTCAGTTAATATATGAAAGTGTGAAAAGTAATAAAAAGTTCTAGAAATGGATTCACCCCCCCCACCCTCTCAGTGTCAGTGTGTGTTTCAACAATTGGTATCAGAGTGGGTACCTTCAACACAGTTTTAACAATGGAAGGTAGATTCTAAAGAAATGGGTGGACAAATGGCTCTCTCCACAAATGAAGCTCTCTTATTTTATGGAACATACTACTCTTCATGGAGGGAAATAATGAAATGGTATCTGAAGTCGAGAGGATTTGGTGTTTAGGACCCAATAGTATCTAAACATTGGTACTCAACTACCTCAAAGAAAAAATCCAAAACTGCAAAATAATCAAAGAAAAATAATTCCATAGCATTAAATGAAATCTAGAATGGATTGTCAAACCAAGTCAAAGAAAAGATGGGACATTGCACCTCTGCTAAAGTACTATGGCTCCGGCTAGAGAATTATTATCAAAATAAACAAAAAAAAAAAATGGAGAATTCCAATCAGTTTATAGAACGAAACAAAGAAATGGAGAAATCCAATCAGATTAAAGAACAAAACTCAGAAATTGATAATTCCAATCAGTTTATAAAAGAAAACAAAGAAACAGATAAATCCAATCAGATTAAAGAACATAACTCAGAAATGGAGAAATCCAATCATATTAAAGAACAAAACTCAGAAATGGAGAAATCCAATCAGATTGAAGAACAAAATACAGATAAAGAGAATTTTAATCAGAATAAAGAACAAAACACAAAAGAGGACAATTCCAACAAAGAATTGGTGCAAACCCTCGTCATCAACAAAGAATACTACTACATCAAGGAATTGATGAATACCTCAGTTCACTAAAGAAAAGCTATTATATTTTAAGACTAATGTTGTAGCTACATTTGAATTGATTAGTATGAAACTAGGAAATGGTCTATATATTGAAGTTACTAAGGATGTTCTTGACCGGATTGAATACACAGTTATGTGCACTTTTGAAGAATTGGAGAAACTTCAAAAGAAATATATGTTCCTACTAAAACAATTAGATCAATCTAATCTTGAAGAGCATGAACAAAAGGTTCATCTTGAATATAAATAAGAAAATATCAATAGATTAAAGATTGAATTTGTTGATCTAACAAAAGAAATGAATGAGTTGAAAATGTATGACAAATTCAATAAATGTGCAGAAGAATTAGAAGAAAGAAAAGAATTGGTCAACACTCTAAAGAATCATCTTGAAGAAGATCAGGAAAGAGAAGAAGCCTTGAAGATCCATTTTACTAAAAAGGAATAAACATGTCACATGTTGGAATTGTAATTTATCAACCTCAAAAAGAAGAATGAAAAGACAAAAACAATTGTCAAATTCCATAACAGCTCAACTATCCTAGATAGGATATGGAATATTCAAAGACCAATTGATGACAACATTGGTCTTGGATACAATAAGAAAGAATAAGGTGGCAAATGGAGCATCATTCAAAAACATGATAAAGGATCATACTCTCAAAGGAAAGGGGTACAGTCACAAACCAAAAACAAACCATGAACTTTGTCAAAGAAGGAAGCTATAAAATTCAAAAACAAGAAACATACCAAAAGGTAGACTTCTCATGTCACAACAGACTCAAGTATGGAAAGAACTTCAATGGTTATTGTTTTTCTTGTAATAACTTTGGTCACAAAGAATTGGAATGCAAGAGTCCTGAAAAGAAAAAATTCAAGAAGGCCCAATAACTTAATGAGATGTTGGAGATGCAATTATGTTGGACACACAACAAATTTTTTCCAAAGAATAAGATGCTACAATTGTGATAGGTTTGGCCACAAATCCCAAAACTGCAGAAAACCAAGAAGTCAATCCATGAGAAATAATTCATACAAATCAGGAATAGAATCTAATAAAGATTGGAAGAAAATAAGAGATGAAAAATCTCAAAGAACAAATTTAGAAAAGAAAGATCCAGCAAACAAAATATCTCATAAAAAGGCATGTCGAATAAAACCTGAAATAGAAAGCAAGAAAGATGATCTGGCACCTGAAAATGAAGAAATTAATAACAAGAAAATGATGGGTGAAGTTCCTAATAAGGAATGTGAAATTTAGAGATATGAATATGAAATGAATAAATCTCAAGAATGGAGAGTTCCTAAAGGAGAATATGAACATATTTACCAACTTAACGAGAACTCTATAGAGTTCTCATTTTTTAGGGGGTCCAATTTTTTACCCCGTTTTTAAAAATGGTGCTACCGGTAGCTC
>ML787549.1:199595-217441 GCA_009831015.1 Picea engelmannii | reverse complement strand
TGATTCAAAATGAAAATGTCTCCTTGGTATATATAGGAGACTAGGAGGTTTAATGGCCTAAAGCCGACATAAATAAAATAACATTACTAATCTAATATGCCCCAATTAAGTGGTAATGAGCCAATATTAGGGCTTAACAGTTTGGAGGATCATGAGGAGAGAGTTGGCTTCGTGGAAAGTTGGGGTGCCCATCAAAAGCATGTCATCCACAAATTGACTATGCGAGATAGGAGGGGAGATGCCATGCAAAGGGAGGCCTGTCAGTAGGTTGTTTGCAACAACTACATGGATGGATAGACTAAGCACTTCATCCATAATGATGAAGAGGAAAGGGGAGAGAGGATATCCCTATCTAATTCCTCTTGAGGGGGAGAAGGGTCAAGAGGGAACACCATTGATGAGAATGGAGAAAAATGCCGAGGAGGTTAGATTCAGAATCCAGGTCACCCAAAGCTGATCAAATCCAAAAGCTAGGAGCATTGCCCGCATGTATTCCAATATTATCTTATCAAAGGCTTTAGAGAGGTCTAGTTTGAGGAGCATACCTGGTGTTTTGGTCTTCTGCAAAGAGTGGATCACTTCATGGGCTAAGATGACGCTGTCCAGGATTTGTCTACCTTCAACATAGCCTGATTGCTTCAGGGATATCATTGTCGGTAAGATGGGCTTGAGTCTTCGGGAAATCACTTTTGTTAGGAGTTTGTAGATGACATTGCAGAGAGCTATGGGCCTGAACTTTTTAGGATGGTGAGCCTACCCTTCTTTGGGGACAAGGGTGAGGAAAGTTTCATTGAGAGCCTGAAGGACTTGTCCTGTGGCTCTAGAGTCTTCAAGAATTTCCCAAACCTCTACCCTGATCATTGGCCAGCAATGGTGGAAAAAATCATTGGTGAAGCCATCGGGTCCAGGAGCCTTGCATTTGGGGGGTGTCCTGAAGCGCTTGATCCACTTCCTCGATTGTAATGGGCCGAAGCAGGGCTGAGTTTTTCTCCAGGGTAACGAGGGAGGGCACATGCTGCGTAACCTTAGAGATGGCCTCATATCTATCCGAGAGTGGTTCCGTGAGGAGATCTTTGTAATAGTCGATCACAGTCGTCTCCATGTCTTCGTGGGAATGAATGGGCTCCCCGTTTGTGGAGGTAAGGTGCGTGATTCTGTTAGAATGTCATCTGTGGATGAGAGTTCTTTGAAAGAATTTGGTGTTGCGTTCCCCTTCCTTGAGCCATGGGATGCACGATTTCTGTTTCCATAAAATCTCTTCTTGTCTTTTCCTGGCCTCTAGCTATTGATTTACTTTTTCTTCCTGAGATTTTAGCTCGTACGTTAGCCCCTGCATCCTAATCTAGTTTTGAATCTCGCTCATTTGTTCTGACAGCTTCTTTTGGGAGTCGAAGATATTGCCAAGGGTTTGCTTATTCCAGAGTTTGAGAATTTGTTTGAGGTTCTTTAACTTTTGCTGAAATATGTACATTTTGGAGCCGTCAGAGACCTCTGCCTCCCTCCACCAGTCCTGGATTTTTGCATGGAAATCGGGATGGTCGAGCCAGAAATTTTCAAACCTGAAGGGTTTCTTTCCAAGTGTGGCTGGCACATCCAACCATAGCTGTATAGGCCAGTGATATGAGACGGGGAAATTCAGGATAGTAGCTTCCAAAGCCATTCCTTCCATCATAAGGGAGTCAGAGATGAGGAATCGATCTAGTTTGCAAGCAATTTGGTGTGCTCTGGTTCTTCTATTTGTCCAAGTGTGATTTCCATTGATGGATTCTAGGTCGATAAGGTGGAGGTTGTCTATGAGGCTGTTGAAGTCACTGGAGTCCCAATCCAGGCGTCTTGATCCCCCCTTTTTTTTCCTCTAGGTTGCGGATGATATTGAAATCTCCACCAACAATCCATCTGTTATGCTAAGTTAGATTGGATAGGTAATCCAGGTTCCTAAGAAAGGCCTACTTATCCCTTGGGATGGACGGGCCATAGACATTGGTTAGGTGTCCCAACTTGTTAGAGCCAATAAGCCTATAATCTGCAGTAATGGACCACTTGGTGGTGAGGAAATTTTCCAACAGCACTGAGTTGGTGTTCCAGAGGATAGCCAATCCACTAGTTGTGCCTGTGGCTTTAGTTGAAGCCACTTCCCCTTGCTTCCAACAGTAGGGAAGTAGCCTATCGATGTCTTCGGAGGTGCATTTTTTTCCTGCAATAATAATATGTCAGGTTTTTTCGTAAAGATCAGATCTCGTAGCATTTTTTGCTTGCTACGTCCATTGAGGCCTCTAATATTCCATGAGATAATATTCATGATGATGGGGGGTGGGGAGAGGAGGGAAGCTGTCCAAGATTAGGTGGATTTTCCTTGAGTTTACCATGAAGTGGCCTATTTCTTGTATAAGCTTATAGGTAGATTTCCTTTCTCTTTTTTTTCATCTTTCTGAGCTTTTCTTGGATTTTTTGACTGACTGCCCTGTATTCCTAGACCTTTGCTGGATTGAGCTGATGATCCAGCTGAGGAGTTGAGAAAGACCTTTTTCACCTTCTGTAATTGATCCCTGGGTATGGTGTAAAGTTTCTGATGCCTGTAGGCGTGCTCAAGGTGCTCCAGATCCACCTCGGCTAGTTCTTGCTCTTCCAACTCCATTTCTACATCCCCGTCCTCTATCTCTAGAATGTCTTGCGGGTCTTGAGATGCATCTAGGGGGGGGATATCTGACTCCTTACCTTGTGGGGTTCGTTGATCCCCTTGTCTTATAGATTGAGGGTGATTATCCAAATGTAGTTCATTGGGTTTAATTAGGGTTGTGGGATTCTCTGGTTGATCTTGTAGAATTGCAAATTTATTACTAGTGGAGGGATCCTTACTTACTTGGGTTGGTTGCTTTCATCCTCCTTGTCTTCTTTTCCCTGCTGGTTGAGCAAAGTCGTCCTTATCTTTTCCTCTTTCTGGGTTCCCTTCTTTGTGAGCAGTATTGAGAGGGCACTCTCTGAAAAGATGGTCATGTTCGTGGCATTTCCTGCATCAGAACGGAAAGTGTTCATAGTCGATGGTTTGGGTCTAGTCCTCGTCATGATATTCCAGTATGATGGATCCCAGGAGTAGCTTGGCTATGTTCAAGTACACATAGATGCACGCATAAGAGGTGTAGCGCCTCTGCTTGGTGGCTTCAGAAGAGTTAACATATATGCCTATGGTGTTACCTATGCCGAACAAGACCTCCTCTAGCCAGAATTCTTGGGGGAGAGAGTATAGTCTGATCCATACAGGTGCGTGGGTAACGTCCTCCTTTTCAGGGCTGAACTTCTCGGTCCAGAATCTTAAGAAGAGTCCTATCGAGTTGTAGAAGTACAACCCCCCATCAAAGATGTGATTGCGATCCTTGAGGTTGTGGAATATGATTGTGAAGAACCCCTTGGAACCCAGTTGTAGCTCATAGTGTCCTTTTGGCTTCCACTAGTATTGTATCCATTTGACCAGATCGCGCTCAAAAGGCCAGAGCCCTAGGAATTTTCCTACCAGGGCATAGTCTCTCATATATTGCATTTTCTCTTCTATGCGTGGTGAGATGATAATGTATTTTGGGGCTTGTGGCACTTGTGGGATACATTTACCTAGCATCCATGGAGTTGACGCAGTGGTTGGGATAGTCGCATTCTCTGGATCAATTTCCATCTCCCGATCCTTGAAGGTTCCTTCCGCCAGAAGTTTCGAGCACAAATCTGGTGGGGGCTCAAAGGTTGGCCATTTCATACCTTCTGCAGAGTTTCCATCCGTTGTGGCCTGGCTGTAGGAGGCGCCAATCGGCCCCCCTTCCCAGTGAGACATGAGCCCCAGTGGGGCAGGCGTTGTGGCAGTGCGGCTCAGTGCGGCTGAAGAACCCTAAACCCTCGTCTCAGAACTCCGTTTTGGTGAAATTGTTAATCCATTAGGTAGATTCTGAATCTTTTATGAAGTTATGAATATTTTGTTATGTTTTATGAATGATATGTTTTTTTATTATGGATAATATAATAAAATTTCTTAGCTCATATGTTTTGAATATGGTCAATATAACAATATTTTTAAGAAATTATTTATGTTTCATTCAATGTAACTTGTATTTACTTTTTTGTTATTAAAAGTAAAAAATTATTGAAAAGTGACGTTGAAGTTTTAAAGTATATTGTGATATTTTCATGGCATTATGTACTACCTTGTTCTTTGCGTGATAATACCATTTAAAAAGTAAACATTTAAGGGTTGATTTTATGATTTTGTTTACAGTAATGATGAGTTCTTTTACCACATTATAAAAATGTGTCATTTTCATACCCCAATTTTAGAATGGGTGCTACCGGTAGTAGTACTTTTCAATTTGATGGTTGATTTTGAGTTTTTTGTTTTAATGGTACAAAGTGATAAAAATATGATTTCAAATGATCTCGAAATTTAACGTTTTGAAAAGAAAAAACAAATTCAAAAACATCTTAATTTTTTTTAGGTGTTGATTTTAAGGTTTTTCTGAGCTACTGTCTAAGTTTTGAAGGCCGTGTTTGAAAAATGTTGTAATTTTGACTCCATTTTAAAAATTAGTGCTATCGGTAGCACCACTTTTTGATTTGGAGGTTGATTTTGATGTTTTTTATGCAAAAATATGGGTTTTTTGGGCCAAAGTTATCGTTTTGAGGTCACATTTCTCATTAAGTCGGTAACTATGTTTATGGAACAATAGCATATCATGACGATATCATCTAGATCAATAGTCCATTATCCAATGAAAGAAAAATGCAAAAAGAAGAAGATGAAACTTATGGTGCACAAAACAATGGTTGATTTTGAGTTTTTTGTTTTAATGGTACCAAGTGATTAAAATATGATTTCAAATGATCTCGAAATTTAACGTTTTGAAAAGAAAAAATCAAATTCAAAAACATCTTAATTTTTTTTAAGTGTTGATTTTAAGGTTTTTCTGAGCTACTGTCTAAGTTTTGAAGGCCATGTTTGAAAAATGTTGTAATTTTGACTCCGTTTTAAAAAACAGTGCTACCGGTAGCACCACTTTTTGATTTGGAGGTTGATTTTGATGTTTTTTATGCAAAAATATGGGTTTTTTGGGCCAAAGTTATCATTTTGAGGTCACAGTTCTCATTAAGTCGGTAACTATGTTTATGGAACAATAGCATATCATGACGATATCATCTAGATCAATAGTCCATTATCCAATGAAAGAAAAATGCAGAAAGAAGAAGATGAAGAAACTTTTGGTGCACAAAACAATGGTTGATTTTGAGTTTTTTGTTTTAATGGTACCAAGTGATAAAAATATGATTTCAAATGATCTCAAAATTTAACGTTTTGAAAAGAAAAAAACAAATTCAAAAACATCTTAATTTTTTTTAAGTGTTGATTTTAAGGTTTTTCTGAGCTACTGTCTAAGTTTTGAAGGCTGTGTTTGAAAAATGTTGTAATTTTGACTCCATTTTAAAAACCGATGCTACCGGTAGCACCACATTTTGATTTGGAGGTTGATTTTGATGTTTTTTATGCAAAAATATGGGTTTTTTGGGCCAAAGTTATCGTTTTGAGGTCACAGTTCTCATTAAGTTGGTAACTATGTTTATGGAACAATAGCATATCATGGCAATATCATCTAGATCAATAGTCCATTATCCAATGAAATAAAAATGCAAAAAGAAGAATATGAAGAAACTTTTGGTGCAAAAAACAATGGTGATGAAGATGAAATCTCAAAATCAAATCAATTTGTAGAAGTGTGTAATGCATAAAAAAAAAAATATGTAAAGAAGAAAGCAAAAAAGGAGTTCAATATATATAAATACATAGTATGAACAGATAAAAGTTATTAATGGTATCAAAGAAGAGTAAATATCTCTTGGAATCAAAGAACTAAAAATGATAACATATTTTAACAATTGATTATAAATGGAGAATGATCGATTGATAGTGTTCATTTGGTATCACTATATATGATCAACAGGTATCAATTAGTGTTAATTGGTACTCTTGCAAAAATCACAATGTCAAGAAGAAGAAGAAACAGATCAAGAAGATTAGTAAGATTCACACCCTTGTCCTTTATGACAAATGAGAAGACAGTAAAACCCTATGAAACAATAAAAACTCAAGGGGAGTATTTAATTTGGTCATCAAATGAGGAATTCATTGGATTAGGTTTAAAAGACTTAATCACTACAAAAAATGGTATCAATAAGACTACCTATTTTGAACACAAAATCCCAAGAAATTGATATAACAGCTGGAACATTCACACGAGGAAAAAAGCAGTAAAAATTTTAACTCTTTGTCATTGATGTCAAAGGGGGAGAAAAACAGTAAAACAAATTTGGTATTAGTATTTGGTATAAGTAAAATTTCAATCCTCTAAGTTGAAAATGAGATCAGGGATAGGGGGAGAAAAACTATTTGTTTTAGAGATATGTTTCCCTCAATGCCAAAGGGGGGGGATTGTTGGAATTATTGATTGTGTGTTTTCATTGATGGAAACATGAGTCAAACATGTACAATAAAAAGATAAAAATGAAGATCATATCGGGGAATAATAAATTCATGATCATTGTTGATCATGATAGGATCAACAATGATCCTATGTTCCTAAAGCTTAGGAGCGATAGCAGGGAGATTCAACAAAGAACACACACACATAATCATAGCACACAATGTTAAGGTTGAAGGAAAAAATTAGGAGAAATAGAGTATTGTGATCATGTATAGACAGTGCATAAACGAGTGCATCGATACAAATCTCAGGAGGAGCTAGAACATTCAAGTGAATCTAAAACATACTTTTGCAAGTAAATAAATTATGTTGTAAAGGATCAAGTTATAGGAGTCATTCACTCTTAGTTCTATACAATCTAGGATCATTAGATTGAGGTGAAGTCATAGGTTAGGAAGGATTAAATCTCAACCATCAGATCTAAAGTAGTAGCATTGTGGACCGTTGGATCAAGTAGTGGATAAAAAACTTTGTCACTTCACCACTTCGGAGATTACTAGAGACAAGGAAGAATCCATGAAATTCCAAAGTCACAAAATAATGCCAATCGTCGATCAGGAAGGAGATTCAGATAATTTCTCAGTCGTTAGATCAAGATTTGATCTAGAATTAAGTGTTGACCGTCAATCTAGAATGAAAATGTTGAATCATCAGATCGCACTAAAGGAAAGAAGGTGGTCAACTACGTCATTGACAACTCCAGTGAAAAGAAGTCTAAATCATGTAGGAATACCCAAAGTCCTAAGGCCCAAAGTCACAAACTCTCGTCGACCATTGGATCAAAGGAATATTTGGGAAATCCCATCGACCATCGATCAACATAAAGTGCAAGGATAGGGTAGGCTTTGAAATCTTAAATTCCGGAAGTAACACTAACTATTGATCCATTTCGGGACCATTATTGACCGTTGGATGAAGTAGTGGAAGGATAGGATAACCAGGGCAAAGGGATGGAGTCCCAGAAGTAAAAATAGACTTTCAGATAAATAAGGAACTTTAAATGAATCTACAACCGTTAGATACAGAAGGAATACATGCGACACATCAGTAAGTCCACATCAGCAGGACCATGTCAGCAATAGATGACACATGGCCCAATCAAATGGTGACAAGTGTCAAGGTCTATGTGGCACATAAGGACTATGAGAGTCATGAATCAGGGTGACACATGGAACACATACATTGGGTCCATGTCAACTTGGGTGACCTTAGCATGCCATGTTACTTTGGGATTACAGTCTCCAGGGATGTCCAGCTTCTCCTACCATAAAAAATACCCAAAGTACTGAAGGCTGAAGTCATGAAATAACGTTGATCATTGATCTAAGATCCTCTAGGATATCTCATGACCATTAGATCAAGCATAGTGGAAATATGGAGTAAGAATGAATGACACAACACCCCCTGCCTCAACAGGTTCTTCACAACGTCCCAATCTTAGGATCATTCCTTATTTTCCCCTTGAGTCGAATTGAATCTTTGATTTCCCGCAGAAATCTCTAACACACACTGGTGTGCATCCACAGGTCCTTATGAGTTATGCCTGTGAAAACAAGCACTAAGCGCCAACTCTCTCCCTTGTGATCGTGGATATGACCACAACCTTTACCCAAATGGGTATTTCAGCTTTCGTGACTTCGCGATTCCATATGTGAGCTCCCTTGACTCAACAATCCTTGAAACCCAAGAAAGCCAATGGGAATTTGATTCTTTCCTTGAATTTTCTCTGATGTGACCTCTGACTATGAGTTGGGGCCCAGTCTTTTCGACAATCGGTATTTCACGTATCGGGGTTTTGTGATGCAAAAACTCCTTTCACTGACTTCTGAAACTACGACAACCCCTTGCCACATATCAACGGCTCTCTTCTACTCATGATCTAACGGTCCTAGTTCTTTTGGGAGTTCATGACTCTCGACTCCGAGTCACAACCTTCTCCACTTCCCAAATTCTGAAATAGAGAAATTCAAGGACGAGATCAACAAATCGTGTTGATCCTAATCCAACGGCCTCTATTCCTCCTAATCTTATGAGTGATTATAAAAAATCGGCCTTAATCTCTCCACTGGCCCGCAAGATCCAATGATACACGGCAAATCGACACTTCTCCTTTAAGCGACTCCACCGTCCGTTCCAGCTTTCAATATTCCTTCACTGAACGCTCTAGTGTCAACTCTACTAAGCTTTATGTCATAATCTCAGGGGTTTTCTTAGGGATATTGCACACACTCCTTGTGGCATTCACAAATAACCTTTGGTTATTTGATCCTTCAACTTTGTGCACTCCTTGCAACAACAATCCTTCAATCCTCCCCCTCATTTAGAAAAGTCTATGACTCCCACTTTCGTGCGCACACCTTGTACAACTTTGTGCTATCCTACACTTCTATTGGTATGAGAACAATGGTATCCCTCCTAAGATTTCTGAGATAAAAATTAGACCCTCGTCAACGTACACCTTGCAGACGTTCACTGCACTGTTTGCAATAATTCTTAGGAAAAGAAACAATTGAAACTCATTCTTCTCTCCTCACAGATTTCATACATTCATCATGGAAATCACGAGCATACACATAGCATTGAAGTAAATTCACAACAGAGAAAATAAAACAACTGCAAACATACCATTCAACAGATGTAAAGAGTAAGCATAATAACACCATGAAATTGAGTCAAAAGCCTTCATATATTAACTCAAGTATTCATGTACATGGGTTCTTCTCTGTGTTCTTTCTCTCTACAGCTCTACATATTACATAAATTTCTTCTTAATCTTTCTCCTAATACAATGATACAAGCGAGGGTGTCTTTTAGGAATTTTCCCACCTACCTCTTTAAGCTATCTAATCAGAAATTAAGACCTATCTACTTTTCATTCAATACAATTAAATGCCTTCATATTCGACAGATGAGAGAAATGATCAAGATCTTCTTACAATATCCAAAACATAAATGTAGATATGCTCTCCCAACTATTACATTAATGATCCTTCCTTCAAATTTAAAACGCTTTCAAAATTTTTGTTGTTGCGTTTCCAGTTTTCTTTGTCTTCACGCTCACTTCGTTGGATGCTTACGATGCTCCTGCATCATACTCCCTTGATTTAAAAATTCATGAACTCTTGTTCATGAGCTCCTGCACCATCTATCCATGTCTTTGGATTCCTGCCTCACTTTCCCAGCTGGCATCCTCAATCGGGTGTCCTTTCCACTAGACCAAATATTCAAAATACGTTTTCCTCCTAGTCTTTTTACCAACTCTTTGATCAATAATCTTTTCCATCTGTAGTTTTTCAAATACATGCAATTGTTTAATCCATTGAACTTCCTTCTGATTTTTCTCTGCTCCTGGTTCATCAACTCTGTAAGGACACAAATCTTCTATGTTGAATATGGGCGATATTCCTACCCCATCTGGTAATTTAATCTCATAAGTGTTCACTTCAAACTTTCTTATCATCTTACACAGTCCAATTTTCTTCATCTTCAGTTTATTGTATGTTCCTCTTGGGAACCTTTCTTTTTTGAGATGTGCTAAAACCAAATCACCTACTTCAAACTGAAGTTCTCTTCTATGTTGATCTACTCTACACTTATATACCTGGTTGGAATTTTGCAATCGCTCCTTAATCTTGTTGTGGATTTCTCGTATTCCTGCTGCAAAATCCTCTACACTAGCACTTCTGAATTCACTCTTATATAAGTCTCTCAACTTGGATACTCCTCTCGATTGCATTCCATACATAATCTGGAATGGGTTCTATCCTATACTCCTGTTTGGTGAATCATTATATGAAAATTTCGCTTGTGGCATAATCTAATTCCACTGACTGTGATGTTCAGCCACCAAACTCCTTAATAAATATCCCAAGCTTCGGTTTACTACCTCAGTCTTCCCATCCGCCTGAGGATGATATGCTGAGCTAAAAGATAAATTAGTCCCCATATTTTTCCACAAGGTCCCCCAAAAATGACCAACAAATTTGG
This sequence comes from Picea engelmannii, assembly GCA_009831015.1. Classification (NCBI taxonomy): domain Eukaryota; kingdom Viridiplantae; phylum Streptophyta; class Pinopsida; order Pinales; family Pinaceae; genus Picea; species Picea engelmannii. Next base: position 206,945 of record ML787549.1, on the reverse strand, counting down.
TATCTCTGTCTGATAAAATACTCTTGGGTAAGCTGTGAAGTCTAACAACTTATTTGAAAAATAGATTTGCAATGTGAGTTGCATCACTGGTTTTCTAACATGCTATGAAATGTGCCATTTTAGAAAATCTATCGACTACCACAAAGATTGAGTCACACCCTCTTTGTGTTATTGGTAGTCCTAACACAAAATCCATACTTACTGCATCCCATGGAATCTTTAGTACTAGCAATGGCTGATACAACCCTGTATTATGTCTCTTTCCCTTCGCGTGCTGGAAAATTCCGCACATGTTCATGAATCTCTTGACATCTATCCTCATCCCTGGCCAATAGGATGAGCCATTCAATTTTTCAAAATTCTTATCATGGCCGAAATGTCCAACCAATCCTCCACTATGCTTTTCCTTCAAGAGGTTCTCTCTCATGGAGCATTTCGGTATACACAACTAGTTTCCCTTGAACAATAGTCCATCCTAGATCAAGTATTCAATCCATTGGCTTTTGTCTCTAAGAAATGGATTCTCACATGCTTCAGAGGCTTCTTTAAAATCTAAGTCATCTCTATTCATATCCTTGAGGTTATCGAAACTTAAGGTCTTTACTCTAAACTCCTGCAGAATCAAACACTTCCTGCTCAAAGCATCAACAACTTTGTTAGCAGTTCCAAAAAATGTGCTTTATAACAAAATTAAAATTTTTCATGTATTCAACCCATTTTTCATGCTTCTGGTTAAATTTTTCCTGTCGAGTTATGAATTGTAAATCATGGTTGTCTCTATACAAGACAAACTCTTTTGGAACCAAGTAATTTCTCCATTTTTCAACGCATGTATGCTTGCATAAAATTTCTTGTCATACATTGAATATTTTAGCTTAGCCTCATTCAGTTTTTCATTGAAGTATGCAATCGGCTTGTTGTCTTGTCTTAAGACCACTCCAATTGTGAATCCACTAGCGTCACATCTCACTTCGAATGTCTTGCTGAAATCTAGTAGAACCAGAACTGACCATCTAGTTATCTTATCTTTCATCAATTTGAAACTTTTCTCCGCTTCTTTTGTCCAATGAAAATATTTATGTCTTTTCTTGACTGTGTCCATCATTGGTGCACATATCCCACTGAAGTTTCTGATGAACTTCCTGTAAAAACTATCCAATCCATGGAAGCTTCTGACTTCAAAGATACTCTTCGGCGATGGACAATCCTTGATTGCTTTTACCTTCTCTAGATCCATCTTCAATTTGTTCGAAGAGATTACAAAACCCAAATAAATGAGTTATGTCTTCATGAAAGATGACTTCTTCAAATTGATCAACAATTTCTCTTGTTGTAATCTCCTCATCACTGCAGCTAAATGCTTCAGATGTTCTTCTTCAGTCTTACTAAAGATCAGTATATCATCAAGATATACAATTACAAACTTTCCTATGAAATCTTTCAAGACTTCATTCATCATCCTCATAAAAGTGTTGGGCGCATTCGTCAAACGAAATGGCATGACAAGCCATTCATACAATCCTTCATTCGTATTGAATGTTGTCTTCCATTCATCACCTTCCCTCATTCTAATTTGTTGATATCCACTTTTCAAATCAATGTTTGAAAAAAACTTTACTCCACTCAAGCAATCCATCAAGTCATCCATCCTAGGTAAAGGAAATATGTACCTGATGGTGATTTTGTTTATATCTCTTGAGTCAGTACACATTCTCCATCCACCCTCTTTCTTTGGGCATAACATTATAGGTACAGCGCATGGACTCAAACTTTCTCTAACCAATCCCTTGTCCACCAAGTCATGGACTTGTCTTTTGACTTCTTCATTCTCTTGCAGCATCAATCTATATGCTGCCTTTTTTGGTAAACTTGCTCTAGGTATAAGATCAATGTGATGACTTATGCTCCTAATGGGCAGCAACGAACAAGGTAATTCGTCCACCACTATATCAGCAAACTCCTCTAGCAGTTCCTAAATTTATTCTGGTAGATCATTTATCTTGGTACTGGTCAGAATGACTCTAGGCTTTCTTACCACAACAAACTGCATGTCTTCTTCTTTCTTGACTTCATCAAGAAGCTCCTTCCCACTCATGAGAAGTATAGTATTTCTCACCTCTGTTTTCACCTCGTTATCCTTAATTGGCAGCAACATATGTGTTCTACCATTCTTCTCCAAGGTATATGTGTTCTTTATCCCATCATGAACAACATTCCTATCATATTGCCATGGTCTTCCCAACAAAAGATGACAGACATCCATGGGAATAAAATCACATAAAATTTCATCCTTATATCCCCCTATCTTAAATTCAACTAAGCATTGTTTAGTGACAGTTACTTGATGTCCCTTTTGCAACCACAAAACCTTGTATGGGCTCGGATGTGCAACTATCTCCAATTCCATCTTCTCCACCATTTCTGTGGATACTAGGTTATATGTGCTTCCACTGTCTACTATCACCTTGCATACTATATCCTTGGTCTTGCAAGCAATTCAAAACAAATTGTTCCTCTAGACTAGATTTTCTATCTCCTTCTGTGGCTTTAATAGAATTTTCCGCATCACTAAGGATATTCTGCCTTCTGCATTTTCTGCTTCAACATTTCTCCCTTGTGCTTCAGAAATGTGAGCTTCTAATCCATCTCTTTTACTATCAGGACATTCGAAAGATTTATGTCTGATCTTTCCACATAAAAAACACTTTATCTCACCTCCTATGCCTTTTCCTCTTACTCTTGCTCATGGAAAAGTGTTTATATCATCATATTGTCCTCCTTGTGAACCTCCTCCTCTTTCAGGGTGAGTATGGGGTTTCTTCTCTTCTTCCTTCTGCCTCAGAGTTTTGTCCTGGGAAATTTATTTGCCTATGATCTGACTTCTTCCTTGACCTCTTAGACCTTGCTTTCGGGCTAATTTCTCTTCATCTTTCAAAGACATTTGATAAGCATCTTCCACATTTCTAATTGTCATCACGTTTATTTCATCTGGAATGTCATATCTCAGAACATTCATGTATCTGGAAGCCTTTTCATCATCACTTTCACGATGACCAGCCCTGATGTTGAGCCTGTAAAACTCTTCAGTGTACTCCTTCATTGTCATCATATTCTGTCTCAAGTTTTGCATTCTTCGAAACAGATTGATCTGGTAGTCTTTGGGTATAAACTTGGCTTTCATTTCTTCAACGATCCTATCCCATCTTTTGATCCTTTTATTTCCTTTACAATGCCTATCAGCCTGTAGTTCATCCCACTAGAGTGTTGCATTCACTTTAAGTCTAGTGACGTCATGTTTAAATTTCTTATCTTCCTCAACATCCTCATAGTCGAAGTATTTTTCCAGAGCTCTAAACCAATCTAGTAGCTCTTCAACATCTAAGTTGCCTTCATACATCATAATTTCAATCTTTTCTCTGGCTCTAATTCTTGCAACAACACTGAATCGACGTTATTCTCTAGTGTCTTAGACTGTGACTTCTTCTTCGGCTGTAGCCTCATTTTCTCTTTCAGCTTCACTAAAATATCCAACATCAATTGTCCATCTCTGTGTTGTTTCCATAGAATCCAATCGAGCACAGAGTTATCTCATCTCCCTTTCCACAGTTGGATTGGGCATTGGTCTTTCTCTCCTTCTTGGCAGCGTTGTTTCAATCTGTTCCCCGTAGAAAACAAAAAGAAAATTGTAGGCTAGGCTCCAATACCACTCTGACGCAGCACCCCCTGCCTCAGCAGTTTCTACGTGACCTATCTGTTAGAAAACTGAGAGGGGAGGTGAATAAGTTGTTACCGTACTTAAACAATTTATAGTTCTTTTAAACTCTTTGTAGAGACACTAGATGATGATCACAATAATGTAAGGAAAACAATGGTACTTTCAGCATCATTCACATATGTGAGAAACACAAAGACAGATATTTCCTGAGGAAACCCATGCAAGGTAAAAACCTCTTTTTCTTTATATGATAAGTAATGGTTACAATCTTTACACTATCATACATATGAGCACCAACTCATAATGAGGCTACAACCTCAGTTTTGTAAGCTGCAATTTGCTGAGAGCACCAACTCTCTGTTTTCTCTAGCACCCACTAGAAGGAAGCACCAACTCCCTGGTTTCTCTAGAATCAACTAGAAGGAAGCACCAACTCCCTGTTTTCTCTAGCACCAACTAGAAGGAAGCACCAACTCCCTGTGTTCAAGCACCCACCTGAGCCTTTGAGGACACCAGTCCTCCCTAGCTCCTCCCAACCACCCTGAAATATAAATCTTTTCTACTGAAATTTATTACAGTGATATGATGTTCAACAATGGCTTACCAGACTTATCACTTTTCTGTTGCATTTCGTTGATCTGTCTGTCTCATTGCCTTTCTACTCACATCCCTTGCGTTGTCTTGTTCTTCCTCTTTTTATGCTCTGTGCGCCATGTACATTCACTGCACAGTTCCTCTTCTGTACTAATCAGCTGCTGCACTCTCCTCTTTCTTCACACATGAATCACCTTCACCAACAACAATCACAACAACCTCCAAAAGCAACAACAACCCCATCTCTTCTCTGTACCATGTATTTATAGATTTTGTGCACCTTGTGCATGAAATGTTCGCAATGCCTCTGCATGCTGACTCTGCGTCGTTATCCTCCACCTCTCAAGTGCTCTGTCTGATCATCATCGTGACTCTTCAGCTTCTCTGGTGGTTCGCCCCGCATCTCCAACATCACTGTACGTTATACTGAGATTCCTCAGCCTCTCTGGTAGTTTGAGACTCTTCGTCTTCTCTGTGACAGTCAAACTCACCTTCTCTATTTCAGTTACAGGCCTCAATGCTCATCAGTTGTCAATCGCCTCCATGAACATCTTCGTCCCTCTCAGAGACTCTTCACCTCCTCTGCCAGTCATCCCGTAGTGTCTTCGAGTCCTCTGGTAGAACCCATCAGTGGTTTCTGGCAGTTACACTGTATCATGCTACAGTTTCCCTCCGATCTTGTTCAAATTCATCTGCACCGTTGGATTGAATCCATGGGATCTTGCATTTATTTCGACATTTCGGCATTCGGCAATTCTGTGCTGAGTGTCTTGACACTTTATTTCACGATCTCCAAAGTTCTGATACAAGACTTTTCTGCACTAGCTCCTTCCCCAATATGACTATGGTCATAACCAAGTGCCTATGCAAAAAAGTGCTTTCGCGATTTCTCATTTCGTGATTTTTGACACTGTGCTCCATTGACCCCAAGTCAGCAAAATTTTGATCACTTGCCACATGTCCTATGATTCCATGGTCTAGATCTGGTCTCTATTTAACGGCTTTGATTGAATCGCGATTTCGCATATCGCAAAATCGGCATTCTTGATGCATTGGGTTCTTTGCCTCCCTAAGTCGCGATCCCCGAAACTCCGATATGGAGTTACATCAACAGTCTAGATCCAAGCTTGATTTAACGGCTGTGATTGAATCGCCATATCGCATATCGTGATTTCGGCATTCTTGTTGTCAAGTGTTTTGGTCACTTCAAAGTCCCGATCCCCGATACTCAATGAAGAAAATCAATGATCTAGATTAAAGCTTGATCTGACGGCTCAGATTTCATCGCGATTTTTCATATCGCGATATCGGGATTCCTGATGTCAATTTTCTTTGACAACTTCAACACTCAATCCTCGAAACTCCGATGTGGTGTCCATATGCTGATGTCACACATGGATTGACATGTGTTGAATACTGCCATGTGTCACTCTGATTCATGACTTACATGTTCCTGAAATGTTGAATTAGTCTGACACTTGTCATTACCTGATTGTACCACGTATCCCTAGCTGACGTGGTCTGCTGTCGTGAGTTGGGTCGATGGTCTAGATCACATCTTGATTTGACGGTTCAGGTTCAGTCATGATTTCACACATCGCGATTTCGGGGTTCCTGATGTCAATAAACTTTGACATGTCCAACTCTCGATCCCTAAAACTCCGACAAGGACTAGGATCAACGGTCCATATTTGTCCTCGATCCAACGGTCGAGATTATATCGGGGTATCACATATCGTGATTTCATGAGTCTTGTGGTTATTATTCTTTGACTTCTTCAACTCGCGATCCTCAAAATCCTGATAGGGAGTCGGATCAACGGTCCACATAACCCCTTGAGATGGACGGTCCTCCTGCTTTCAGGATTTTGTGAGCCCATTTTCTCCTTGCACTTTAAACACCATGCAGGTTTTCCCCGATCCAACAGTGGTCGGATCTTGCGCTCAGATCTAATGCCTGAGATCTATCCTCCTCTTCAGCGCACACTCTTCTTGTTTTTATTCAGATCTGACGGCCCTCATGCTGTCAGGAATTTTGGATGGGATCCAACGATCAACGACGCTTCTCCTCTGCGAACTCGTGTATCTTGAGCTTTGCTGTGCACGTTCTCCTCGACGTTGTTCCTCCTGAGATTTCACTTCTGAATCCCCAAGGGATTTTATCCTTCTTATCCTGCCATCTTCACTGTTGTACTTGCCATCAATGACAAGCATACGCTACCTGTTAAACATTTGCCAACAATCTCCCCCTTTGGCATTGATGGCAACTAAGGCACCCAAATTCTTTTCTCCCCCTTTGAAATCAATGTCAAAGAAGAGACATGCTCCCCCTAACAAGATGGGCTCTTTTAGGTGTGAAATGAAATGACACCCATCTTCTGTCTGAGATATTCAAACGGTGTCTTGGCTAGGGGCTTAGTAAAGATGTCTGCAATTTGTTCTGTAGTGGGAATGTAATGGACCTGAACAATCTGATTGGTGACCTGCTCTCTCAGAAAATGATATTTTATGGGAATATGTTTTGTCTTGGAGTGGAGGACAGGATTTTTGGACACACTGATGGCACTTGTGTTATCACAATGAATTGGGATCGATGCAGTATATTTTACCTCTAAGTTTGCAAGTGTTTGAATCATCCATAATACCTGTGTACAACAGGTAGTAGTAGCAATGTACTCTTCCTCTGTGGTTGATAAAGAAATGGAACCTTTCTTTTTACTAAGCCAAGCTACTAAGGAGTTACCCAAGAAGAATGCTCCTCCACTGGTGATTTTTCTCTCATCAACACAATTTGCCCAATCTGCATCTGAATAAGCAGTCAACTGAAGACTTTGATTTCTGGGATACCATAGACCATAAGTCATTGTTTCTTTTAAGTACCTGAATATCCTTTTGATAGCTTGCAAATGACTCTGTTTAGGTGCATCCTGATATCTTCCTACCATTCCTACAACATGCATTATGTCTGGGCGAGATGTTGTGATGTACAGCAGGCTTCCTATCATTGATCGATATGAGCTTTGATCAACATCAGGTGAATCA
>ML787549.1:173289-196112 GCA_009831015.1 Picea engelmannii | reverse complement strand
TTCTGAACTAAAGAAGGTTCCCCAATTGTTTCACCAAGTGCCTTCATTGCATTTACCATTTCTTCTACTCTCAGAAAGTATTTTCCAACAGTTTCATCTTCCTTCATCTTCAGCTGTTCAAACTGTATTATGTAGGTTTGAAGATTTGCATCCTTTACCTTCTCATTACCCTCATAACTGTTAATGAGTTTGTCCCACAATTCTTTGGCAGTTCCTAGGTGCATAACTTTTATGAATTCTGCTTCTGCAATCCCACTCAAGATAGCATTCATGGCCTTATCATTGAATCTAAATTCTAGTTTGTCATCCTTATTAGCTAACACTACTGACTTTACATAACCAATATCTACCACATCCCAGACATCTGCACCTAAAGCAATGATGTAGGTTCTCATTCTAACTTTCCAGAAGGCAAAGTTTGTTCCATTGAACAAAGGGGCCTTATTGGTTGAATTTCCTTCATGGCTTGACATGTTTAAGCTCTAAGATCTACCCTTAGATAAAAGGGGCCAGCTCCGATACCAATTGTTAGACAACTGAGCGGGGGGGTGAATCAGTTGTTACCATCCTTAAACAATTTATAGTTCTTTTAAACTCTTTGTAGAGACACTAAATGATGATCACAATAATGTAAGGAAATAAACAATGGTACTTTTAGCATCATTCACATATGTGAGAAACACAGAGACAGATATTTCCTGAGGAAACCCATGCAGGGTAAAAACCTCTTTTCCTTTATATGATAAGTAATGGTTACAATATTTACACTATCATACATATGAGAACCAACTCATAATGAGGCTAAAACCTCAGTTTTGCAAGCTGCAACTTGTTGAGAGAACCAACTCTCTATTTTCTCTAGCACCCACTAAAAGGAAGCACCAACTCCCTGTTTTCTCTAGCACCAACCAGAAGGAAGCACCAACTCCCTGGTTTCTCTAGCACCAACTAGAAGGAAGCACCAACTCCCTGTGTTCAAGCACCCACCTGAACCTTTGAGGACACCAGCCCTCCCTAGCTCCTCCCAACCACCCTAAGATATAAATCTTTGCTACTGAAATTTATTACAGTGATATGATGTTCAACAATGACTTACCATACTTATCACTGTTCTGTTGCATTTTGTTGATCTGTCTATCTCATTGCCTTTCTTCTCACATCCCTTGCATTGTCTTGTTCTTCCGCTTTTTATGCTCTATGCGCCATGTCCATTCACTGCACAGTTCCTCTTCTATACTAATCAGCTGTTGCACTCTCCTCTTTCTTCACACATGAATCACCTTCACCAACAACAATCACAACAACCTCCAACAGCAACACCAACCCCATATCTTCTCTGTACTGTGTATTTATAGATTTTGTGCACCTTGTGCATGCAATGTTCGCAATGCCTCTACATGCTGACTCTGCGTCGTTATCCTCCACCTCTCGAGTGCTCTGTCTGATCATCATCATGACTCTTCAGCTTCTCTGGTGGTTCGCCCCGCATCTCCAGCATCACTGTATGTTATACTGAGATTCCTCAGCCTCTCTGGCAGTTTGAGACTCTTCGTCTTCTCTGTGACAGTCGAACTCACCTTCTCTGTTTTAGTTATAGGCCTCAATGCTCATCAGCTATCAATCACCTCCACGAACATCTTCATCCCTCTCAGAGGCTCTTCACCTCCTCTGCCAGTCATCCCGTAGTGTCTTCGAGTCCTCTGGTAGAACCCATCAGCGGTTTCTAGCAGTTACACTGTATCATGCTACAGTTTCCCTCCGATCTTGTTCAAATTCATCTGCACCGTTGGATTGAATCCATGGGATCTTGCATTTATTTCGGCATTTCGACATTCAACAATTCTATGTTGAGTGTCTTGACACTTTATTTCACGATCTCCAAAGTTTCGATACAAGACTTTTCTGCACTAGCTCCTTCCCCAATATGACTATGGTCATAACCAAGCGCCTATGCAAAAAAGCGCTTTCGCGATTTCTCATTTCATGATTTTTGACACTGTGCTCCGTTGACCCCAGGTCAGTGAATTTTGATCACTTTCCACATGTCCTATGATTCCATGGTCTAGATCTGGTCTCTATTTAACGACTGCAATTGAATCACGATTTCGCATATCGCAAAATCGACATTCTTGATGCATTGGGTTCTTTGCCTCCCCAAGTTGCGATCCCCGAAACTCCGATATGGAGTTACATCAACGGTCCAAATCCAAGCTTCATTTAAGAGCTGTGATTGAATCGCCATATCGCATATCGTGATTTCCGCATTCTTGTTGTCAAGTGTTTTTGTTAGTTCAAAGTCCCGATCCCTGATACTCAATGAAGAAAATCAACGATCCAGATTAAAGCTTGATCTGACGGCTCAGATTTCATTGCGATTTTTCATATTGCGATATCAGGATTCCTGATGTCAATGTTCTTTGACAACTTCAATACTTGATCCTTGAAACTCTGACGTGGTGTCCATCTGCTGACATCACACATGGATTGACACGTGTTGAATACTGCCACGTGTCACTCTGATTCATGACTTACATGTGCCTGAAATGTTGAATCAGTCTGACACTTGTCATTACCTGATTGTGCCACATGTCCCTAGCTAACGTGGTCTGCTATCATGAGTTGGGTCGATGGTCTAGATCACATCTTGATCTAACGGTTCAGGTTCAGTCAAGATTTCACACATCGCGATTTCGGGGTTCCTGATGTCAATAAACTTTGACATGTACAACTCTCGATCCTCGAAACTTCGACAAGGATTGGGATCAACGGTCCATATTTGTCCTTGATTCAACGGTCGAGATTATATCGGGGTATCGCATATCGCAATTTCGTGATTCCTGTGGTTATTATTCTTTGACTTCTTCAACTCACGATCCTCGAAACCCCGACAAGGAGTCAGATCAATGGTCCACATAACCCCTTGAGATGGACGGTCCTCCTGCTTTCGGGATTTTGTGAGCCCATTTTCTCCTTGCACTTTAAACACCATGTAGGTTTTCCTTGATCCAACGGTGGTCAGATCCTACGCTCAAATCTAATGCCTGAGATCTATCCTCCTCTTCAACGCGTGCTCTTCTTGTTTTTATTCAGATCTGACGGCCCTCATGTTGTCGGGAATTTTGGATGGGATCCAACGATCAACGATGCTTCTCCTCTGTGAACTCGTGTATCTTGAGCTTTGCTGCGTGCGTTCTCCTCGACGTTGTTACTCCTGAGATTTCACTTCCGAATCCCCAAGGGATTTTATCCTTCTTATCCTGCCATCCTCACTGTTGTACTTGCCATCAATGACCAGCACACGCTACCTGTTAAACATTTGACAACACTATCGGTCTTAGGATTGTTTCTTATTTTCCCCTTGAGTCGAATTGACTCTTTGATTTCCTGCAGAAATATCTAACACACACTAGTGTGCATCCACAGGTCCTTCTAAGTTACGCCTGTGCAAACAAGCACTAAGGACCAACTCTCTCCCTCATGATCATGGATATGACCACAGCCTTTACCCAAATGGGTATTTTGGCTTTTGCGACCTCACGATTCTAGATGTGAGCTCCCTTGACTCAACAATCCCTAAAACTCGAAAAGGCCAATGGGAATTTGATTCCTTCCTTGACTTTTCTATGATGTGACCTCTGACTATGAGTTGGGGCCCAGTCTTTTCAGCAACCAAGATTTGGTGTATCAGTGTTTTGCGATGCAAAAACTCCTTTCATTGAATTCCGAAACCATGAAACCCCTTACCAAAAATCAACGACTCTCCACTACTTGTGATCTGACAGTCCTAGTTCTTTCAGGACTTCGCGAATCGGGAGTTCATGACTCTCGACTCCAAGTCACAACCTTCTCCACTTCTCAAATTCTGAAATAGAGAAATTCAAGGACAATATCAATGACTCTTGTTGATCATAATCCAACGACCTCTATTCCTCCTAAGCTTATGAGTGATGAGAAACACTCAGCCTTAATATCTCCACTGACCTGTGAGACCCAATGGTCCATGGTAAATCGACACTTCTCCTTGAAGCGGCTCCACCGTCCGTTCCAACTTTCAATATTCCTCCGTTGAATTCTCTAGTGTCAACTCTTCTGAGCTTTTTGTTGTAATCTTAGGGGTTTTCTTAGGGATATTCCACAGACTCCTTGCGGCATTCACAAATAACCTCTGGTTATTTGATCCTTCGACTCTGTGCACTCCTTGTAAAAATGGTCCTTCAATCCTCCCCCTCATTTGGAAAAGTCTATGACTCCCACTTGCTTGCGCACACCTTGCATGGCATTGTGCTATCATGCACTTCTACTAGTATGAGAACTACGGTATCCCTCCTAAGATTTCTGAGATAAAACTCAGACCCTCATCAACGTACACCTTGCGGACATTCACTGCACTCTTTGCAGGAATTCTCAGGAAGAGAAACAATTGAAACTCATTCTTCTCTCCTCACATATTTCATACATTCATCATGGAAATCATGAGCATACACATAGAATTGAAGTAAATGCACAACAGAGAAAATAAAACAACTACAAACATACGATTCAACAAATGTAAACAGTAAGCATAATAACACCATGAAATTGAGTCAAAATCCTTCATATATTAACTCAAGTATTCATGTACATGGGTTCTTCTTTGTGTTCCTGCTCTCTACAGCTCTACAGCTTACAGAAAATTCTTCTTAATCTTTCTCCTAATACAATGATACAAGTGAGGGTGTCTTTTATGAGCTTTCCCCCCTACATATTTAATCTATCTAATCAGAAATTAAGACCTATCTACTTTTTATTAAATACAATTAAATGCCTTCATATTCGACAGATGAGAGCAATGCTCAAGATCTGTTTACAATCTCCAAAACATAAATGTAGATACGCTCTCCGAGCTATTACATTAATTCTCCTTCATTCAAATTTAAAACACTTTCAAAAGAAAAATTGTTGCATTTCCAGTTGTCTTTGCCTTCACGTTCGCTTCATTGGCTTCTTACGATGCGTTTTCATCATATTCCCTTGGTTGAAAAATTCATGAACTCATGTTCATGATATCTTGCACTGTCAGTCCATGTCTTTGGATTCTTGCCTCACTTCCCCAGCTGGAATCCTCAATCGGGTGCCCTTTCCACTTGACTAAATATTCAAAATACGTTTTCCTCCTGGTCTTTTTACCAACTCTCTAGTCAATAATCTTTTCCATCTGCAGCTTTTCAGCTACAGGAAATTGTTTAATCCATTGAACTTCCTTCTGATTTTTCTCTGCTCCTGGTTCATTAGCTCCATAAGGACACATATCTTCTATGTTGAATATGGACGATATTCCTACCCCATCTGGTAATTCAACCTCATAGGCATTCTCTTCAAACTTTCTTATGATCTTACACGGTCCAATTTTCTTCATCTTCAGTTTATTGTACATTCCTCTTGGGAACCTTTCTTTTCTGAGATGCGCCAAAACCAAATCACCTACTTCAAACTGAATTTCTCTTCTGTGTTTATCTACTCTGTGCTTATATTCATAGTTGGAATTTTCAATCGCTCCTTAATCTTGTTGTGGAGTTCTTGTATTCCTACTGCAAAATCCTCTACACTAGCACTTCTGAATTCACTTGTCTCTAAGTCTCTCAACTCGGATACGCCTCTCAGTTGCATTCCATACATAATTTGGAATGGGCTCTATCCTGTACTCCTGTTTGGTGAATTATTATATGCAAATTCCACTTGTGGCAAAATATGATCCCACTAACTATGATGTTCAACCACCAAACTCCTTAATAAATCTCCCAAGATTCGGTTTACTACCTCAGTCTTCCCATCCGTCTGAGGATGATATGTTGAGTTAAAAGATAAATTAGTCCCCAGATTTTTCCATAGGGTCCTCAAAAAATGACCAACAAATTTGGTATCCCTGTCTGATACAATACTCTTGGGTAAGTCGTGAAGTCTAACAACTTCTTTGAAAAACATATTTGCAATGTGAGTTGCATCATTGGTTTTCTGACATGGTATGAAATGTGCCTTTTTAGAAAATCTATCGACTACCACAAAGATTGATTCACACCCTCTTTGTGTTCTTATCATTCCTAACACAAAATCCATACTTAATGCATCCCATGGCCTCTCTGGTACTAGAAATGGTTGATACAACCATGTATTATGTCTCTTTCCCTTTCCGTCCTGGGAAATTCTGCACCTGTTCACGAATATCTTGACATCTATCCTCATCCCTGGCCAATAGTATGAGCCATTCAATTGTGCAAAAGTATTATCATGGTTGAAATGTCCAGCCAATCCTCCATTATGCGTTTCCTTCAAGAGTTTCTCTCTCATAGAGCATTTCGATATACACAACTGGTTTCCCCTGAATAATAGTCCATCCTAGATCAAGTATTCATTCCATTAGCTTTTCTCTCTGAAAACTGGATTCTCACATGCTTCATAGGCTTCTTTAAAATCTAATTCATCTTTGTACATATCCTTGTGGTTATCTAAACCTAAGGTATTCACTCTGAACTCCTGCAAAATCAAACATTTCCTGCTCAAAGCATCAACAACTTTGTTAGCAGTTCCAGAAATGTGCTTTATAAAAAAAAGTAAAATTCTACATGTATTTAACCCATTTTGCATGCTTATGGTTCAATTTTTCTTGTCGAGTTATGAATTGTAAAGCATGGTTGTCTCTATACAAGACAAACTCTTTTGGAACCAAGTAATGTCTCCACTTTTTCAACGCCTGTATGACTGCATAAAATTCCTTGTCATACGTTGAATATTTTAGCTTAGCCTCATTCAGTTTTTCACTGAAGTATGCAATTGACTTTTTTTCTTGGCTTAAGACTGCTCCAAATGCGAATACACTAGCGTCACATCTCACTTGGAATGTCTTGCTGAAATCTGGTAGAACTAGAACTGGTTGTCTAGTTATCTTGTCTTTCAACAATTTGAAACTTTTCTCCACTTCTTCTATCCAACGAAAAGGTTTATGTCTTTTCTTGACTGTGTCCATCATTGGTGCACATATCTCACTGAAGTTTCTCATGAACTTCTTGTAAAAACTAGCCAATATATGGAAGCTTCTGACTTCAAAGATACTCTTCGGCGATGGCTAATCCTTGATTGCTTTTACCTTCTTCGGATCCATCTTTAATTCGTTCAAAGAGATTACAAAACACAAGTAAATGAGTTTTGTCTTCATAAAAGATGACTTCTTCAAATTGATCAGCAATTTCTCTTGTTGTAATATCCTCATCACTGCAGCTAAATTCTTCAGATGTTCTTCTTCAGTCTTACTGAAGATCAATATATCATCAAGATATATGATTACAAACTTTCCTATGAAATCTTTCAAGACTTCGTTCATCAGCCTCATAAAATTATTGGGCGCATTCATCAAACCAAATAGCATGACAAGCCATTAATACAACCCTTCATTCATCTTGAATGTTGTCTTCCATTCATCACCTTCCCTCATTCTAATTTGATGATATCCACTTTTCAAATCAATATTTGAAAAAAACTTTGCTCCACTCAAGCAATCCATCAAGTCATCCATCCTAGGTAAAGGAAATATGTACCTGATGGTGATTTTGTTTATAGCTCTTGATTCAGTACACATTCTCCATCCACCATCTTTCTTTGGGCTTAACATTGTAGCTACGGTGCATGGAATCAAACTTTCTCTAACCAATCCCTTGTCCACCAAGTCCTGGACTTGTCTTTTGACTTCTTCATTCTCCTATAGCATCAATCTGTACATTGCCTTATTTGGTAAACTTGCTCTAGGTATAAGATCAATATGATGACTTCTGCTCTTGATGGGCAACAACGAACAAGGTAATTCATCCACCACTATATCAAAAACCACCTTTAGCAGTTCCTGAATTTCTTCTGGTATATCATCTATCTTGGTACTGGTCAGAATGACTCTAGGATTTCTTACCACAACAAACTGCATGTCTTCTTCTTTCTTGACTTCATCAAGAAGCTCCTTCCCACTCATGAGTAGTATAGTATTGCTCACCTCTGTTCTCACTTCCTTATCCTTAATTGACAACAACATATGCATTCTACCATTCTTCTCCAAGGTATATGTGTTATTTATCCCATCATGAATAACATTCCTGTCATATTGCCATGGTCTTCCCAACAAAAGATGACAAACATCCATAGGAATAACATCACATAAACTTTCATCCTTATATCCCCCTATCTTAAATTCAACTAAGCATTGCTTAGTGATAGTTACCTGATGTCCCTTTTGCAACCACGAAACCTTGTATGGGATCGGAACTGCAATTGTCTCCAATTCCATCTTCTCCACCATTTCTGTGGATAGTAGGTTATCCAAGGATCTTCCGCCTTCTTCATCTTCTGCTTCAACATTTCACCCTTGCGCTTTAGAAATGTGAGATTCTCCTCCATCGCTTTTCCTATCAGGACATTCTAAAGATTTATGTCTAATATTTCCACAGACAAAACATTTTATCTCACCTCCTCTGCCTCTTCCTCTTCCTCTTGCTCGCGGAAAAGTATTTCTATTGGCATACTATCCTCCCTGTGAAATTCCTCCTCTTTCAGGGTGAGTATGGGGTTTCTTCTCTTCTTCCTTCGGCATCAGATTTTTATCCTGGGAAATTGCTTTACCTCTGCTCTGACTTCTGCCTTGGCCTCTTAGACCTTTCTTTCGAGCTAATTTCTCTTCAGCCTTCAGAGACATTTGATAAGCATCTTCCACATTTCTAATTGTCATCATGCTTATTTAATCTTGAATGTTGTATCTCATTCCATTCATGTATCTAGCATCCTTTTCATCATCAATTTCATGATGACCAGCCCTGATGTTGAGCTTGTAAAACTCTTCAGTGTACTCCTTCACTGTCATCATCTTCTGTCTCAAGTTTTGCATTCTTCGAAACAGATTGATCTGGTATTCTCTAGGTATAAACTTGGCTTTCATTTTTGCAACCATCTTATCCTAGATTTTGATCCTTTGTTTTCCTTTTCAACGCCTAACATCCTGCAGTTCATCCCACCACAGTGTTGCATTCCCTTTAATTCTGGTGACAACATGTGTAACTTTCTTATCTTCCTCGACATCCTCATAGTCGAAGTATTTGTCCAGAGCTCTAAACCAATCTAGTAGCTCTTCAACATCAAAGTTTCCTTCATACATCGGAATGTCTATATTTTCTCTGGCTCTGATTCTTGCAACAACTCTGAATAGACGTTCTTCTGCAACGTCTTCAGCTGCGACTTCTTCTTCAGCTGCAGCCTCATTTTCGCTTTCGGCTTCACTGAAATATCCAACATCAACTTTTTGTCTCTGTGTTGTTTCCATAGCATCCCATCGAGCACGGATTTCTCTCATCTCCCTTTCCATAGTTGGATCAGGCATTGGTCTTTCTCTCCTTCTTGGAGGAATTGTTTCAATTTTCTCCCCACAGAAAACAAAAAGAAAATTGTAGGCTAGGCTCTGATACCACTCTGACGCAACACCCCCTGCCTCAGGAGATTCTGCGTGAACTCCTGGTCTTAGGATCATTCCTTATTTTCCCCTTGATTTGAATTGACTCTTTGATTTCCCACAGAAATATCTAACACACACTAGTGTGCATCCACAGGTCCTTATGAGTTACGCCTGTGCAAACAAGCACTAATTGCGAACTCTCTCCCTCATGATCGCGGATATGACCACAACCTTTACCAAAATGGGTATTTCACCTTTTGCGGCTTTGTGATTCCAGGTGTGAGCTCCCTTGACTCAACAATCCCCAAAACCCGAAAAGGCCAATGGGAATTTGATTCCTTCCTTGACTTTTCTCTGATGTGACCTCTGACTATGAGTTGGGGCCCAGTCTTTTCAGCAACCGAGATTTTGTGTATTGGCGTTTTGTGATGCAACAACTCATTTCATCGACTTCTGAAACCATGACAACCCCTTGCCACAGATCAAAAACTCTCCGCTACTCACGATCTGATGGTCCTAGTTCTTTTGGGACTTTGTGAATCGGGATTTCATGACTCTTGACTCCGAGTCACAGCCTTCTCCACTTCCCGAATTCTGAAATAGAAAAATTCAAGGACGAAATCAACGACTCTTGTTGATCTTAATCCAACGGCTTCTATTCCTCCTAATCTTATGAGTGATGAGAAACACTCTGCCTTAATCTCTCCACTGGCTTGTGAGATCCAATGGTCCATGAAAAATTGGCACTTCTTCTTGAAGCGACTCCACCCTCCATTCCATATTTCAATATTCCTTTGTTGAACACTCTGGTGTCAACTCTTTTGAGATTTATGTCATAATATCAAGGGTTTTCTTAGGGCTCTTGCATGCACTCCTTGAGGAATTCACAAATAACCTCTGATTATTTGATCCTTTGACTTTGTGCACTCCTTGCAACAACAATCCTTCAATCCTCCCCCTCATTTGGAAAATTCTATGACTCCCACTTGCATACACATACCTTGCACAACATTTTTCTATCCTGCACTTCTACTGGTATGATAAAAATGGTATCCCTCTTGAGCTTTTTGAGATAAAATGCAGACCCTCGTCAACGCACACCTTGCGGACGTTCACTGCACTCTTTGCAGGAATTCTTAGGAAGAGAAACAATTGAAACTCATTCTTCTCTCCTCACAAATTTCATACATTCATCATGGAAATCACGAACATACACATAGCATCGAATTAAATGCACAACAGAGAAAATAAAACAATTGCAAACATACCATTCAATAGATGTAAACAATAAACATAATAACACCATGAAATTGAGTCAAAATCCTTCATATATTAACTCAAGTATTCCTGTACATGGGTTCTTCTCTGTGTTCTTGCTCTCTACAACTCTACAACTTACAAAAAATTCTTCTTAATCTTTCTCCTAATACAATGATACAAGCGAGGGTGTATTTTACGAGTCCCCCCCCCTACATATTTAAGCTATCTAATCATAAATTAAGACCTATCTACTTTTCATTCAATACAGTTAAATGCCTTCATATTCAACAGATGAGAGAAACACTTAAGATCTATTTACAATCTCCAAAACATAAATGTAGATATGTTGTCCTAGCTATTACATTAATGCTCCTTCATTCAAAATTAAAACTCTTTCAAAATTTGTGTTGTTGCATTTCCAACTGTCTTTGCTTTTGTACTCGCTTTGTTGGATTCTTACGATGCTCTTCCATCATACTCCCTTGGTTGAAAAATTCATGAATTCTTTTTCATGAGCTCCTACACCATCTGTCCATGTCTTCAGATTCCTGCCTCACTTTCCCAGCTGGCATCCTCAATCGGGTGTCCTTTCCACTTGACTAAATATTCAAAATACATTTTCCTCCTGGTATTTTTACCAACTCTCTGATCAATAATGTTTTCCATCTGCGGCTTTTCATCTACAGGCAATTGTTTAATCCATTGAACTTCCTTCTAATTGTTCTCTGCTCCTAGTTCATCAGCTCTGTGAGGAAATAGATCTGCTATGTTGAATATGGGTGATATTCCTACCCCATATGGTAATTCAATCTCATAAGCATTTGCTTCAAACTTTCTTATGATCTTACACGGTCCAGTTTTCTTCATCTTCAATTTATTGTATGTTCCTCTTGGGAACCTTTATTTTCTAAGATGTGCTAAAACCAAATCACCTACTTCAAATTGAAGTTCTCTTTTGTGTTGATCTACTATGCGCTTATATTCCTGGTTGGAATTTTGCAATCGCTCATTAATCTTTTTGTGGAGTTCTTGTATTCCTGCTGCAAAATCCTCTGCACTAACACTTATGAATTCACTCTTCTCTAAGTCTCTCAACTCGAATACTCCTCTTGACTGCATTCCATACATAATCTGGAATGGGCTCTGTCCTGTACTCCTATTTGGTGAATCATTCTATGCAAATTCTGCTTGTGGCAGAGTCTGATCCCACTGACTGTGATGTTCAACCACCAAAATCATTAATAAATCTCCCAAGCTTCGGTTTACTACCTCAGTATTCCCATCCGTCTGAGGATGATATGCTGAGCTAAAAGATAAATTAGTCCCCATCTTTTTCCATAGGGTCCTCCAAAAATGACCAACAAATTTGGTATCCCTGTCCGATACAATACTCTTGGGTAAGCCATGAAGTCTAACAACTTCTTTGAAAAACATATTTGCAATGTGAGTTGCATCACTAGTTTTCTGACATCGTATGAAATGTGCCATTTTAGAAAATCTATTGACTACCACAAATATTGAGTCAAATATTGAGTCACACCCTCTTTGCATTCTTGGTGGTCCTAACACAAAATCCATACTTACCGCATCCCATGGCCTCTCTGGTACTGGAAATGGTTGATACAACCCTGTATTCTGTCTCTTTCCCTTCGCGTGCTATCAAATTCTGCACATGTTCATGAATCTCTTGACATCTGACATCTCTTGAATTATTTTATAGGTAAACCTCTAGATGAATTGAGCTACTTTAGATTTCTAGTAACCTGGAGTCCTAGAGTGTCAAAGCTCTGAAATAAGATCTGACCGTCCATTGAGGAGGAATATCCATAATCAAGATCCAAAATAAGAAAATTAATGTGCATAAATATTCACTTGGTGGAGGAAGCAAGCAATGATATTGACCATTGAAGTTTATGGACATGCGTCAACTCAATATTAAAGTGCAAAGTGGCCAAGTGTTAAATATCCATTATGTTAAAAGAGCATGGACCATAGATCTCAAATCCTGATTAATTCGTGGTTGTCAATTTTTTTGAACCCTCTGGGTAAGCCAGGATCTTCCATTCAATGAAATTTTAAAATGGATCGTTCGATATACTAGTGAATAGAGTATCACTTCGGTGAAATTTAGTCTGGAAGAATACAAGATTTGCAAAGTCCAATAATATCAAATACCTGGAGAGTTGGAGTTCCTTTTTTCCTAAGTCTATTTTCCTAGCTCTTGGTCATGTGAAGTTTCTTAAGCAACTCGAGGGCCATTTCAATAACTACATGAAAAAAATGAGTTAAGAATTTAGTTCTTAGTCGAAGGGAATATGAAAAATATGTCAACAGGGAGTGCTTATATGTACTTCGACAAATTTTACTTTAGGAGGTATTACTCTAATAAAATGCAAGAAGTTCGAAGTCCAGAGGACTTGGTTCTAGCACTGGTCTTTTGATAGAGGAATAAGGGTGAAAGAAGAGGTGCTAGGAACAACGCTTAAATGGATAAGATCATGGTTTTGAGCCCGCGGTCGTTTGAACATTGGGTTGAATAAAGCACCTTTGCAAAATACGATTTATGTAAAATAGTTAAAGGCCTATAATTTAACAAGATTAACACCATATCAGTATAAAGAGTCAATAAAAGCTCAAATCTAGTATGTTGAAGAATTAGGGACACAATAGAAGCATGGGAACGATATAAGGAGTCGATCAATACATGTGATCAACTCATGTGGAAGAAATTCGAATCAAGATCAGTCTTCTAATTAACTTGAATGAAAGTTCACTCTATCATGTTGGTGCATGTTTACAAGACGAGTCTTGTTATGAAGGTCGGATTCCTCACATCTCAGTTGGATCTGAGATCAACAAGTTGGGTCTTATTATGAGGGTTGGATTCATCATTTCTCAATTGGATGTGAGAACTACAAGTTGGGCCTTGTATCAGAGAGTCGGATCTCTCATATTCAATTGAATTTGAAGATATTAATGGATTGATTTTATTTGTATTCATTCAAGTTAAATAAATAAAATAAAGATATTTTATCTACTTCATACCGTTTTTGTTATACTTGTTTATGAATAATTAATTGAGTTGCATATATTTTATTCAGTTAATTCATTTAATCTATGAAAGTGTGAAAAGCATTCAAAAGTTCTAGACATTGATTCACCCCTCCACCCCTCTTATTGTTAGTGTGTGTTTCAACACTAATTTTCCATTATCATCATCAACCTACAATGGTTATATCTCAAGGTTAAATGTAAAATTTACTTATGACTCCATGTAATGTTTTTATCTCCTTTATTTTTGAAATAAAAGAAGTCTATTCTAAACCCATTGATTACTTTCCTCCAGAGGGGAATAGGTATTGTTAATACTCACCTCAAGGGCCTAAAACTCAAAAGGGAACTCTACATCACGTCATGACAAGTACATGAGAGTTTGGAATCAAAATTAAAATTTACAGTGACATAGTAGTAAGCAAGGCTAACCTCATTTTTCAAGACACTAAAACATGGTTACAAATATCTATCAACAACATGTGGCTCTTACAAGAACCAATATTTTCCATATAAATCACATTTGTATCATTTCCAATGAAACTACTATCACTTTATCTAAATAACACAAGATCCAATTAATGTAGCTTGGTTTGTTTGTTTGTTATCATAATCAAAATTTCCATGATGTTCGCAAGGTTATCTATACTTTTGAATTCTACAAAAAGATCTATCAAGATATTCATAAATATGAATTTATAAATTTGTTTCATGAAACATGCATTGATATCAAGGATTGGATAGTAGAACACGTATTTCCTTTGACTTCCATGCCTGAGGGTAACCATTTTTCCAAAATATACCTCATCCATTTTATAAACATGATGTTGAGGTGGGGCCACAATAAAAAAGAATGGAATATTAGTGTACTCCTTAATACTCACCCAACTAGACTAGTGAACAAAGGTGATCCATCTGGATGTCGGTGGCCTCCCACCTATTCCAATTGGTTCATTTTGGCAGTTTTTTTCCTAGTTTTTGGGTCCCTGACTTGCGGGGTTGTTTTGAGGCCCTAAACAACGTTTTTAGGGCTCGCTAGATTCAAAAACGACCTTTGATAGATAGAAGCAAAATGTGTAGTCCTTGGATAGACCTTTCCAATGGGCTATCGTGCAAGAAAAATCAAGATCGTATGCAAAAGTTACGACCTCGGGAAGTTGATGTACTAACTTACCTAAACAGGGCCCACATGACTTTTGGCGCTTCATCTCTTAGGGTTAGATTTTTGGATGTCTAGGATTTTTGACATTCTTTTTTATTGTAAAAAGGCCTTCAGAGCCTCATTGTAATAATCTTCTTGCAAATGAGAATGGTCGTCACATATCTTCTCAGAGATAAGATGCCACCATTCCAACAAGCTTGTTTTCCGCTGCATTTTACACTTTCAGCTTATTTCCTTATTGAATAGAAAACCAGTTTTACTGTATCTCTGTTATTCTATGTTAAGAATATTTTAATAACATGTATTCATTTCATTCTGCTCATAAAATCTAGATCAGTGGTATCAGAGCAGTCTGCTACTTGTCATCTTAATGCATGTCCCCAACGAGGTCAGGGTACAAAGAATTGGGTCTCGATCTTGTTTCTCTTGAGGACAAAATCTCTCACATGAAATGAACTATCATGGCAAGAGAAAATAAATATGACAGGACATGAGATCCTTTCAAAAAATTTCTTGAGGAATCCCTCATGCAACATAGGAATGAGATGATGGATAGTTTCGCGCAAATCCTTCGACGACTACCAACAGGCGATGCATCTTCCTCGAGCAGAGGCGTTGCCCCCTTCAAGGTACAAATCAACTTTGATATTCCTATATTTGAAGGTCAGATAGAAACAGATGTTGTAGACAAGTGGTTGAATATACTAGAAGGGTATTTTTCTGTCCATAACTTTTCAAATAGAGAAAAATTTACTTTTGCACTCCTCAAATTCATTCCCCATGTCAAATATTGGTGGGAAACTTTCAGTGAGAAAAAGGAAATAGAGGAACCCTCATTATTTATAGTCGCGGCCACCTGGGAATCCTTCATGGATGATATTAAGGAACAATACTACCCTATTGGAAGTTATGATGACTTGTATAGCAAATGGACCACATTATGGCAAGAAAGAGACCAAGTAGTGCCATATTTCACAAATATCTTCCATACCCTATGCACCAAGTTGGGTATCAAAGATTCAGAGAGACATCTAGTTCTCAAGTATCACAGTGCTCTACATAGATACATCTAGAATGAAATGGAATTTCTATACATCTTATCCTTGGGCGCGGCCTATCGATATGCCATCAAAATCAAGTAGAATATCAAACAAAAGATGTGACAATTTGGATGGGAACCCCTCACAACAAAAACCAGGAAATGGAAGCCCCAACCTATAGAAAAAAGGATAGAGAAAAGATGGACAGTATCAGGACAAGCAGTCCAAGATGCAAGCAAAGAAGGACACCGAAAAGACAAAGAAGGATACATTGTTGATTTCCACTCAAAGCAGTCATTGGTGGCCGAAGTGAAATCCTATAAATCAGATGCAGGTTATGACTCTAAGTCAGAACCAGAAAGGGGAAGACAGATCATTGACACAAAAACCATTGCCACCATTTCTACCACCAAGCTCCAGCCTAGTGAACCAGACGAGCTAGAAGAAGGTGAGCGCCTTTTCCATTTGCATATGTGGGTAAAAGGCACCTCGTTGTACTTCATCATTGATAGCGGTAGCTAGAAGAACCTCATATTAGCAAAGGTCATCAAGTGGTTGGCCCTGCCGACAATGGCACACCCACATCCCTACACCATTGGATGGATCTGCCAAGGAAGCGATCTTTGCGTCAACCAACAGTGTCGAATGTTGTACAACATCAAGCCCTTCAAAGATGAGGTGTTGTGTGATGTTGCTCCTCTCGAACTTTATAATGTTCTTTTAGACCAACCATATTTATGGAAACGTCATGTTGTATATGAGTCTAGGCCTCATAGTGTTACTATTACTTTGAATAGGAAATTGTATAGGATACTCGAGGCATTCCCTCCTAGTGTTATTTCCTTGATCTCTGCCAAGCAATGCAAGAAGGTCATCTCTCAGACTGAGAATTTTTTCTTCTTCATGATTCTCTCAGAGTAAGTGAAAGATCGTAGCCACATCTAAGACCTACATGGCCAATCTATCCACACAATAGAAGAAAGTGGATAAGGTTGTGGAAGAATAATCATATATCTTCTTCTCTCCTATTGGGGTACCTCTGCACTCCTAGGTCAAGAATCCCATCGATCTGACCCCAGGTACACCACTACCCAATGGGTCAATCTACCACCACTCTCTGTTAGAAAATGAGGACATCAAGAGGAATATCCAAGAACTACTCTACAAGGGGCACATCCGTCCCAACTCATCACCTTATGGGAGCCCAATCATACTAGTGCAAAAGAAAGATGGGACTTGACGACTCTGCATTGATTACTAGGACCTGAATAAAATCACAATCCAAAACCAGTACCTGATTTCCCGAAATGAGGACCTCCTTGATCAACTCACAAGGGCCAAATACTTTAGTAATATTGATCTAAAGTCTGGCTACCACTAGGTCCCAATAGAACATAGATATGTATGGAAGACCACCTTCAATTCAAAAGAAGGTCTTTTTGAATGGTTGGTCATGCCCTTTGGTTTGGAAAATGCTCCAACAAATTTTATGAGGATGATGGATGATATCCTTCTACCTTTCACCAGTACTTTTGTAGTGGTGTATCTCGATGACATCCTCATCTACAACAAGACTTGAGAAGAACACTTGTAGCATATTCAACAGGTTCTGCACACCCTATGGTAGCACAAACTATTTGCAAACTTGGAAAAATGCTCCTTTAGAATGGACAAGGTCCATTACTTAAGCTACGTCATTGATCAACATGATGTGCATGTGGATCCATCCAAGATCTGGGTCATCTGTGACTGTCCATACCTAACCACACTCACTGAGCTTCGTATCTTCTTGGGCCTTGCCAATTTCTATCGCAGGTTCATGTTGGGATTCTCTCATATCGCATGGGCCCTCAGCCAAGTAACCAAGGGTGGCAATAAGTTAAAATTTGTGTGGGGAATGTCCCAACAAAAATCCTTCGATGACTTGAAGGAGCGTTTGTCCTCATCCCCATTACTTTCATTACCAGACCTGCCACATCCCTTTGAGATCGAGACAAATTCTTAAGCCTATGTTGTGAGCATCGTTCTCACTCAAGACGACCACCCCGTGGCATATTATAGTGAGACACTATCATATGTTGTCCATAAGTACCCTAATTATGACAAATAAATGTACTCCATTGTGAAAGCTTGTCCCTAGTGGAGACATTACATTCTAGGGAAGGAGAAAGTCATCCACATTGATCAAAAGCCATTACAGTTCATGTAGACCCAAGATAAATTGTAGAATGACCTCCATCAAAAGTGTTCCACATACTTACAACAGTTCCACCTCAACATCAATTATAAAACAGGAAGTACCAACCGAGTTTTTGATTGCCTCAACTGACCTCCAGTCACTGCACTCACCATAGTGCTAGACTCTTGTAGCCATGAGACCTTTGGATGGCCCCACCTCTATGAGACAAACCCTGACTTATCCAAAACCTACCAAATGTTGGGTGAAAAATCAATGGTCATTAATTTCCATCTTCAGGATGGGTTGTTGTGTCGTGTGGGCCATCTCTGCATTTCGTCTGGGCCATATTTGTGTTCCATCAAGCGAGCGCATGAAACAAATTTGGGAAGGTCACTACAGTCTGGTGGCATGATACTTTGGTGTCGAGAAGATAGTGGTAGTGTTGCAGAAACATTTCTACTAGATGAAACTTCAACAGGATGTCGACAATTATATCAGGTCCTGCATCACCTGTGCTATTTCCAAACTGACCACTAAGAAAAATGGCATGTAAACCCCTCTTCCTAATCCTAACAAACTATGGGAATCCATCTCAATGGACTACATGTCAGGCCTCCCATCTACCAAGAGGGGAAATGAATGTTTTTTTGTGGTTGTTGATCACTTTTCCAAGACAGAGATTATGGTTGTCTGCAAGAAGAAAATCACTACAGAGGCCACTGCCAAGCTCTTCATTGAACACATTCTGGGTACACTTTGGGATCCCACAAACCATTGTCTCAAATCAATACAATCAATTCCTCAACACATTCTGGTTGAGCCTCTGTTCACTGCTGGATACCAAGCTCACCAAATCCATTGTCTTCCACCCCAAGATATATGATGAAACTGAGGTCATCAATCGGATGATCATACATATCCTGTGCATGTACAATTCCAAGCACCCCCGCACATGGGATAAGAGTCTTCCCTATGTCCATCACAGCTACAACTGAGCCCTGCATAGCTCAACTGGACACACCCCCTTTCAGGTGGGGTTGGGATTACAGCCATTGGGCCCCATGGATGTTGCACTACCCCTGGTGACCACCTCAACCGAATTGTCTCCTACTCCACCAAAAGATGACAAAGCCACCTGTTTCATTGAGCGGATCCATCACATCCGCCAACAAGTTCACGATATTTTACAGAAGTCCAATTCTAAGTACAAGCATCTCCATGATCAACATCGGGTGCCACATAAGTTTCAGGTGGGCGACAAAGTTTGGTTGCACTTGCAGAAAGAACGCCTTACAAGGCCCCATCGGAAGCTTCTCCCACTCCGGTATGGTCCATGCACCATCACCAAGGTTGTGGGTGACAATGATTTTGCGCTCAACATTCCCCCTTTCCTTGGCCTGCACCCAATCTTCAACGTGGCTCTCCTTTGACCATATTTCCTACCATTATTGGACACCTAAAAGATAGCAGAGCAGTTGACACCAACAGAGCTCAAAATTGACTGCATGCAAAAATCATCTAGTGATCAAATTGTGGACACACAGATTAAGTTCACTCGACAACAAAGGATCCAGCTTTATCAAGTTGTCAAAGTAGGGCAGCTCATGCACCAAGGCAAGTGGCTCACTCGGGGCCAAATTCAGCAGAAATTTCCTCATTTGATGGGGGAACTCAACGCAATGGAGACCATTGCTTCTTAAGGGGGGAGCATTGATCCAAATGTATTTTGGTGGCCTCCCACCTATTCCAACTGGTTCATTTTGGCAGTTTTCTAGTTTGGCAGATTTTTTCCTAGTTTTTGGGTCCCTGACTTGCGGGGCCGTTTTGAGGCCCTAAACAACATTTTTAGGGCTCGCCACACTCAAAATTAACCTTTGATAGATAGCTGCAAAATGTGTATTCCTCAGATAGACCTTTCCAATGAGCTATCATGCACCTAAAACGGTGATTGTATGCAAATGTTACAACCCTGAGATGTTGATGTACTAACTTACCCAACCGGGGCCCACATGACTTTTGGCGCTTCATCTCCTAGGGTTAGGTTTTTGGATGTCTAGGGTTTTTGACATTCTTGTTTATTGTAAAAATGAATTCAAATCCTCATTGTAATCATATTCTTGCAAATGAGTGTGGTCGTCACATCTCTTCTCAGAGATAAGCTACCACCATTCCAGCAAGCTTGTTTTCCACTGCATTTTATAGTTTTATCTTATTTCCTTATTGAATAGAAAACCAGTTTTACTATATCTTTGTTATTCTGTGTTAAGCATATTTTAATGATCTATATTCATTTCATTCTTCTAATAAAATATGGATCACAAGGCCCCATTGGTTCACTGAAATATGACCTACGATTCAAACTATACCACTCTATTTCTGATGCTTAACCTAGGTAAATCCCTCTTTAACGATATCAAAAGTTGGAAATAAATCAAAATAAAATGTATCCACAATCATGGAATTCAAATCCAATAAATTAAGTATCAATAGGTAATGGTCAAATGGTTATATCAAAGTACATTCAATGCTCAAACCCTGATTTAAATACCCCCAATTCATGTCATCATGTTAATGTGGAAATATGAATAAATAGCTCACGAAATATTAAAGAATAGTTGTGGATGGTTTTTCTTATATGTCCTTGGCAATCTTCATTTCATAGAGTAAAAAAAATTAAGACTCCCATTAAATCCTAATCAATGTTGGAACTTAGTACATGTGGGCACATACCAAGTATTCTTCCCAGGTTCTTGTACAACATACCCATTTGTTGGAAAAATAGCTAGAGGATGTCTTCATAAACCTCCAAATATTATTTTATTCTACCTTTCTCACCCAACCCTCGAATGTTGTAGATAAAGGTATATGGATTTGGCTACATCCATACTTATCCATCTCATGAAAAATCCTAATAGATTCTTCCATTTCTAAGGTTATGGAGTAATCTTTGATAAGAAAGTTCAATGTGACGATATTGGGAGCAACACCAATAGCTTTCATCTACATGTACATAGATTGAACCCTAAGCGAATACACAAAACATGAAGTCAAACTTGAAATCCTACCCATGAGGGAATTCAACAACAAATTGTATGTTTTCAATTTGGGTTTGTAGTTTATATATTTGATTGCAAACAATTTTAGTGGGACAAATTCACAAATGAAATCTACGAGTCTTTGGGGGTATCAGAATTTAATCCAATCATTAAAACTGGAAACCCAACAATGTATACAATTATCATGAAGACTAGCAACAATGGATGCGATTAGCATGAAGACTAGGGGTAGGGTAAATATAGCTTACTTATAACCTCCATTAATAAGGAAATCCACATCAAAATTTACATGAATGATTAGAGGCAAGGGAAATTATAATTTCATAGGAATCATTGACATAGATAAATTCTTACCTGTAATTTTAACCAAAACCATATCTTATCCCTCCATGGAGATAGGTTAACCATGTTTTAATTCAAAAAAAAATGAAGAAACAATGATCCACAAGAGTTTTCAAGAATCAATGACAGTAATGAACAAAACAAAAGACACAAAACATATATATTTAAAACTAGAATAGAGATGAAAAATTTTATGTTAAATGTTGTAGACAAAACAACCAACTGAGAAAACGATTTCCACCCAACCGTAGGTAGTACATAGTGGAAACCACCCCCTATCAGGGCTATGATAACACCAAGGTGAAGTAGGACAAGAAAAAAATTGAATTTCAACCTAAACAAGTCCAAACCAAATGATTTTTACTGTTGAGCTTCTTGAGGATAAAGAAGCTCTTAGGAACCCACATTACCTGCCCACAAAACAAAAGGAGCACCTCCTTCTTTGTTGCATGGTGCCTCAGAAAATCCTCCTTTTAGTGTTATTTAGTGTGTGCATAGAAAAGTTCAAGACAATATCCCAATCTTATACAAAATCTCCCTTGACTTCTTAGCACTTTTCTCAGTCTAAAGAATTTATTTCATGGTTGGCCTATTCTATATGTACTTGGCTCTCTTTTTTCTATTATCTAACCCAAAACAAATATCTTCTCCCTCTGTTTTCCATGGCCTCTTCCTTCCCGTTTGAATTTATCATGAATGCATGATGGAAAGAGAATTAAAATTCAACATTCTTTCCTAGTTCCAAGAATGTAGGGGAGACATCTTGCTAGATTTTATGGAATGGTGTCTTAGATTGAGTAATTTTTTTCCTCTTAAACTCTTTTAACTTTGCAACTGAAATTTTGAAACAGATCATGGTTCAATGTAACATAAGGTAGATGTTTTTAGGCATAAAACCCACTTAGATTCCCTCATCTTTCCCCTCTTGTGGTATCATATCCCCTATAGGAACTCAAGCTCAGTTGGTCTTGATCTTCTTCTTTATTAACTATAAAATAAGATACTTAAATACAACGTATTCAAGGAGTTCAAATCAGGATATCACACAGGGTATTGATGAACTCATAAAATGATTGCATTGGATTTATATTTTACTTAGCATGTTATGTTTATTATGTTATAGAAGGTTAGAATGAATAAGCTCTTCAACATGAAAATTAGATTAACTTGTGTGTTTCATTTTATTTATTTCTACATTTTCTTTTTTGTTTTAGAATAAAAGGTTAAGTGTTGCGTACATGTACATGTATTTATCTAAGATGTGGTGCTACTA
>ML787549.1:96558-130977 GCA_009831015.1 Picea engelmannii | reverse complement strand
TGTTGTGATTGGTTTGTGTTGTTGTGATTGGACGACGCAAGAGCATCGTAGCAGAGCGAGGAACAACAGAGATTAAAGGAAAGCTTTTATAAAGTAAGTACATCATCCTTTTTCTCTTGTCCATTCAATACTTTAGATCTAGGAAAAGCGGTATATTCTGTCATGTTTTGTTCTAGATCCAGGTGGATCTAGGGAGATCGGTTTGTGTCCTCACTTACGGATTTATCCTTAAACACTTACCATCTCCGTGTATGTATCTTACCTTCCTTCTTTAGGAAGGTTTCCGACCTATCTTGTTCCCTTTGTCAAAAGGAAGCTTTGGTCTACAGGTCTCTGTGGTACTTCGGGCTGACAACCCATGTTTCCATTCATGGGGGTGGTTGATTGTTCAACCACCAGTCCTTTACTTCATTAAACGATTCTTTCCTCTAGAGATATCATGGCTCGTACGTCAAGGATTCACCCCCCAACAGTTAGTTATGGGCAATTTAACAATAATACATTTATATCATCCACATTCCTTATCATGGTAATCCTATTTAATGATTAATTTCAAGATGGGGGAAACGGGGGTGTTACAAAATACCAACCCATAGTCAAACACTGATTCAACATAGTAGGCACAAATTTCACCCTACAAAGACAACATGTAACATTGTGAATTTTATTAATCTCAAGGGATATTTATAAAGGGGTGAGGTATACACCATTTTTGTGTATTGATACTCATTGGAAGTACAAAATTGTAAATAGCCATGGCTCATAGATACCTTCACTCATCATGGACATTATTCTTGAATCCTTCTTCTAGTTATATTCATGCAATATGTGCTCTTTGAGCTCTTATTTATGTTACTTTCCTCCAAATTTTTCCTTATAGATCCCTTCACTACAACCTTCATCTTTTTAATGGGATTCATTTGGATGGTCAACCATCACAATTATTTGTTTCCACTTCCAACTATGCCAAAAAATAAAAAAATAAAATAAAAAACACTTACATCCTTAATACAAAAATTACAATAGGCTTGACAAGGATCCAATTTGGATTGAACACCTCCTCATTTGCATTCTTTTGGTCCCTAAAATATTGAACTCCCTTCAATCTTATTTTTCTTTTCATTTGTATGCCTACCCCCTATGATTCCATTAATAAATCTTTGACAAATATCCAAGAAAGGGTGCCTATGTTTTAGGATGAGAGATAAGATTTGAATAGGGGTTTCTTTTGACATAAGTTTGTTTTCCATCTCATGGATATAGATGACAATTGTTTCTGCAACAGGTCATTGGACAAACACTTATCCTTTGGATGAAATGAAAAGTAGCTCCTCTTCCCCCATGACCTTGAATATCCTAGTTTTCTTCTTGGTTGTTTGATTCTTGGGATGGAGTTCTAGGTGAATCCTCCAACATTTGACCTCCCAATGTCTAGACAATATGAAATATTGGAAATCATTCCTACATGGGCTACTTGACCTTATAGAGTGCCAACAATTAATAGCCTTATGATCCCTTTTCTTGCAACAAAAATAAGCTATGGCATACCTTTATAGTTTGTGATGATGTTTTCCAACTTGGGTGTTTGGTTACCCAAGAGTTGGAGTAGATTTTGATGGTGAAATAACATATTCGATACCCTATTCTAAGCCTCTAGAAGTATATTTGTGTCTCTTGTTGTAAAATCCTTTTATATCTTCCTTTTCCTCCATGGCAATGGATTCTTTTTTATTTCCTCTTGCCTTGATGAAGGTGGTTTGAGTTGATATTGTGTTTTATTTTTTTCCACTAAATCTCAGGCCTTCATTATTGGGCCTATGTTGACTTACAATGAATATTATAATCTATTGGCCTTCCTTTCCTATCCCTTTTCCATCATAGCCCATTTACCTCATGAGCTTGGAACTGATGGCTCTAGTGTGGTTTTCAAAGTCACAAAGGTCTCTTGAGGAAGGGTCTTGAAGGGTGATTTTACTAGGATTTACTATGTCATGGTGTTGGCTTCCATGATGACAATAGAAGTGCATTTCTTGGCCTCTTGTATATATTATTGTATCCTCTTCAAGGCCTCTTCCTTCACTTCTAGATCCTAGTATAGCTAAGAAATCATTTCGGTGAACCTCTCCTCTTTACAACTATACATTTGAATGAATATCTTTCATAATTACAAGAGATACAATCTACTCCTTTCTAATTGATCCCTAATGGTGGTGAATGAATATTGGCATTTGGAAAAAAAAAAAATCTTACTCATCCACTTTCTTCCTCCAATACTCACTTTCCTCTTGGATATACTTGTTAAATTTTCTCAACTCGTCCAACTTCTCCCTCTTCAAGACTCTTCCCATGGCAGTTGCTTCAAGGTATCTTATGAACACACTTTAATACAATATGATCCATAAATGGTAGGAATATGGCTAGTCTATTTCACCAACACAGATGACTATTGAGGAATAAGAAAAATCCATCTTCAAAAACTTTGTTTATGTTAAGTTCCAAACACATGAATTATCAATCACCACAATATATTCAAGAACAATATAGAATAAATCTCCACTTTATTATTATCCAGACCCTTTGTGTAGGGAAACACCATACAATAGATCCTATTAAGGAAGGGATCCACTTATGTTCACTTGTCTCTTACAAGGGGAAACCTCCTAATGAACTACCACTCCAAATAAAATAATTCTCAAATTTTTCCATTACAATGTTTACACCCCTTTCTATAGCACTACCTACCACCTAAGAACATTGTAGAGGAACCTTCTAGTAATCCCTCTTACATTTATTATGTTCACACTATTACATGTACATGGTCATATATATATTATTACTCCAATTGGGTACCTCCCTAGGTATACTACATTCCATCCCCCTTCACATGTTTCGTCTTTGAAACATGAGAAGAAGCCATACAATATGAATGGATAAGCAGTGTTTCCAATTGGTATAAAGTACAGTCATCCATTCATCGTAATGGAAGATGAACATGATGTCCAACTATTTCCTTGTCACCCTGATCTTGATCCTTATCATGCCTTTGGTGCCATGGGGTTGTTGCTCTATCCTGATATTGTCCTACTATGTTGGTATTCCTCCAAGAAATTCTTGATTTATTTCCTTTCTAGTGTCATGATGGTCAATAAAAACTATGTTGATGCTCATATCCCTTCCTTGATGACTGTTGTTTCTCTATGTGGTGTGGATTTTGATATAAAACAACTTTAGGAATTGGTCCTTTTTTATTCAACTCTGCAATATGGTGTTCCTTTGACTCAATGACCTCCTTGGCTTATTTATTGTGTCCTTCCTGGGGCTTTTCTTCATGTCCTTCTATAGACTCTGCCTCTGATTCAACTGTGGATTATGAAACAAATTGTTTGATTAATTCCCCCTGTGGGCCCTTCTTTCTTACTAAGAGACACATCATGTAATGTAACTTTATTTTTATTGTAACAAAGTTTCAAAAACTTATTTTCCACATTAATATTCATTGTACCAATTGTGTCCATCCAAGGATATCCAAGAATATCATCCACATCATTCATATCAATGGCACAAAAATCAAAATACAACACATATGTATCCAGAGTGAGCTTCAAATATTTAAAAAAATTTAAAAAATTACCCTCAACCTATGTGCTTTGAATATTCTTTGCAAGAAATTGCAATCTATTAACCAATTAAACATTGATAATTTTTTGTTGGAAACTAGGATTAATCGAAACTATAACCTTCTCTTGTTGAATGCATACATGAAGATGTAATATAGAGTTCCCACATGAAAAGAAATGCTTGGTGATTTATTTATCCTTAAACTTTGTACGAGACCACTTTTCTAAAACTAAATTTTCATATGCTTCATCAGAAATTCAATACCACTCAAAATAGTCAAGGGATCCCCACCATGTGAGAGCATATTCTTTGAAACCATAATGTAGACAAGATTTCCACTTCTCTTTCCATACTGAATTGAACCATTGTATATTTTATTCAATACTAGGACCATCATATTTTCCAGTAAAAATCATCTTGCTTGGAAGAAATATTAAACAAAAACTACGGTTTAAAAATAACTTGTTATGAAAATTGCGTGGCTTTTTTCGGAAAGACCCTAAAAAATTGTAGAATTTAAAATGCTAATAAATTCACTTCCGGGACTCCATTTCAAGTTTTTTTGTTGTTGTTGTTGTTGTTGTTGTTGTTGTTGTTTTAAATTGGTTATTTTCTTGAGATGAATTCAGATATGCAACATGTTCCTTCAAATTCTACAATAAAGTTTCAGAATTCAATATGAAGTGTGATGCCCCCTTATTTTTGCAAAAGGAAAAAATATTATTCCTTCTTTTTGGCCAAAGAAAATTCTCTGGTACCAAACATTAAGTTCCAAATATATAAATGATAAATCACCACAATAGATTCAAGAAAAATATAGAGTAAATATCCACTTTATTATTAT
The DNA here is from genome assembly GCA_009831015.1 of Picea engelmannii. Taxonomy (NCBI): domain Eukaryota; kingdom Viridiplantae; phylum Streptophyta; class Pinopsida; order Pinales; family Pinaceae; genus Picea; species Picea engelmannii. The sequence goes on along the minus strand of ML787549.1, from coordinate 126,515 downwards.
CAAAACCCTTAGGGTAGGAAAACACCATACAATAGATCCTATTAAGGAAATGATCCACCCATGTTCACTTGCCTCTTCAAACCTGATCTCGACAAAGGTCATCAAGAGGCTAGACTTTCTGTCAACACTACACCCACATCCCTACACCATCGGCTAGCTTCGCCAAGGAAGAGATCTCTGTGTCAGCCAAAAGTGTCGTCTACCCTATGACATCAAGCCCTTCTAAGATGAGGTATTGTGTAATATTTATCCCCTTGAATTTTTTGATGTTCTTTTAGGAAAACCATATTTGTGGAAGCGTCATGTTGTGTATGAGTCTAGACCCCACATTGTTATTATTACTTTGGGTAGAAAATTGTAGAGGATACCAGAGGTAGCGCCACCTACTTCTATTTCTTTAATCTCTACTAAGAAATGCAGTAAGTTCATTTCACATACTGGGAAGTTTGTCTTCTTTGTGATTTATGCTCACAATAAGTAGAAGATCACCACCACATATGTGGCCTCTACACAAAGCCTTTATTTATAACAGAAGCAAGTAGATGGGATCGTGGAAGAGTACAGAGACATCTTCTCCTCACCCACCGGGGTACCAACGCACTTCCAAGTCAAGCATCCAATTGATCTAGCCCTTGGTGAACCTCTGCCTAATGGACCAGTCTATCGTTGCTCGTTGATAGAAAATGATGAAATCAAGCATAATATCCAAGAACTTCTTCAAAATTGGCACATCAAACCCATCTCCTCCCCTTGCGGAAGCCCAATTGTACTAGTGTAGAAGAAGGATAGAACCTGACAACTTTACATTGATTTCAGAACATTAAACAAAATCATAGTAAAAAACCAGTACCCAATTCCCAGGATTGATAGCCTTCTTGACCAACTCAAGGGGAGAAAGTTCTTTAGCAAGATTGACCTAAAGTCTAGCTACCACTAGGTTCCCATCAAACCAATTGATGTCTGGAAGACAACTTTCAAATCTAAACAAGGTCCCTTCAAATGGTTATTCATGCCCTTTTCCCTAACAAATGCACCAACCACTTTCATGAGGTTGATGGATGATGTATTGAGACCCTTCACCAAATATTTTGTGGTGGTATATTTGGATGACATCCTCATATTCAACAAAACTTGGGAGGAGCACATGTCACATATTCAACAGGTTTTGAGCGCACTGCAGAAACACCGACTATGTGCCAACTTGGAAAAATTTTCCTTTGGAATGAACATGGTCCAATACTTGGGATACATTGTTGATGAGCATGGGGTACATGTTGATCCCTCTAAGATCCAAGTCATCCGTCACTAGTCGGCCCCTACCACACTAACCGAGCTTCGAAGCTTCTTGGGACTGGCCAATTTCTACTAACGGTTCATGTTGGGATTCTCCCATATTGCATGGGCCCTCAGTCATGTGACCAAGTTCGGTGGCAAGGAAAATTTCATGCGGGAGAAGGAACAATAATGAGCATTTGATGATTTGAAGCATTGCTTGTTCTCAACTCCAGTACTCTCCTTTCCTGATCTATAACAACCATTCGAGATTGAGATTGATGCATCTAACTATGTTGTAGGTGAAGTTCTCATTCAACATGGTCATCTTGTGGCATCCCATAGTGAGACACTCTCATATAATGTCTGAAAATACCCCACCCATGACAAGGAAATGTATTCCATTGTACAAGTCTGTCGTCAATGGAAACATTACATTCTAGGAAAGGAGAAGATCATCCACACTGATCACAAGCCTTTGCATTTCATATAGACATAAGTGAAGTTGTAGAATGACCACCATCAAAAGTGGTCCACCTACCTACAGTAGTTTCATCTCAACATCAAGTATAAGATAGGGAGCACAAATCGTGTCACTAACTGCCTCAGTCGCCCTCTCGTGGCTACACTCACCACTGTGCTCCATTCCTGTGGACATGAGGCATATGAGTGGCCCCAACTTTATCAACAAAATCCATACTTCACCACCACCTATTATCTCTTGGGTACAGGCACGACTGTCATCGATTTTCACATTCAGGACAGACTATTATGCCATCTGGGCCATATTTATGTTCCTGCAAGTGAGTGTGCAAAGATGATTTGGGAAGCCCGCAATAGTAGGGTGGCAAGACATTTTGGCATGGAGAAAACTGTGTTCGTTCTCCAAAAACTTTTTTATTATTCAAAAATTCAATAGGACGTCAACAAGTATATGATATCTTGTACTTCCCATGCCATTTCCAAGCCATCCATCAATAAGCAAGGCCTATATAACACTCTTCCTACCCTCAAGAATCCTTAGGAATCCATATTGATGGATTACATGTCTAGCCTTTCATCCACCAAGCAAGACAATGATTGTGTATTTATGGTTGTTGATAGGTTTTCAAATATGGCCATCCTCACAACCTGGAAGAAGAACATCACAGTGTCAAATACTTTCAAGCTCTTCTTTGAGCAAGTCTGGGTCCATTTTGGGATACCGCAGACCATCGGAAGCTCCAACCACTTCGTTATGGGCCTTACACCATCACCAAGGTTGTGGGTAACAATGAATTTGATCTCAACACTCCAACATTCCTTGGATTTCACCCAGTGTTCAATGTGGACCACCTTCAGTCATATTTTCCACAATTATTGGACACCTTAGAGATCGCAGAACAACTGACACCAATAGAGTTCAACCCTGACTGCATGGAACATGAATCCACTGATCAAATAGTGGAAACATAGGTCAAGGGCATTCGCTAACAGAGAATCCAACTTTATCGGGTTGTCAAGGCAGGACATTTCCTACACCAAGGAAAATGGTTCACCCGAGGCCAACCATCTTTATCGGGTTGTCAAGGCAGGAAATTTCCTACACCAAGGTAAATGGCTCACCCGGGGTCAAATCCAATAGAAGTTTCCTCACCTGATGGGGGAAATCAATGCAATGGAGACCATTTCTTTTTGACGGAGGAGGATTGATCAAGGTGGATATTGGTGGCCTCCCACCTATTCCAACTGGCTCCTCTTGTTAGTTTTTAGTTCAACACGTTCTTCTGTACTTATTTGTAATTGTGGGTTCTACACTTCTAGGGTTGTCTGAATCCCTACACATATTCAAGGTGGATACTGTTGGCCTCTCATCTAATCCAACTAGGTTATTTTGTATGTTTTCATGTCAGCACATCTTGTTGTACTTCCAGGGCCATTTTGGAGCCCTAAACAATGTTTTTTTTGCTCATCGTAGTAAAATTGGAGACAGCGTCATATTTTGATGGCATAATGTATAGTTATCTAAAACACCTTTCCAATGGGATACCATGCACCTAAAATAGATTTTGTATGCAAAATTTACGACCCTAGGAAGTTGAGGTACCAACTTACCCTTAGGTTCCCACGTCACTTTTGGCGTTTCACCTCCTAGGGTTAGGTTTTTGGATGTCTATGGTTTTGGAATTCATGAGTAATATTAAAAAGGCCTCTAGAGCCTCATTGTAATAATTCTACTCAGATAGATGCACATATCAGCCGCATCTCTTCTTAGAGATAGCTACCACCATTCGAGCAAGTGTTTCAGTTTTGTAGTTTTACAATTTCAGCCTATTTCATTTATTCAATAGAAGATATTGTTCATTAGACATCTGTGTTGTTATTCATATCTATGTGTTTATTGTATTCAATCTTTTAATTCGTTTGTTCCACTCCTAAATACTGATCAACAACTTTTGTGCGAAATATGGTCATGATGAGTCCAAATATTTCAAGAAGATGGCAACTTTAGAAGCAATGATGAACAAGCACAACAACAATATTGATTCTACTACTTCCTCTTCTTCTTCTCATGAACATGCACTTTCTGCTTCTGGTTTCTCCTTCAATGTAACTTCTACTTTTTTGGAGAATCTTATCATATGGCTAAGGAGAAATCCATATTTTCTACTGTAAATGAATGTAACACCAAAAAAATATTTGTTGGTGATGATATATCTCTTACTATTGTAAGATATGGAATAGTTCAAGTATATAATGGTCATTTCAATAATTTATTATGTGTTCCAAGTCTTTCCTGTAACCTTATATCAGTATATCAAATCAGTCATTCAGGTGAAGGTAAAATCATAGAGTTTTCAACTCACCAAGTTGTAATCAAGAATCTAAATGATCATCAACATGTTCTTGCAACTGGAATTGTTGATGATATTACCAGATTGTACAAATTTGAAAACTTTGGGTCATCATATTTTCCATCTGTTATCGGGTAAATCGGTGAATGTAGACATAGAATAATCCCCCTAGATCCACCTATATCTAGAACAAAACACGATAGGACATGGTGCTTTCCCTAGGCTCTAATCATCAAATTTACTACCGAACAAAAGACGATAAACATACCTTTAAATGTCGCTTCCTTATGTCTTTGTTGTTCCTGTTTCTCTCTAGTGCTCTTGTGATACTGATCCTGCAGTGAGACACAAACCAACCAAAGTGAAAGTAGAGAGAGTATATTCAATGACAACCTATGCATATGATCAAGGAATTATGCAATAAAATAAAGATAATTCTATGGGAAAGAAGCATGCCATTGTATTATATTAAATAATAGGAAGAGAGATTACAACCAGATGCCTTGATGTCGTAAGGTTCCTTCCAACAATTCCTTGCTTCCCACACACTTATTTCTCCAAGGATTATGATACCATGGATCTGATAGCTACTCACAATCTATCTTGACAAAGAAAAACTCAAAGCCAATCTAACCAAGCTAACAAGCTCAAAGAATTTCCAACCCAATCAAGCTAACTTTCTCCATGAGAGCTCCTCTCCTTTTATATGCTAAAGAGGATAAGGTGAGGAGGTTAGGATGATCCCACTAAATCATGAAAGCAAGTAAGATAAAAACCATTTGGAGGCCACCTCACCATAGAAGCTTTTCCTTTTAGAACCATTGAGAAAATGATTATTTTTCCCACGTACGAAGGCCGCCGTGACCTGGCTATAGTGCAACCTGCGAAAATTTCTCACCCTAGATATAGTGCAACCTATAGAAATAAGACATTTCCACACCCTAGCTATGGTGAAGACCATGGAAATCCTCCAAAATTGGGTTTTTACCGAGGAAAACACAACTTCTTCTCTCAGGGAAAGTTCTTCTCCCTTCTTTCTTTAGGAATTCAGGCCACTGACCCCTCTGAAGGCAATAGATAGGTTTACATATTTAATGGTCATAGTGGTGATGAAAAGAATGTGTAACACCATCTGTTTTTGTTTATCATAACAATGACTTGAGAAAACTTTGGCATGAGCAGTTTGGTCATCTAAACTATCACTCATTCCCACAACTATGTAATTAATAGATGGTGACTGCTCTTCCTCTTGTTTCATGCATAGATGGTGTTTGTTTCGGTTGTGTTCTCGACAAACATCATTATAATGTTTTTTACAAATGTGCCTCTTAGCATGCCTTGAGCCCTTTGCATCTTGTTCATAGTGACTTGTGTGGTCCAATTACTTCTCCTTATTTTTCTGGGTACAAGTATTTCTTAAATTTCATTGATGAATTTTCCATACGTACTTGGGTTTACTTCTTAAAACTTAAGAGCAAATTTTTTGACAAGTTTATGGCCTTCAAGTTCCTTGTGGAAAATCAATCTAGACATAAAATTCAAAGTTTAAGAAAAAATAATGGAGATGATTATGCAACCAATAATTTTACAAGTTACTGCACTACATAGGGAATTTGTTGTAGGGGCTAGTCGACTCTGTCGACTAGATTTGACGATCGATTAAGAACTAGTTAGTCGACTGACATAGTCAAAAGTATAGGTCGATCGGAGTATCAGTTAACTGACTAACCCAGGTAGTTAAGTAGTTACAACTTCCCGAAATAGGTATAAATAGAAAAGCACATGAAGGCTCACATAGCTTCATGTGAGAGGTTATATGCAATTGTGTTGTACTATTCTATCACATAATAAAAGGATTTTTCTTTGGGCTCTCATTACTTGTGTATGTATTTATCTATGTCTATGTGTATGCATGTATCTCTAGGATGTCTATGTAAGGGCCTACTGGTAACTCTCCCTACTTTTCCATAGTTACAACATTGGTTCTGTTGTCGATAGTATTGAACTTGGCCATGTAGAAGTGTACATAAATTCTAACTCTATAAGACATACACGATTGGTGGGAGCAAAAAATTGAGAACTACATCAAAAACTACACAAGAAGGAATAAAATCTCACTAGTCGAAGCACAGTCGCGGTTTTTTTCAGAGACATGTGAAAGATTCCTTGAAGCTATCCCATAAGCATTATTTCAGTACATTAACAAATCAGGTAATGCGTGATATGACACCTGATGAAAACTTAGGTCTAAAGTTGATGTACAGAGGAAGAAAAAATATGCACGATTGGCTTGAAAGAATTATTGAAGATTATATTTCAGAACAAGCCATTGAATATCAGACATCTTTCAACAAAATAAAAGAAAAATTCTACACCGAATTGCACGACGGATTTTTCTGCACGGTTTTGACACTTCTTCATAAATTCCTCCTCGACAAGGGATTTGGTGACATCTTTGAATACCAACCAATACTAGGCACATCATTACCAAATAGTAGCTTCCAAGAAAGAGACGAAAAGTGGGAAGCATTTCTTGATGCAAAGTGCAAATATACAAGAGAATCTTGTGACTACTTCTTGAAGAAATAAACATGGATAACGCTACCGACTTAAAGTAATTTGGCTTGGAAATGGGAGGATGTAATCAATGAATCCCATGCAGGATCAACTAAGGGACATATTTAGGCCGACACGACAGCCAAAAAGGTACTACAAGTAGGCCTGTGGTGGTCAAATTTGCATAGAGACTGTCGAGATCAATTAAAAAAATGTGATAGTTTTCAAATGCTTGGATGACCCTTGTGGAAAAACTAAATGCCACTAATTAAATAAACTCCAATCGAGATTTTGAAATTTTGGCTATGGACTTCGTCTGGCCATTTCCACAAAGGTAAATAAGAACTAGGTCAAGGTACATCACTACTGTGGTTGAATATGTGACCAAGTGGGAAGAAGCTGAGCTAGTCGAATCTTGTACTAAATAGGTAGCAACAAAATTCATTTACGAAAATATAATTACAAGTTTTGGTTGTCTGTTGACACTAATAAGAAACTAGGGAAATCACTTTGTAAATTAAAATATTAAAGTCCTACTGAAAATTTTTTTAATCGACCATAGGAAAACAACAGCTTATCATCCACAAGAAAGCGTGGCAGTTGAATCATTTAACAAAACATTACACAAAGGACTCACAAATATTTGCGGCATAAACAAAGATGATTGAGATAACAAGATTCTTGCAATCCTATGTGCTTATAGGTCAACATACAAATGATCGACCAGGAAGACTCCATTCAATCTAGCCGATAGCCAATAATTTATTATCCCTTTAAAATTTTGGACCAATTCTGACTGGGTTGCATTCGTAGAAAATTTGATGAGAGAAAAAGTATGAACGACCAACTATACCAACTAAACATGGTGGAATAAGAAAGTTTAATAGTGATCCATAACCAAGAGGTTCAAAAGCAACAACAAAAAGCATGGCATGATCGATACATAAAGAAAAAAGGCATAAAATAGGGAGATTCGGTCTTACTGTATGACAGTCACATAAAAGGAAAACCCAAAAAATTGGAAACAACATGGATTTGGCCTTATATGTTGGAAGATATTTGATCGATTGGAGCAGTCCAAATTATAACGTTATTGGGGAAACCATTTAAGAAATTAATTAATGGTGTCCATCTGAAGAAGCATTAGGTGTAAAAAAAAAGAACCTTGTTGGAAAATTATAGCACAGAGTTTCCAATAGGAACTGACTAAATTGACTAAAGCATACTTATGAGAAATAAAACCTACTTAAAATTAATAAACAAAAAAAAGTTAGACAAATTCAGGTATAGAAATTTAAAAGGTAAAGTATTTAAAGGACAACCAATACGCTAAAGAAAATAAACAATAAAGTAAAATGGAGAGAGAAAGAAACCCTTGGTTGAGCTGGAGACAAAGTAGCATAATATATTCTTGATATTCAACCCCATCGATTGAACTACGACAAGTACTTATAAGAAGAGATTCAAGTGAAAGGATCAGTACAGGAGCAAGCGAGCAAGGTTCAAGGGAATGTAGATTAGGCGAGCATAGATCAAATGAAAAAATACCAAGAGAACATGAATCAAATTGACATGGAAAAAGATGACATCATTCATACTAAGTTAAAATTATCAAAATGAACGAGCAAACAAGCCATCAATGACATCAACTAAGTCAGTCCAATAATAAAGATGGCTCAAGAATACCAATCGGTCAGCCCACATATCAACCACATATAAACAAAGGAGATATCATCATGTAGACCTAGAACAATGTCGTCTAAGAAAACATCGACATCAGTAGAGGAAGATCATTTAATTATGGACATATGAAGGCCAACAAGAGCATTAATGACGAAAATAACCATTGTACAACCGCTCACACAATCATCTATTACAGCGATACGTGTGATAATAAAAAACAAGATCTTGCATTTAATGACTGATGGGGCATAAGAGAATGCTAATCGAGCAACAATTTAAATGTCCACTCGCTCGACTCACTTGTACCATAAATATTTATGACAGAAGAGTGTGAAATATGAGAATAGTTGGATGCATTGAACCCGATGCTCTTGCCACCTGTTATAAATTTGGAAGAAGCATATGAATTTGCCTCATTGTTATTTTTTCCTCCACAGCTAAGTATAGAGCAGAGTGCACAGTCGACTGAACCCGTAAATTCACCAACCTTTCCCAAAACCAGTAATCAGGATCCACAAATGTCGAGGATGAGAGGTCAAGTCGGAAGTGCAATAGAAGTTTCAAGACTGGGTTGAATTTTTGAGAGGATGATTGCGACGTCGTTTCAAATCCGAATACAAAATATTCGACTATCAAAGATGGAGGAAGAATATTGGAGAGAGAACTGGATAAACTTCACATAATGGGTATTAATGCAAGAAGGAAGATTGAAAGAAAAAACTAAATTCCTGGAAAAAGAAGGAATTTGACATATCCTTGGCACCCCCCAAGTAGCTGACATGGATCGATGGAAAGAATAAGCGGAAAAATTCATTGTTATTCGATATCATCAAGGATACCTCTGGTTGGATCAACCAATATAAATAACTGGTGGAATCCTATAACACCCTATTTACCCCAGTTTGTAAAAATAACTATACTGGCCAAGAACTGTGGCAAACCAAAAAATGTGAATGTGTGATGTGAATGGACCTTGTGAAAAAGGTCGATGAATGTGAATAATATTATGAATATATATTGCAGGACCACTGAGAGGGGATATGCTGGAAAAGAGACCACGATGGCTAGAGAAAGGTGGGGGAAGGCACCTGGAATGGTGGTGTTAACTTCCACCGAAACCAATACCGTATTTGGACTTCACTGGCTCAGATAACCAAGAGTGGCTCGTTGGCCCCGAATTAAAGGACTTGTCAGGATTGGTAGGTAAAGGGATCCTCATGAGTAATGAGGGATGGGGGTGAACCACCCATCCGTAGAGTCCTTAGACCTGACCACTGCGAGGAAAATCATGCCACACACAACCTCGTCGAACAGAGAAAAGGCATAAAGTGTGAGCGATCAAGGGAAGATGCGAGGGAAAGAGGAGGAGAACTCTGGAAAATACAGAGTGAGTGATAGCAGAGAAGAAGGACAGTAACCTTCATTCTCGGTCACTGGAAAACAGAGACGCAATCTCACAGCATCGTGGTCTCAGCTCGAGAGTGGCTAGTGGTAAATCCATTGGGAGTCGCTAAGCCTACAGTTGGGTGGAAACTATCACACCTCTCAATAGTTGCAATCACATCTGGTGTTATTTCTAATAAGTGTTTACATCTTGCATATTGAAATTTATATGTTGACATGTATGCTCATAGTTTGTGCAGTTTTTGAATGGTTTGAGTATAAGATTGTTTGTGTAGTGTTTTGATCAGAAATGGTGGTTGCATGATTTTACTGGAAGGACCACGTATGGCTTATGTTATAGATAGATTTGTGTGTGTGTGTGTATATATATATATATATATATATATATATATATATATATATATATATGCATATTGTATTAATTTGGACCTCAAGTCTGCTTTTGGGAGATCTATGTCCTTATTCATCCCTAGGAATACCTGGAATAGACCTCCCCAAAGAGATACCCCTCTTGGAGAGCTTACCAAGAACCTGGAAAAGGATTTCAAGGCACAAGTCTTAGTAACCCTGTGCGAGGAAGAATGATCCTCTTGAAATCCTGAAATAGCAACGTAGGGATATGTTTCGATCGATGGACGAGATCCTGTCAGAAGATCTGTGGTCATTCATGACCATTAGGTTGGAGGAAGAAATGAGGACGTTACATGCCTTAACCCTTTTCCTTTATCTTCGTGAGTAGCAAATAAATTGGGACCATAGATCCCCAAGGTCCGTGAGAGTATCTGGACCATTGGTTTTTCCACATCTAGGGAGTAGTGGGAGAGTGCACAACGTGGGACAATTTGAACCATCAGATCTTAGTTAGGAAACCTGACAGCCAATGGATCTGTCAAGAGATACATGAGGGTTAATCCCTCGTGAACAGGGGAGAAATTCCCAAAAGAAGAGTCGATATCGGGGTTTCATATTTCGAGAATTCAGGAGTCCTGATGACAAGAGATCAGGACACTCCATGGTGGAAATCCTGAAATAGATCTGGTCCATCCAATTAAGGGAGGCCACATGTCACGAGATCCTTTCAGAGGATCCAAGGTCAGTAACAACCGTTAGATGTGGGGAAGGAATGTGGACGATAGTACCTTGACCCCTCTCCGCCTTTGCAAGCAATGCATGAACATGATCCTCTCGAAGGTTCCAAGGTCTATAATGATCGTTAGATTTGAGGAAGAGACGCAAAACTTAATGCCATGACCCTTTTTACCCTTGTAAGAGATGAAGAAATCAGGACCGTAGACCCCATGGTCCATGGAAGTACCTGGACCATCCATCTATAGAGTACACGTGGCTGTTGGTAAGCACTTCGGCGTTTCGGCACCCAGGAAACCAAAGGGCAAGAACCCTTGTCTTCGCAAGTCGCGAAATCCCAATCACCGAAACCCCAAAATGGCGTGAGGTGTGAATGAGATTAAGGAAAGCTGGGATTTGATCGTGACCATTGATCATCCCAAAAATATCTTGATCATTGATCTTGGCTGAAGGTCGCCACCGTCCATCGGAGGGACACGTGGCTGTCGCTCGACGTTTCGATGTTTCGACATCTGGGAAACCAAAGGGAAAGAAACCTTGCCTTTGCAAATCGTGAAATCCCAATACCTGAACTCCTGATGTGCTTGGTAATAGAAAGGAGAAGTCCCAAATGAATATAGACCATCCATCAAAGGAGACACATGGTGAGCAGTCAGAGTTCAGGGAAAAGTCCCGAAATCTCGTGGACCATTGGATCCACACTCTTAAGAGCCGTCAATCTCTTACATGAATTCCCATAACGAAATTTAGAGATTTGAATGACAAAGAGTCTTGGAGTCATTGCATTTCGAACTCCCGAATACCAAAACCCTGGAAGGATCCATACAGTTGAATCAGGGGAGGGTTACGGTCGTCGATCTCCCTTTGGAGGGAAACTTTGGAGACCTCGGAATTTTCATGGATTTGAATGGGGAAAGGTAGAAGTCATGCATCGCAATTCCCTGAATCACAAAAAGCCAATAAGCACTTGGTTGGCTTAAGTGCATGGACACGGAGCAGGGTCATGTGGAAAAGACCCCAAGTGGGAAGCTTGCCACTTGCTAGCCCTGTTGGGGTTCAGTGTTTCACTGTTTTTTGAGCTTTAGGGTTTGCAGAGTCAAAAGAATCAACGTTCTGGTAGCACTGAGTTGCGAAGTACGAAGAGACGCCATACTGGTTCGGCCCTTAGTCATGACCCACAACCACATGGAGGCGAACATATGAGGAACTAGCTGACACTAGGCCCCCGTGAGTATTTCAGGGATTTTGATCCTCGAAGAATCAACGAAAATTTTGATTTTCATAGTCGGTGTTACAAATTGGTATCAGAGCATGGTTACAACACTCAGCCTTGTTGGGCTCATGAACGAGTTGTGGAGAAGATCCGTTCGGAACACTCTTAAAAAGAGTAACCCTCTATCTAAACCCTCTTAATTCAAAAAGGTCAAAGTCCGAAATGAAAGCCCGACTGTGTATGCATGTGAAAGAAATATGAATTTTGCACGAGTTATAAAAATGTATCTAACTATTGACTAAAAACTAGTGTTTGTCTTTGCACACAAGTGGAAGATCAACCACGGGAAATTATCAACACATAGTATGGTGACTCACCATGAAGTGGGAGAGGGCTCCCACAATAGAGATGAAGAGTCTGATGAAAGAAGGGAAGTAGGGACCCCTCCAGATCTAGCCGAGACTGTGAGGAGTCTCATGGTCGAATTACAAAGCTACAATGTTGACAATGAAAGGATGATGAAAGAACAAGAAAAGCAAACAGAAATTAACGCAGTTTTACTGCAGAGTTTATTCGATCTACAAAGACAAATGTAGCATGAACCTGAAACTCAAAAACATGGTCATATCAGTGGCCACACTGAGAGGAGAAACTCGAAAAAGGTCCACCCCAGAGGTAAAGGACAAGCGTTGGATGATTCCTCTGAGAAGGAAGTTGGTGATTCAGAGGGCTCTTCTAGCAACAGAACCAGTTCCTATCCCCGAAGAAAATGGAAGAAGTAAAAGTCTTCCAAAGGTCGAAAATTCAAAGAATTCAAAAAGGCCAAACCAACCTCCTTTGACGGTGAAATAAAGAAGGGAGAGGAAGCAGAGGCCTGGCTTCTTGGACTAAAGAAGTATTTCAGAGTCCATGACTTTTCAGAAAATATGAAGGCCCAAGTGGCCACCTTCAACTTGAACGGAAAGGCTTCCATTTGATGGGAAGACCTTAAGAACGTGAAAGGGGTTCATGAAGAGGACATGTCTTGGGAACGGTTTGAGAAGTACTTCCAGAAGAAGTATCTGTCGGAAAAATATTTCGACGAAAATAGTTTTATGAACTCAAACTAGGACAACTTACTATAGAAAAATATGTCAACAAATTCCTCGATTTGTTGAGGTATGTACCCTATATCAAGGTGGAAAAGGCAAAGGTGTAATGCTTCATCAGTGGACTACCTAAGGACTATCGTAATAGAATTGAATTTGATAAGCCAAAGACTCTAGAAGGCACTATTCGAAAGGCAACCTATTTTCATGAACAGTTTGGGCATCGAGCAAAACCTCGCGAAGGATGGAAACAAAAGAATAGCTCAAGATTTCAGAAAAAGAGAATTAAATCCCCGGGATTTAAGAACTATAAGAAGAACCCAAGAATGAGCTTCCCAGCTCGGAGTATGCATCAGCAGAATTTTCCCTCCTTGAGAGGAAATAAAACTTCTGGACCTATATCAGTGAAGACTGATAACCCAAAGAGAGAACCCTTGAAATGTTGGGGTTGCGGGGAAGAACATCTATTGAGAGACTATCCACACTGACAACATAATAGTCGGAGGATTTATAACATCCAGGAAACTACCACCGTCAATGATGTGGCCAGGAGTGTGCCTCAAATTTATGCCGCCTTGGATAATAACCAAGTCGACCACCAAGATTCAGTAGTGAAAAAAGAAGGTATGATTTCCAACCATCTAGTGTATATTTTAATTGACCCTGGTTCAAATTTGAGTTACATAGCCCCTAAATCTATTGATAAGTGTAAACTACAGCCACAAAAACATACCAAGCCATGGTTGGTACAGTTAGCCAATGGCACCAAAAGAAGGATAGCATAGGTCATACCAGCCTGCCAATTAATGTTGGGTGAATTCCCCACCCAAACGACCCTTAACTTATTACCCCTGGGATCGTATGATCTGTTGATTGGTATGGATTGGCTAGCTACCCATAAAGCCAGATTGGACTGTTACCATAAAACCTTAGAATGTGTAAGTAAAGAAGGGAAAAAGATAACCCTTCAAGGGATCCAAAAACCTGTCTCAGTGAGACAAATATCAGCTCTGCAAATGAGAAAGTATTGCCTAAAGGGATGTCCCCTATATGCAATACAGGTGTTGAAAACAATCAAAGGTGACAAACCAAACCCTGATGATCACCCTATCCTGAGAGAATACAGAGAGGTGTTTCCGAAAGAGGTGCTCGGTTTACCTCCGAGAAGGGACATAGACTTCTCGATAGAACTTGCACCAGGAGCGGTGTCGGTGTCTAGGACTCCCTACCGGATGAGTACACCCGAGTTAGTTGAACTCAAGTTGCAATTAAGAGAAATGATGGATAAGGGCTATATTCGGACCAGCATGTCTCCATGGGGAGAACCAGTCATGTTCGTGAAAAAGAAGGATGGTACCCTTAGACCGTGTATATATTATAGGCAACTCAATAAGGTAACCATAAAGAACAAGTACCCCTTGTCCAAGATCGATGATCTGTTCGATCAATTGGGGGTGCGTCTATTTTCTCAAAGATCAATTTGAGGTTGGGATACCATCAAGTCTAAATCAAGGGTGAAGACATCCATAAAACTGCCTTCCAAGCGAGGTATGGTCACTATGATTTTGTGGTGGTGCCATTTGGGTTGACCAATGCCCATGCCACTTTTATGTGCTTGATGAACAATGTACTCAGTAAGTTGCTAGACAAATTTGTGCTTGTTTTTATTGATGATATATTAATTTAATCCAAGAACAGAAAAGAGCATGAAGAGCATCTTAGACTTGTGTTGCAAGTGCTAAGAGAACATCACCTCTATGCCAAATTCAACAAATGTGAATTCTTCCAGAAGAAAATACATTACTTAGGTCATGTTCTCTCCAAACAAGGAGTAGTGGTAGACCCTGACAAAATCAGGTCTATCATGGAATGGCCTACCCCAAAGGATGTTTTAGACATCAGATCCTTTATGGGACTAGCAGGATACTATAGGAGATTTATAAAAGGATTCTCCAAGAGTGGTTGTCCAATCATTGCCCTCCAGAAGAAGGGGACAAAATTCCTATGGACACATAAATGTGAAGAAAGATTTCAAACCCTGAAACATCTACTGACCCATGCACCTGTGCTGAAAATCGTTGATACAGAAGCTGACTTCCTCGTGTACACAGATGCCTGTAAGGAAGGGCTCGAAGGAGTCCTTATGCAGAAAGGAAGTGTGATATGCTATGAATCCTGAAAATTGAATGAGCATGAAGTCAACTATGTGACCCATGATCTAGAGTTTGCTGCCATAGTGCATGCCTTGAAAATGTGGAGGCATTACCTCCTGGGAAGAAAAATTGTACTTATGATAGATCATTGTGGATTTTGATACCTGTTTGATCAACCAAATCTCAATGCTAGACAAGCTAGGTGGATGGCCCTCCTTAGTGATTTTGATTTCAAAATCAAACACATTAAAGGAAAGGAAAATAGGGTGGTCGATGCCCTTAGTAGAAGTATGAAAACAATTCACCTGGCAGCGGTGAGCACCTGTGAGACAGATGTCAAGGAAAGAATTAGGAATGCACAAGAAAAAAAACCCTTCGTCTAGACCGTGACCATGTACCTACAGTAAGGACCCACCAGAGAAAAATATGAAGGCTACCAGATGACCGAAGGAGGTCTGCTCACTTACATAAGTAGATTTTATATTCCAAATTGTGACGACTTGAAGAGGTTCATTATGAATGAACTACATAAAAGACCCTATACTGGTCATCCAGGATACCAGAAAATGATCACTGCCACCAGGAAACAATTTTATTGGCCTGGATTGAAGAAATACATAGCCGAGCACTTAGCCAAATTCATAGAGTGTCAACAGGTTAAAGTAGAACATCAACACCCAGCAGGATTATTGCAACCTTTACCAATCCCAAAATGGAAATGGGAAACCATCTCCATGGATTTCATCACTGGATTACCAACCTCAACCAAACAGAACAATGCCATTATGGTAGTGGTGGATAAATTGAGCAAGTCTGCTCATTTCATCCTTGCAAATCAACTTGTAAAGCAATCAATATCGCCTAGGTATTCATGAAGGAGATATTCAAACTGCATGGTATGCCGAAAGAGATCGCATCGGATAGAGATACAAAATTTACTTCCAACTTTTGAAAGTCACTGATGGCTGGTTTAGAGACCAAGTTGTTGTTTAGAACCACCTATCACCCTCAAACCGACGGACAGACAGAAAGAGTGAATCAAATACTTGAATACATGATAAGAATGCATGTAATGCATCAACCCAAGAGGTGGGAAGACTACCTGCCACTGGTAGAATTCGCCTACAACAATGGCTACCAAGCATCCTTAAAGATGAGTCCCTTTGAAGTCCTCTATGGTAGACCGTGTAACACTTCAGTCAGCTAGAGTAATCCCATAAATAGGATTTATTTTGGACCCAACATGTTGAAAGAAATGGAACAGCAGGTGACTCAGATAAAACAAAACCTGAAGGTCGCTCAGAACCAACAGAAAAGTTATGCCGACCAAAAGAGAACTCCAAGAGAGTTCAAAGTGGGAGATCATGTATATCTCAGAGTTAGGCCCAGGAAGAGTTCCCTGAAAATGGGAGCTTGTGCCAAGTTGGCACCTCGGTATTGTGGGCCCTTTGAGGTTCTAGATAGAGTGGGACCTGTAGCCTATAGGCTAGCACTTCCTCCCACAGTCAAAGCACATAATGTTTTCCATGTCTCATTATTGAAGAAATATGTACATGATGATAATCATATAATTGACTGGTCTGTGATCCAAGTGGAACCATAGGGATAATTTCTACCAGAACCCCAATGCATACTGGACAGAAAGGAAACCCCGCTCTAGAACCGAACCATTGCATAGGTCAAGATACAGTGGAGACATTTTGGCCTAGATGAGGCTACATGGGAAATGGAGGATGCCATGAGACAGGCATATCTGATTTTGTTTACTTCTGTACATGCATGTCATGTTGATAGATAAGAACATAAAGGACAATGTTCCTTTAAGGGGGAGGGAATTGTAACACCCTATTTCCCCCAGTTTGTAAAAATAACTATACTGGCCAAGAACTGTGGAAAACCCAAAAATGTGAATGTGTGATGTGAATGGACCTTGCGAAAAAGGTCGATGAATGTAAATAATATTATGAATATATATTGTAGGACTGCTGAGAGGGGATATGCTGAAAAAGAGACCACGATGGTTGGAGAAAGGTGGTGGAAGGCACCTGGAATGGTGGCGTTAAATTCCACCGAAACCAATACCGTATTTGGACTTCACTAGCCCGGAGAACCAAGAGTGGCTCGCTGGCCCCGAATTAAATGACTCGTCAGGATTGGTAGGTAAAGGGCTCCTCATGATTAATGAGGGATGGGGGTGAACCACCCATCCGTAGAGTCCTTAGACCTGACCACTGCGAGGAAAATCATGCCACACGCAACCTCGTCGAACAGAGAAAAGGCAGGAAGTGTGGGCGATCAAGGGCAGACGTATGCGAAAGAGGAAGAGAACTCTAGAAAATACAGAGTGAGTGATACTAGAGAAGAAGGAGAGTAACCTTCATTCTCAATCACTGGCAAATAGAGACGCAGTCTCGCAACATCATGGTCTCAGCTCGGGGGTGGCTAGTGGTAAATCTGTTGGGAGTCGTTGAACCTACGGTTGGGTGGAAACGAGCACCCCTCTCAGCAGTTGCAGTCACATCCAGTGTTATTTATGATAAGTGTTTACATATTGCATCTTGAAATTTATATCCTGACATGTATGCTCATAGTCTGTGCAATTTGTGAATGGTTTGAGTATAAGATTGTATGTGTAGTGTTTTGATCAGAAATGGTGGTTGCATGCTTTTACTGGAAGGACCACGTATGGATTATGTTATAGATAGATTTGTATATATATATATATATATATATATATATATATATATGCATATTGTATTAATTTGGACCTCAAGTCTTCTTTTTGGAGATCTATGTCCTTATTCATCCCCAGGAATACTCGGAATAGACCTCCCCATACAGATACCCTTCTTGGAGAGCTTACCAAGAACCTGGAAAAGGATTTGAAGGCGCAAGTCTTAGTAACTCTGTACGAGGAAGAATGATCCTCTTGAAATCCTGAAATAGCAATGTAGGGATAGGTTTTGATCGACGGACAAGATGCAATCGAAATATCTACGATCATTCACGACCGTTAGGTTGGAGGAAGAAACGAGGATGTTACATGCCTTAACCCTTTTCCTTTATCTTCATGAGTAGCGAAGAAATCGGGACCATAGATCCCCAAGGTCTGTGAGAGTATCTGGACCATTGGTTTTTCCATGTCCAGGGAGCAGTGGGAGAGTGCACAGCATGGGATGATCTAAACCGTCAGATTTTAGTTAGGAAATTCAACAGCCGATGGATCTGTCAGGAGATACATGAGGGTTAAGCCCTCATGAACAGGGGAAAAAGTCTCGAAAGAAGAGTCGGTTTCAGGGTTTTAGATTTTGAGAATTTGGGAGTCCTAATGACAAGAGATTGGGACACTCCATGGTGGAAATCCTAAAATAGATCTGGTCCATCCGATTAAGGGAGGCCACGTGTCGTGAGATCCTTTCGGAGGATCCAAGGTCAATAAAAACCGTTAGATGTGGGGAAGGAACGTGGACAATAGTACCTTGACCCCTCTCCACCTTTGCAAGAAATGCACGAACGTGATCCTCGCGAAGGTTTCAAGGTCTGTAATGAACATTAGATTTGAGGAAGAGACGCAGACCTTAATGCCACGACCCTTTTTACCCTTGCAAGAGATGAAGGAATCAGGACCGTAGACCCCATGGTCCATGGAAGTACCTGGACTATCCATCTATAGAGTACACATGGTTTTTGGTAAGTACTTCGGCGTTTCGTCACCCGGGAAACCAAAGGGAAAGAACCCTTGTCTTTGCGATTCCCAAAATCCTGATCACCGAAACCCCGAAATGGCGTGAGGTGTGAATGAGATTAAGGAAAGACAGGATTTGATCGTGACCGTTGATCATCCCAAAAATATCCCAACCATTGATCTTGGCTAAAGGTCACCATTGTCCATCGGAGGGACATGTGGTTGTCGGTTGACGTTTCGGCATTTCAGCATCTAGGAAACCAAAGGGCAAGAAACCTTGCCTTCGCAAATCGTGAAATCTCAATACCCGAACTCCCGACGTGCTTGGTAATAGAAAAGAGAAGTCCTGAAGGAATCTAGACCGTCCATCAAAGGAGACGCGTGGTGAGCGGTCAGAGTTCAGGGAAAAGTCCCGAAATCCTATGGACCGTTGGATCCACACTCTTAAGAGTCGTCGATCTCTTACACGAATTCCCATAACAGAATCTGGAGATTTGAATGACAAAGAGTCTTGGATTCGTTGCATTTCTAACTCCTGAATACCGAAACCCTGGAAGGATCCATACCGTTGAATCAAGGGAGGCTTACGACCATCGATCTCCCTTTGGAGGGAAACTTTGGAGACCTTAGAATTTTCAGGGATTTGAATGGGGAAAGGTAGAAGTCATGCATTGCAATTCCCCGAATCGTGAAAATCTGATAAGCGCTTGGCTGGCTTAAGCACGTGGACACGGAGTAGGGTCACTTGGACAAGACCCCAAGTGGGAAACTTGCCACTTGCTAGCCCTGTCGGGGTTCGACATTTCACTTTTTTTCGAGCTTCGGGGTTTGCAGAGTCAAAAGACTAAGCATTTTGGTAGCACTGAGTTACGAAGTGTGAAGAGAAGCCGTACTGGTTCGGCCCATAGTCGTGACCCACAACCACATGGAGGTGAACATATGAGGAACTAGCTGACTCTAGGCCCCCGTGAGTATTTCGGGGATTTTGATCCTCGAAGAATCGACGAAAATTTTGATTTTCATAGTGGGTGTGTTACAAATCCTATACCAAATATTGGGAATCCCAAGGATAGGGGCCAAGGTACCTAAGTCTGCCAACACTAATGACTAGATGCAGTTTTTAACGGGGTTGAAAACAGCCAAAAACTCTAAGGGGTTATTGATAAAATAAAATTACTGACCAAAGATCCTGCTAGGCTACCATAATAATTTATTTGTGCATCACACTAGTGGGTCGGGCGTCCGACATAAAGATGACAATGGTTGAGGAAATAAATCAATTCTATCAGGATGCAAAAAGGTTCAATTGGGTGGAACACTTGGCCGACATGATCAAAACCAATTGCAAGGAAGTTCAAGATGCAAGAAAGGCCATCAAATTTCCTTCACTATTAATATGGATAGCAATGGAACAATATGGGCCTGTAAGAGATGCATCGTTCACATATAAGAAAACCCCAACAATGGAGAAGTACAAAGTCTTCTCTTCTAATCAAATAGGTACATCAAACTCACTCCCACCACAAGAGATATTTCAACTGTGGGTCGTAGACTTGAAATATAGTACTCACAGATGGTGAGTTGAACAGGTACTCCATCGAGTACTTCCAACACTCTATCATATTCAACTTGACCTCGACAACACAAAGATGTGGTGTGGATTCGTGTTGGCACCAAAGCCAAAAGAACTGCACTACCATCCGACAGTGGAAGAAATATTCACAGAGCTGGAAAGAAAAATCAACCAGAATGGAAAAGACCCCCTTCTCCCTCTCAAAGTGTTGCTCGACCTCCCGGTCTATGATCATTCAAGTCATCAAACTAAATGGCTCATTGTTGTAATGATCCCAAGCCATTATTCCAGGAACATCATGGTTTTGGGTGTCTTTTTAAACTTTTACTAGTTGTGGCATTTCATCAAACACTTTGTTGATCTACTTGTTTAGATGTGTTTACTTGTAGGATGACCTCTTGATTTCGGCCTTAGGGTTTACTGATGTGTTATATATGTGTATTGCAGAAATAGAAAAGAAGATATAACCATGGAACATACCTCAACCATATGCAATATGATAGACAAGCCAAAACATCTCAAATCTGCTTTTATTCATGAAGTAGAAGAACCCGCTACAATGAAGGTGTCGATCTGGAATGCTCAACAGATGGCTAAGAAGATAGAAAATAGAGCTTCTACAAAAATCACTCGATAATACAAAATAGGCCTCCAAGGCGGGATAAGAGATGTAGATCTAGGCCGTATGAAGTGCCAAAACCCCACTAGAAGATGCCATGTCCTGCTGGAATGCTGAAGCTCCTCAACAATTCGTCCATGCTACCAATTGTGTCCAATCACCTCAAGAAATATGCCAAACAATAGATCAGGTGATGGAAAGAACAACCTAGGTGCCCAAATCTCCAAGATCTCCCTCAAACCCTATGGATCTTAACCTCCTCCAAGATATGGTGTGCCCCACTAGATGCCTGAAACCCTAGATAAATCGAACTCACTCATGGATGCCTCCAAATGCTCCACAAAACTACTAGAATGATAGATCGGGGCCTGTTACCTCCCTGGTGAAGTCCCAAGAGAAATGGTGAAGATCTGAGCTATCAAATGATGGAAACCAATTCCTGAAGTTTTATCCTCTCCTCTAATTTATCCCATGCATCTAATAAATCAAATGGCACCTAAAAATCCTCTCCTCTCTAAGGAAATATCTGTAGAAGAAGTACCTTTCCACCCATCTCCACGTCCTATCATGATGATCAAGAGTGAAAATTTTCCTCACTCTATCAAACAAATCCCTGTAGACCCACTCCAAACTGACCCCTGGTCGAGTGTGTGGCTCTCTGGCACAACCTGGGTCACCATGTAGTGAAACACCCTTCTCACCAAGTGACCTCCTGGATCCCATGGAAAAATTGGAAGTTTATCACTTCCAACCTCCTCTAACTGCTCCTGTGTTAGACTGATCACCATTAGAATCCCTCCGTGCTCATCTTCTATCATCTAGCCTATTGTGCTCACCATCACACACAAAGTCTTAGCTGGCTGCCTATGATGATCCATCTCTATCCTGCTGGATGCTGTAAAAGTTCTCCTATCAAGTGGTCTCGACCCACGCACTCTCCATGCCCTCTGCCACTGTCTATCTCTCCTCATGTTGTTATCCATGATGAAAGTGTCAGGAAAGGGTAACAGAGGCATCTGTACCTGACCATAGAACTGAAAAATACTACCCACCTCAGTCAATCCCAAGGACTTGACCAAAATCATGTCTACTTGTACCCCTGATAACTACTCGTCCGTAGCCATCACTAAACCCCAATCATCAGGTACAACCAGAAGTAACTCCTCCAACTGCTGGTCAACCAACTTCCATATCTCATATCTCATGAAACTACTGATATGGTGAAGGTGCTCTCTCATATCCATGTGTTGTTGCGAAGGAGTGGTATATGCATGCTCCCCTAAGTGTGTCTCCTCTGTGCAAGGAAATACACCCCTCTGAATCCCACCATACATCTCGACATGTCTCTGTGAGATATCACTCATCACTGTATGCTATGGCATACTCATGTCAACTCTCGTAGACTCATGTTGCATCACAAATCCTGGGCGTACTACTGGATCAACCTATATATGGAGGTCAACCGCTCTCTGGACACAAATGGAAGTGTCCTCCATCAACTGGTGCTCCTCTGCTAGACCACCACCATCTTCTAGCCATGTGACCAAAGGACATATATGAGTATCCACTAGGATAGATGAAGTGGATCTCTGACGAATCTTCTCGAGAAGCTCATCTGATCTGGACTCTGATTCTCAAAGGGCTATCTATGTGCCTCTCAAGAATCCTCTAGTGCTCTCCAACTACCAGGTAAGTCTATCCACCTCTAACTTCTACTCCCTCAGAGTCTCATGATACATCTCACCAATCCTCAATAGGTAGTCCCTGTTAGTCAATAGCTGCTGGTAATCAATCCTCATCATAGATACTCTCTCCCTGAGAGTATGAAAGTCATCCATGGAAAATCCCTCATCTACACTACCATGTGCCATTGATGCCTCCTAGCAGTAATTGACCACCAATGCATGTGTGTTAACAAAACATCTAGTGGTTGTCATGATCATAGCCTCACTAACTCTCAACTGCCCTGCTAAGTGGTGTGACTCCTGATCATAGTCATGCTAAGGTACCATCTCATGCCTCTCACTACTAGTGCCATCACTAAAATCCTCAACAACACTCTCTGCAGAAGATAAAGTGTTGAACTGCCTATTGTCTACTGTGCCACCGGGTCTACCCATACGTAAATACACATCATCCTCAACTGTTATCTCCCTCTGAATCATACTGTATCTGGTGTGAGAAGTTGTATCCTCCTGTGCACTCAACCTGCTACTATCATCTACGCCTGGATCCCATATAGATGTATCCAGACATGTTCTATGGTCATCTTAACTACTAAAGAGTGCATCCTCATCCATGTAGGTTGATCCTGGAAGTAAGTGCTCTATAAATCTGTCAACATCCACAATCTACTCAACTAATGGAGTCTCCAAAAGATGTGACTCAATCTCCTCATGTTGATATGTATGTGTAAATTCAACTGTATGTATGTCCTATACCCCCTCCTGGATTAGTGGATCTACACATCCATGGTGTGCATCCTGCATGTATGGTTCCTCTATGCTACTTTTATCCTCATATGTCATGGCTATCATGGGAATCTAGAAAAATGGCAGATGTGTCACGACCACCATAGGAAGTTGGTCATCTATAGGTGCTAACACGTGTAAATCCACACTAGTGTCACCACTCTGCGGCTGTGTAGGGTCATCAATGGTATGTGATATGTCTGCTGAGACACTAGTTCTATCATCTTATCCATCCAATTGTTCCTCCAATGTGCAAGGGTCACTATCCTCCTCAAGCATGCAAGACTCACTAGCCTCTATGCAAGAGTCACCATCAATAGCCTCTGAGGTAGAGTCACTATCACTAGCCTCTGTGAAAGAGTCACTGTCATCATCAGACTACTCTGAATCAACATCTATCACTCCATCCACACACACCTCATCCTCCCTATCATAGTGTGCCTTAGTAGTGTGCTTCTGATCCTTACCCCTACACTTATGATCTAATTCCCATGACCCCTTGCAATAGTGGCAAGGTTGCATGCTCCTAATGGGTGTGGGGTGTCTCTGTTCTTCCCACCATCTAGCTGGTTCTTTGCTCTTTTTATCTGCTATGATGATCCCGTGTAAAATATCCTCTTTGCTCCAATGGGTATTTCTATAGGCTGCATATTGTTGGAAGGTTATTAGGGCCTTAGTTTCCTCGCTAAGGCCGAAATATATTACCTCCAAGCATGTTATCTCAAATGATATCTTGTCCATTCCTTCCCATCTATCCATTTCTGAGAGACCCCTCAGGCTGGCAAGAGTTTAAGCTCTGATACCACTATAATGATCCCAAGCCATTATGATAGTAACATCACAGTTTTGGGTGTCTTTTTAAACTTTTACTGGTTGTGGAATTTCATCAAACACTTTGTTGATTTACTTGTTTAGATGTGTTTACTTGGAGGATGGCCTCTTAATTTCGGCCTTAGGGTTTACCGATGTGTTATATATGTGTATTGCAGCAATAAACAAGAAGATATAACCATGGAACATACCTCAACCATATGAAATATGATAGATAAGCCAAAAAATCTCAAATATTCTTTTATTCATGAAATAGAAGAACCTACTACAATGAAGGTGCCGATCTGGAATGCTCAACAGATGGCTAAGAAGATAGAAAATAGATCTACTACAAAAATCTCTCGATAATACAAAATAGGCCTCCAAGGCGGGATAAGAGACGTAGATCTGGTCTGTATGAAGTGCCAAATCCCAACTGGAAGATGCCACGTCCTGCTGGAATGTTGAAGCTCCTCAACAGTTCGGTTGTGCTGCCAATTGTGTCCAATCACCTCAAGAAGGATACCAAACAACAGATTGGGTGATGGAAAGAATAACCTAGGTGACCGAATCTCCAAGATCTCCCTCAAACACTATGGATCCGAACTTCCTCTAAGATATGGTGCACCCCCCTGGATGCCTGAAACCATAGATAAATCAGCCTCACCCCTGGATGCCTCCAAATGCTCCACAAAACCTATAGAATGATAGATCGAGGCTTGGTTACTTCCCTGGTGAAGTCCCAAGCAAAATGGTGAAGATCTGAGCTAGCAAATGATTGAAACCAATTTCTGAAGTTTGCTCCTTTCCTCCAATTCGTCCCATGCATCTAATAAATCAAATGGCACATGAAACTCCTCATGAATGGACTAGATATGATGTCCAAGGCCTTGCAATGAAAACCTAGGAGATAGAATCTCCAAAAGCCCTACCAATCACCTGCAATGAATCTCTCTCCAATAATGGTGTGCCCCCCTTGCTGGAAATCCCTAATGGTGTGCCCTCCTTCTCTTCATGTGTCTGTGGCTGGTGTAGAACCCTCCTACACTGATGTAGAACCAAACTAGAATGGTGTGGGAAAGTATCGCATATTCGAGACCAAGCTTAGGACAAGCTAGGTGGAATCTTTCACCACCGAATCGTCCTCTAGGGTTTGTTAAGTCAAAACCCTCAAAACCCCCAATGTTGGTCTCACTAGCTAGAAGCCAGATATCAAAATATGATCATACATGAATGAATGAGTAGAGGCCCTTGCCTTTCCTTTATACTTTTTTCTCACCTTGTCCCTCCAAAGTGACTTTCATTTTATTAATATTTAATTAAGTAATCAAATCACTTTAATTAATTAATTAACCTTTTTTTCCTCTAAAAATCTCCTTATCTCTCCTTGTGTCTTCCTTGGCCACTGAAAGTCACTTCTCGGCATCCCATCCTATAGTGCTGCTTCTCCTGATTCCAATGGGCTACTACACTGAGAGGTTCCTCCAAGTAATGTGCCCAAAATGACCTCTTTAGTGAATTTAATTGGCTTATAGAAAAAAATACTCTAAACCATGGAAATCGTCGGAATGCCTCAAAACCAAAGCCAATCTGTGTGGAATGGCTCATAATGATGAAATAGGATGAGAAATTCAAGATGGACCCCACAATGCCTCTCAATAACCCATGTACTCACTATAACATTCATATGGCTACTCTCGTCATCATAAACCTCTACACTGTGATGATGTCCCAAAGTGAGGACATTACAGTCGCACTCCTAATGGGAACCAAGTTAACTTGACACAGGCCCTTTACTTTCTTGGCGCAGGTTGTGTGGCACCCCCAAACCCTATCCTTGGTGCTTTTATAAATATTAACACCTACAGACGCTAGCTCTCCATGCTAGGCTTCCTTCCTGGATGTGACCACAGACTACGACCGTGGACTAGCTCCCTTCGTGACTCCGTGCTTCAGAATTTTCATGAGATGCTTGCTCCTTTTTATCCAATTCCCGAATCGAAGATTCCTCCAGGACCAAATCTATGGTCCACATTCTTCTTGCGATCGACGATTGAGATCAAATCGCAAGTTTGGACTTTGTGATTCCTCTCTTCTCCAAACTCTAATTCTCCTGATTTGTGAATCAACGAAGTGTTGATTTCTCGCCACACATCCTATCTTGATGGATGACTAGGAATGCTTTGGCTCGCAACTCTTCGAGTATCCTCTGCCTTGAATTTTCTTCGAAAGGTTATTCCTCCGAAGTGTGTAGATCTCGGCCATGCATCCCATTGGATCCCACTATCCAGAATCACTCTGCACTTCTCCCTCCATGAATTTTAAATTGTTCTCCTTGCAATTATTCAGAAGTTTGAATCCTCGAACTCTCAGATCTGCTTCCACTTGTCTACCTAGACGATGGATACTTTTACGGTCTTCAAGATTTTGACAAGTCCTCGACCCCTTTACACACTTAGTGAAAATTCCTCTTCAACACTTAGGCTATTCTCGAACTGTCGATGCACTCCTTGTAGGGTTCTACGCAGACTCTTCTGTGACTTTGCTCAAATTGAAAACATTCAAGGTTCCCCATTCCTCTATGTCCTTCAGTGAACATTCTCGTGTCCTCCTGGAAGTTTATGCTTTTCCTCCTGAGCTTGTAAGATG
Source organism: Picea engelmannii (assembly GCA_009831015.1). NCBI lineage: Eukaryota > Viridiplantae > Streptophyta > Pinopsida > Pinales > Pinaceae > Picea > Picea engelmannii. The sequence continues at coordinate 99,419 of ML787549.1, read as the reverse complement.
GACTTACAGTCTCCTCGGTGCACTCCTTGTGCTCAGCTAAGATTTTCGACGGCTTCTCCCTCAACCTATCTAAGCATCTTAAGGCATCTCCTTTCCTTTATCGATGCACTCTTTCAAAGCCTTCCTTCCTCAGAGTGTTCAACAACCCAAGGGTACTCTTAAGGATTCCAACACTTGCAATCGTGTTTCTCTTGTACGCTCTCTTACTTGCTCTATGCCCTCCTGGAAAATATTTTTAGAGTGTTCAGTAACTCTGGACTGTGTTTCCTCCTACACAGTATTTCTTTCCAAGGTACCCAACCACCTTGAACTTTCCTCCTAATTCTATGAATTGTCCTAGTATGCCCTCCTGGAAGCTTCTCTTCTAACTCCACTGAGTTCAGACACACAATCCTTGTGTTGGCTCACAGAGTTTCCACACTCTGTCGCTCACTCCTTGCACTTATCCTATAGAACCAAACCTAATCCAACACACTTACAGATAGAAAACTGTATCTCTATCCCTACAGACGATTTCTAACATTCATCTACAACTCAAATGCATACAAATGATATTCATAACACAACATCCATTACGCATAAATTGATAACATGAAAAACTGTCATTTTCTATTAATGGCGGAATATCAAATTACAAATATATGAGTCTGAGCTATGACTGAGTCTCAAATATCCTCCTATATCCTATGCATTTCTCCTCCTGGATAAATATATCTACTGGAAACAATACAAGAATTTATACAAGAGGGGCTCAATGAGCTTCCCTCCAAGATAACTAGTGGTGTCAAATCACCATTCGAAACGCTTGTCTAATGGGAAAATTACAATGATGTAAATCTACTCCAAATCGGATGCAAATCCCTCCTACCATCAACCACTTAATGCCGACCTTATCTCCAGCTTGTGCGAAGGCACAACTTGGGTCTTCCAACCCGTCAGAATTAATTGACTTGATCATGCCTTAGATTCTTGAAGGAAAAATGAGAGGGTGGTGCCTCTCCCTTCCTTGAATGCACACCATGCATGTAAATATATTGGCATGTGCTGAGGTGGTGCGATGCTCCTGCATCATAATCCACGGATATGAAAATCATGAGCTCCTTCTCATGAGCTTCCCAGCTCATTTGAAATCCTCCTAGATCCCAAAATATTTCCTGGAGTTGTCTTTCTGCTCCTTTGCTTCACTACTATTGCTTCATCATCCCCACTGCTCATGTAGGTTTCCTTTTGTCCAACTTCTCCTTGTTGACCGCTTCCTCTACTGACCCCAACAACATCTTCATTATCTCCTCAACCACCTCGTCGAGTTGTTCCATTGGCTAGTTTTACTATTGCATACTAGCTTGTTGCACTTCTTCCTTTTCTCTAGGTAAATCACTTTGATCTCCCAAGTTATCTCCTTTATCTATTATGGCCTTAGTTTTCCATACTGTTGCAGCCTCCACTCCTGCAGACTTCTCATCACCGAGATTGACTCCTGTCATTTATTCAACTGGTTCCATTCCAGCTTCCTCCAGTTCAAACTCGTGTTGGTGTGTCTCCTCTAGCATGGATATCTTATGGAAACCAACTTCTGGTTCCAGACTGCCTAACCAATCCTCTAGTTATTTTAACTCCATTTCCCACTGGGTCAGTAATCCAAATGGGCGTTATCCTTCTGTTGGGACAGACTTCAATATCTATTCCTCCTCATCCATGAAAATCTCATCTTGTTGTCCTTCTGTCACATCTTCATATCTATGCTAGCCTCTCCTCAGCCGCTTGGAAAGAATATCTCGACTCCTCCAATGATCAGAATGGTCCTCTGATCTTTCTCATATGTAATGAAAGTTTCCAACTTGTCATCATATTCATTCAAGCGGCTTGTAGTTCCACATGAATCTTCACCTGAGCGAGGTCTTTCTTCTGCCTCCTCTTCATCTGTCAACACCCTCTTATGTGAACTTTCAGTTGAGCTCACTTCTTCTCCCTTACCCGCTTGGAAATTTGGGATGTCTCCCCAGCCCTCCTAGCAGTTTATGAGATCCACTGATTCCTCCTCATTTCCCACTTGACAACCTATGAGACTCTTGCCATATCTATTTCCCTCATCACTGAGGGTTTTAGCATTCCTAAACCACCTTTTCAAAATCTATTGCTTCCCTCTGACCAACAACTTCTGAACAGGCCATTTAGTTTTTCTCTTCAAAGGCCATTCATACCTCCAATGCACCTTTGCTTCCTGCTACATCTTGAATGCTAGCCCCTCCATCTCTGCCCTTAACTCTTTGAGCTCTTTCTCCACTTCAGCTTTGTTTTTTTGTTGGTGTTATTTTACTCGAACATGTCTATGAACTTCAGTAGCCATATTAACCTTCTACATGCCCTCCTGAAAGGTTTTTTGTTCACTCTACAACTAAGAGCATCTCCATATTCTCCTTCGCCTAAAATATACAGATGAAAATTGCACTCTAATACCACTCCTGGTGCAGACCCCCTTCTCCCTCTCCAAGGGTTGCTCGACCTCCCAGTCTAGGATCATTCAAGTCACCGAACTGAATGGATCGTCAGGCTCCTAATGGGAACCAAGTTAACTTGACACAGGCCCATTACCTTCTTGGTATAGGTTGTGTGGCACCCACGAACCCTCTCCTTAGCGCTTTTCAAAGATGCTAGCTCTCCATGCTAGAATTCCTTCCTTGATGTGACCACAAACTACGATCGTGGGTGTTGGGCTCCGGATTTATAACATTTTCTTGTTGGTTCTTGAAGACATTGTTTACTCTCCTGAAGACTTTTGTTAAGCAAATGGCATTCTTTCTGTGTTATTCATACTCTGTTACACATATATGTTCCATTATATACAGAAACCATGAAGTGCT
>ML787549.1:61887-95597 GCA_009831015.1 Picea engelmannii | reverse complement strand
CGCTGGAAACAGAGCTGTGTATAGCATTTACAGTAGACTCCAGATTTGATTTTATCTTTCAGCAGTTTTCCCATTGGTTTAATAGAAGTAGCATTTCATTTCATTGCACAGAGGGTTAGCATTCCAAGATTTAAGTTTAGCATTATCTTTTCAACCATTGATTTCATTTCTTCAGTTTTCACATTTAGACCGCTTAACATTCAGGAACTGGTTTGGATATCTCATGAGATAGAGAAGTTTTATTTGACTAGAATAGAGAGTTTCATAAGAAGGTTGCTGAGTTGTGTGGAGTGATAAGTAGCAAGAACTTAGTTGTTTTCAGTTTATCTTTTACATGCATATACAGAACAGTACCGGTTAGTACAGAGTAGTACCGAGTACCGACATAACAGAGTAGGGTACAGTAGCTCTTTCCAGTGAGTTTCTTTTAGCAGTTCAGAGAGTAGCTTGGCATCCTTTAAACCCCCTCTTCAGCCCTGCATTTCCTGTGCTGGTTCCTCTAAGTCTACCTTCCCGGTTTGACAATTAAATGTTGATTTACATGGTATATCTGCAGCTCGACAGTGGGATATCTCCCTTCATGACTCTGTGCTTCAGAACTTTCGCGAGTTTCTTGCTCCTTTTTCTCTAATTCCTGAATCGACAATTCCTCCAGGACCAAATCTACGGTCCATGTTCTTCTTGCGATCGACGGTTGATATCAAATCCCGAGTTCAGAATTCGCAAGTCCTCTTTTCTCCCAACTCTACTTCTCCCGATTTCTGAATCAACGAAGTGTTGATTTCTTTCCATGCGTTCTATCTCGATGGAAGGATAGTATTGCTTCGGATCCCAACTCTTCAGGTATCCTCCACCTTGAATTTTCTCCGAAAGGTTCTTCCTCTGAAATGCATAGAACTCTGCTACGCGTACTATTATATCCCCCTATCCAAAATCACTCTGCACTTCTCCCTCTCTGAAGTTTGAATTGTTCTCCTTGCAATTCTTTCGAAGTCTGAATCCTTGAACTCTCTGATCTTCTTCGACCTGTCTACCTGGATGATGGAATATTTTACGGTCTTTGAGACTTCGACAAGTCCTTGACCCCTTTACACACTTAGTGAAAGTTCCTATTTGAGACTTAGGCTATTCCCGAACTGCTTCTGCACTCCTTGCATGGTTTTTTGTAGACTCTTCTGCGACTTTGCTCGGATTGAAAACATTCAAGGTTCCCCATTCCTCTATGTCCTTCAGTGAATGTTCTTGTGCCCTCCTAGAAGTTTACGATCTTCCTCTTGAGCTTGTAAGATCGACTTAAAGTCTCCTCGACACCCTCCTTGCACTCGGCTAAGATTTTCAATAGCTTCTCCCTCAACCTATCTGAGCATATTAAGGCATCTCCTTTCGTTTGTCGATGCACTCTTGCAAAGCCTCCCTTCCTTAGAGTGTTCAACAACCCTGGGGTTCTCTTAAGGATTCCAACACTTCCAATTGTGTTGCTCTTGTACGCTCTCATACTTTCTCTATGCCCTCCTATAAAAGTGTTTCAGAGTGTTCAATAACTCTCGATTATGTTTCCTCCTACACAGTCTTTCTTTCCAAGGTACCCAACCACCTTGAAATTTCCTCCCAAGTCTATGAATTATCCTAGTATTCCCTCCTGGAATCTTCTCTTTTGACTCCACTGATTTCAGACACACATTCCTTGTGTCGGATCACATAGTTTCCACACTCTGTTGTGCACTCCTTGCACTTAGCCTAGAGACCAGACCTAATCCAAAACACTTACAGATAGAAAATTGTATCTCTATCCCTACATCTGATTTCTAACATTCATCTACAACTCAAATGCATACAAATGACATTCATAACACAACATCCATTACACAAAAATTGATAACAGGAAAAACTGTCATTTTCTATTAATGGTGGAATATCAAATTACAAATATATGAGTCTGATCTATGACTGAGTCTCGAATCTCCTCCTATATCCTATCTCCTAGATAACTCTATCTACTAGCAACAATACAAGAGTTTATACAAGAGGGGCTTGATGAGCTTCCCTCCAAGCAAACTAGTGGTGTCAAATCACCATTCAAAACGCTTGTCTAATGGGAAAATTACAATGATGGAAATCTTCTCCAAATCAGATGCAGATCCCTCCTACCATCAACCACTTAATGGCAACCTTATCTCCAGCTTGTGCGAAGGCACAACATGGATCTTCCAATCCATCGGCAATAATTGCCTTGATCACGCCTTATATTCTTGAAGGAAAAATAAGTGGGTGACACCTCTCCCTTACTTGAATGCACACCATGCATGTAAATCGACTAGCATGTGATGAGGTGGAGCAATGCTCCTACATCATACTCCACTGCTACGAAAATCATGAGCTCCTTCTCATGAGCTTCCCAGCTCAGTTGAAATCCTCCTGGATCCCAAAATTTTTCCTCGAGCTGTCTTTCTACTCCTCTACTTCACTGTTGCTACTGCTTCATCCCTGCTGCTCTTGTAGGTTTCATTTTGTCCAACTTCTCCTTGTCGACCGCTTCCTTTTCCAACCCCAACATCATATACCTTATATTCTCAACCACCTCGTCCAGTTGTTCAATCAGGTGGTTTTCCTGTTGCAGACTAGCTTGCTGCACTTCTTCTTTGTCTCTGCGTAAATCACTTTGATATCCCAAGTTATCTCCTTAATTTATTATGGCCTTAGTTTTCCATACTATTGCAGCCTCCACTCTTGCAGACTTCTCATCACTGAGCTTGACTCCTATCAGTTCTTCGGCTGGTTTCATTCCATCTTCCTCCAGCTGCAACTCATGTTGATGTGTCTCCTCTGGAATGGCTATCTTATGGCAACCAACTTATGTTTATGCACTGCCTAACTAATCCTCTAGTTCTTTTATCTCCATTTCCCATTGGGTGAGTAATCCAACCGGCCATTCTCCTTCTATTGGGACAGACTTCAGTATATCTTACTCCTCCTCCATGATAGTCTCAACTTGCTTTCCTTCCGTCGCATCTGCAAAATATGTGTTGGCCTCTCCTCAGCCACTTGGTAGGAATATCTCGACTCCTCCAATCATCATAACGGTCGTCTGATCCTTCTCCTCTGTGACGAAAGTTTCCAAATTGTCATCATATTCATTCATGACACGGCTTGTAGTTCCGCATGAATCTTCACCTGAGTGAGCTCTTTCTTCTGCCTCCTCTTCATCTGTTAACACCCTCAGATGTGAACTTTCAGTTGAGCTCACCTCTTCTCCCTTTCCCACTTAGAAATTTGGGATGTCTCCCTTGCCCTTCTAGAAGTTTATGAGATCCACTGATTCCTCCTCATTTCCCACCTGGAAACCTACGAGACTCTTTCTAGATCTCTTTCCCTCATCATTGAGGGTTTTATCATTCCTCAACCACCTTTTCAAAATCTGTTGCTTCCCCTTGACCAACAAATTTTGAACAAGACATTTATCTTTTCTCTTCAAAGGACATTCATACCTCCAGCGCACCTTTTCTTCCTACTACATCTTGAATGCTATCCTCTCCATCTCTGCCCTTATCTCTCCAAGCTCACTTTTTTTTTGTTGGTGGTATTTTTCTTGACCATGTCTATGACCTTAAGTATCCATCTTCACCTTCTACCTACCCTCCCGACAAGTCTATTTTTCACTCTGCAACTGAGATCATCTATAGCTTCTCCTTCGCCTGAAATCTACAGACAAAACTTGTGCTCTGATACCACTACTAGTGCATACCCCCTTCTCCCTCTCGAAGGGATGCTTGACCTCCTGGTCTAGGATCATTCAAGTCACCAAACTGAATGTCTCATCGAGTTCCTAATGGGAACCAAGTTAACTTGAAACAATCCCTTTACCTTCTCAGCATAGGTTGTGTGGTAGCCGCAGACCCTCTCCTTAGCACTTTTCAAATATTAACGCCTACAGGCGCTAGCTCTCCATGCTATCATTCCTTCCTTGATGTGACCACAGACTATGACCATGGGCTAGCTCCCTTCGCGACTCCGTGCTTCAGAACTTTCGCGAGCTACTTGCTCCTTTTTCTCTTATTCTCGAATCGATGATTCCTCCAAGACCAAATCTACGATCCTTTTTCTTCTTGCGATCAACGGTTGAGATTGAATCACAAGTTTGGACTTCACGATTCCTCTCTTCTCCCAACTCTGGTTCTCCCAATTTGTGAATCAATGAAGTGTTGATCTCTCGCCATGAGTCCTATCTCGATGGATGACTAGTATTGATTTAGATCCTAGCTCTTCAGGTATCCTCCTCCTTGAATTTTCTCTGAAAGTTTCTTCCTCTGAAATTCGTATATCTCCACTACACATCCTCCTGGATCCCACTATCCAAAATCACTTTGCACTTCACTCTCCATGAAGTTTGAATTGTTCTCCTTTCAATTCTTCTGAAGTCTAAATCCTCTAACTCTCAAATATGATTCCACATATCTACCTAGACGATGGACACTTTTACGGTCTTTGATACTTCGGCAAGTCCTCGAACCCTTTACACACTTAGCATAAATTCCTCTTCAAGACTTAGGCTATTCTCGAAGTGCTTCTACACTCCTTGCAGGGTTCTCCGCAGACTCTTCTACGACTTTTCTTGGCTTGAAAACCTTCAAGGTTCCCCGTTCCTCTATGTCCTTCAGTGAACATTCTCGTGCCCTCCTAGAAGTTTACGCTCTTCCTCCTGAGCTTGTAATATGGACTTGCAATCTCCTCGGTGCACTCCTTGCACTTGGCTAAGTGTTTCGACAACTTCTCCCTCAACCTATATGAGCATATTAAGGAATCTCCTTTCCTTTGTCGATGCACTCTTGCAAATAATTCCTTCCTCAGAGTGTTCAACAACCCTAGGGTTCTCTTAATGATTCAAACACTTCCAATCGTGTTTCTCTTGTACGCTCTTATACTTTCTCTATGCCCTCTTGGAAAAGCGTTTTAGAGCATTCAATAACTTTGGACTGTGTTTCCTCCTACACAGTCTTTCTTTCCAAGGTACCCAACCACCTTGAAATTTCCTCCCAAGTCTTTGAATTATCCTGGTATTCCCTCCTGGAAGCTTCTCTTCTAACTCTAATGAGTTTAGACATGCAGTCCTTGCGTCGACTCACAGAGTTTCCACACTTTGTCACTCACTCCTTGCACTTAGCCTAGAGAACCAGACCTAATCCAATAGACTTATAGATAGAAAATTGTATCTCTATCCTTGCAGACAATTTCTAGCATTCATCTACAACTCAAATGCATACAAATGATATTCATAACACAACATCCATTACACATAAATTAATAACAGGAAAAACTGCCATTTTCTATTAATGGCGGAATATCAAATTACAAATATATGAGTCTGAGCTACGATTGAGGCTTGGCTCTCCTCCTATATCCTATGCATTTATCCTCCTGGCTAACTCTATCGACTGGTAACAATACAAGAGTTTATACAAGAGGGCCTCGAAAAACTTCGCTCCAAGCTAACTAGTGGTGTCAAATCACCATTCAAAACGCATGTCTAATGGGAAAATTACAATGATCGAAATCTTCTCCAAATCGGATGCAGATCCCTCCTACCGTCAACCACTTAATGGTGACCTTATATCCAGCTTGTGCAAAGGCACAACTTGGCTCTTCCAACCCATCGACATTAATTGCCTTGATCACGCCTAGTTTTTTTGAAGGCAAAATGAGAGGGTGACACCTCTTCCTTCCTTGAATGCACACCATGCGTGTAAATCGTCTGGTGCATGCTAAGGTGGAGCGATGCTCCTACATAATAGAACATAGAAATCCCACATGAGGCACAACATACATGGGTTCCTATAATATTTCCATTGACCGATAGGGAGAAAGAAGAAGAAAGAGAAGCAACTCCTTACATAATTACTTTTGTCGAAGACTTACAAGCTCTGATAGTCGTACTTTCAATCCCTTCCCTAGGAAAAAGAAAGAAACCAACCAAAAAGAACAAGTGGGAGAAGGATGTCGAGGAATAAGCACTCGATATTGACACAAAGGAGATTATTAAGTTAAGAAATGTTCCCAGCACCTCATGGATTATGTGTTCATAACCCATGACCAGGGGTTGGAACCTAGTCCTTCAGTACTTTGGCCTTGGGGTGATTTCTCTCTCTTCCAATCTTCCAGAGTTTCAACTCCCTGAAGTAGTTACCTCTCACAAGGATTGATATGATGCTTAGCATGATTCCCGAAACCAAATCAATGGTTTATATTTGATCTGTACACTATCCTTCCACGGCTTAATCCAATGGCTATGACTTAATCAAACATTGATATGGATGACCATTATTTACTTCGGGACATCAGGACTTACAGCCTCTACAATCTTTCATCCTTCTAGAGTACATTTCATCGAAGTAGATCAAATGGTCGATAATTTTTCTTCCATAGATGGATGATCCTGGCTTGTCCATAGGTTTCAAACAAATCGACAACCATGAATTGATTTGCAGTTGAGTGGATGGTTCTCATTCACTTCGGGAATTTGGTATTTACAGTCATTCAAATCTTTTGGAGTAAATTCCATCTAAGTGTTTATTAAAACTTTCTTCTTGATAACCTCCACAAGTCCAGGAGATAGGACTGTGGGCTTAACCACTCCAAGCATTTGATCTAATGGTCACGATTCATCCTTGAGGATCTTAGATCAACAGTTAGCATTGACTTCGGCCTTCGACGCTTTGGGTAGTTGTTTGTTTCCCTCGAAGGATGAACTCCCAGAGTGATGTAACTTGCCAATGTCACTACTGACTTGGAACTGGCCGAGTGGATGCCATGTGTCACTTATATTTGTGACTTATGTATACCTAAAATGCCAACTAGACCTTGGCACTTATCCCCATTTGATTGCACCACATGTCCTTTCTGATGTGGTCTTTACTGACATGGATTTTCTGATGTGTCACATGTCCTCCTCCTAGATCTAATAGTCGTAGGTTCATATGAATCCTTGATCCAACAGCTATGATCAGTTCTAGATAAATGGTCTAGATTCATTTCGGCCTTTGGGACTTTGGGTTATTCGCTCCCACTTCCCAATTCTCCCGAAGTGAGATTCCCTGACTAAACCTCGAGTAAATTGACTTCATATAACAATCGATATTTGATGTGAAAATCTTAACACAATCCAACATTTGTCAAGATTTCGGTTATTCGAGATCTCGTGAATCCTTGATCCAACGACTGTGATTAGCTCTTGATCAAAGGTCTAGATTCATTTTGGCCTTCAGGACTTTGGGTTATTCATTCCCAATTCTCAATTCTTCTGAAGTGAGATTCCCCGAATAAAACTCGAGCAACTTGACTTCATCTAGAAATCCATATTTGACGCAAAAATATTAACACAATCCAACAGTTGTCGGGATTTCGGCTATTCAGGATCTCATGAATCCTTGATCCAACGTCTGTGATAAGTTCTAGATCAATGGTATAGATATATTTCGACCTTCGTTACTTTGGGTTATTCGTTCCCAATTCTCAATTCTCCCGACGTGATATTCCTCGAATAAACCTTGAGTAACTTGACTTCATCTAACAATCCTTCTTTGATACGAAAAGCTTAATATGATCCAATGATTGTCGAGATTTTGGATATTCAGGATCTTGGGCCTTTGGCCTTGCTTATCCTATCCTTCCATTTTATTTTGATCGGAAGGTCAATATAAATCCTGAAATAAATTTCGTCGGAGTGCGTATTAGCATTTTTTTCTTTGATAGCTTTTCATAAGTCCAGGAGCTATGACCATGGTCTTAGGCACAAAGGAGCTCCACTCTTTAAGTATTTGGTTATTCGTGACTCTGGGGTTCCAGGGTAGTGGAACCGATGCCAACCGTAGATATATTGGTAGGTGAGATCACCAGTCAGTGTCTATTTTAGAACTAAAACTTGCATGATCATTAACTCCAACCTTTGCATTCCACAATGGTTCCCTGTCATTGATCTTCCCTTACTGAAATTCGATGGTCAGGGTTGATCTGAAGCCTCCTCTGTAACTCCCAAATATGAAGTTCCTGGTTTGTCTTGAAATCTACATCAGTGGATATGATTCTCCCTTGATTCTTTTGTAGTTTTAGTGTGAGGATTTCAATCCTGATCGCGTTTATGCAATGCACTTTCCCTTCTGAGATTTTTGGTAGATTCCTCTTCATGTTGTTCATAAAAAATCATCATCACTGCAATGCACTTTCCCTTCTGAGATTTTTGGTTTTGTACTTGGATTCTAACTGATCGAGATCATTGATCTGTTGGGAATTCAATCCCAATGGTGTTTATGCATTGCGTTGATATCGTGAAATCTAATACAATGCCTCTCCTGAGATTTAGGTAGAATTTTCTTTGTTTCTCATGTAGGTATTAAAGCAGTCTTCTGAGCCACACAATATCCTTTGTCACTTCTGTAGCTTCCACATATTCTTCCTCTATTGTAGAATCTACTGGAACTGATTTTTTGCATGATCTCCAAGAGATGGTTGTTGATCAAAGACTCATGAGATAATCTGGAGATGAAAATCCATTTTCCTTCTCCCCAACAAATTTTAAATATGAATATCCAATCAAGTTGAATTCATCCACCTTAGAGTACCCGAGTCCAAAATATTAAGTTCCCTTCAAGTATTTTAGAAATCCTTTTGCACTAGACCAATGTCCTTCACAAGTATTTTGCATGAACCTAGAAAGAAACCCAACAATAAATGAAATGTATGGTCTAGTGGCAGTAAGATATATAAGACTTACCACAATCTTTCTATACTTGGTTTCATCCTCAAAACCATTCCCTTCTTTTTATGTGAGCTTCAAATTATGTTCCATTGGAGTAGAAACAAGATTACACTCATCCATGCCAAACTTATTCAACAATTCTCCAATGCACTTATTCTTGGAGATGGATATGTACTTTGTATTTTGAATCACCTCAATTCCCAAATAGTAGTGAAGATGTCCCAAATTTGTCATCTCAAATCCTTTCTTCAACTCTTTATTTATGGACACAATGTAGCTTTTATTGTTCCCTATTATCAACAGATCATCTACATATACTACAAGATATACAACAATTTTTCCAACTTTCTTGACAAATAAGTTGTGTCGTCAAGATTGAAATACTTGAAATTCAATTTTAGAAGATGCTTAGTTAACTTTTCATACCATGGTCGTGGTGCTTGTTTCAGACCATATAAGGATTTGATGAGATTGCATACCTTATGTTCTTGTCCCTTCACAATAAATCCTTTTGGCTGAGACATGAAAACATTCTCTTTCAAGTCTCCATTCAATAAAGTAGTCTTCAAATCCATTTGATTAATTTTCCATCCATTATGTGCTGCCATGGAAAATAGAGTACATATGGTATCCCATTTTGTTGTCGGGGAAAAAGTTTCCTCATATTCAACACCTTCTTTATGTGAAAATCCTTTTTCCACGAGCCTTTGTTTGTACCTGTCAAGTGAGCCATCTGATCTGTACTTTTTCTTGAATAACCACTTGCAATTGATTGGTTTTGTTCCAAATGGAGGATCCACCAACTTCCATGTTCCATTCTTGATGAGAGCATCATATTCCTTATGCATGGATTATTTCCATTCATCATGAGAAGTGTCTTATTTAAGGGAATTTGATTCAAGGTTAGTAGATCAACCTAACACACAATCATATGAAACATCCATGTCATCTACATAAACTGAGTTTTAATTATCTTCATTACCTCAATCTTGTCTTGAGGAAATTCTAATTCCTTTCTTTCCAACCTCATTAGGATGAACACTTTCAAGTGTTTTTGTGAGCCATTTTGGTGGAAATTTTTGAGATGGTCCATTTTGGTCAGATGATTGAGTTTGTGTTGAGTTCTCATCAAGCCTCATCTTTTCAATTCTCTTGATCACATCATCCAAATTAACTTTGGGTTTTGATGAAGTGGAGTGAACTTCTTCATGTGGGGAAGATGGTGCTTCAAAAGGAGATTCTATAGATTGACCCAAGATAGGGATCCCCCATTCCAGATGTGGAATCTCATCATCAAATTCATGATATGTATTTACATGAGTGAATGATCTATCCATATGATCAAGCTTCCTATCAACAATTTCATATTTCTTGGAGGATACAAGAAAGACTACATCTCTGGAAAGGATGAATTTCATTTTTTTTTCATCGTAAAGACGATACCCCTTGGTGGTATTTGAGTACCCCAAGAAGATGCACTTCTGATTCCTTGCATCAATATTTCTTATTTTCTCCTTAGGAATCAAGGCATAACATGTGGAACCAAATACCCTGAGATGCCTCATTGAGATAATGTGACCATACCACATTTCATAAGGAGTCTTCTTTTGAAGAGGATGAAATGCACACTTGTTTTTCACATAAACTACACATAGAACTACATCATCCCAAAACATCAATTTTACATTCTTGAAAAACATCATGGAACAAACCATATTTAGGAATGTCCTAATCATTCTTTCAGCTACATCATTTTGTTGAGGATTGTATGGAAGTGTGGTTTGATGTTTGATCTCATGTTGGTGAAGGTAGCTTTCAAATTCATTAGATGTATATTATTTTCCATTATTAGTGCAAAGAGAGCCAACATGAGACTGAGATTCATTTTGAATCCATACATGAACATTTTTAAACTTTTCAAAAGCTTGTGATTTATGTTTTAGAAAGACACACAACATATCTTGATTTAATCATCAATAAAAGACATGATATATTTATTTCCATTTGCAGGAGTAACATGCATAGGGTTGCACAAATCAGAATGAATTAGTTCAGTTTTCTACATGCTCTAGAAGTAGAATAATGAAATGGATATTTGTTATTCTTTCCAAGGATATAAGCATCAGATTGCTTCAATTTCCTAAGAATAGTAGGAAAACCATAAACACCATTCTTTCTCAACAAAAAAAGACTGTCATGATTAATATGGCCAAATATAGCATGCCACAAAAGACTATATGACATTATACCTTAACCGTGATGAGAGAGGTATGCAAAAGTTTGTATACGGGTGGATGTCCCTTTCATCTTTAGTAGTCTTCCATCCTTCGTTCCGTTCATGAGAACCATGTAGTCAGAATCCTTCTGCATTTCAACTTTTCTACCAAACATATGAACATAGTGGCCTTGTTGTAGGATGTTCACAAGGGACAACATGTTCCTTTGCAACTCATGAATATAGAGCACATTATGCAAAAGAAAATATAGGAATCTAGGAAACTTAAGTCTAATGGTTCCCATTCTTGAAGGTTTGAGACTCGACTTATCTACAAAATACACTATACCGTCTACATTTTCATTGAAGTATTCAAAGAAGTCTCTTCGGAATTTAATGTGGGAGGTTTCAACTGTGTCAAGAAGCCATGCATATCTCTAAGGAGTATATGAAGTGTTAAATAAATCTTTAGTTACTCCTATATTGTAATGGGAAAATATGTAATGAGAAGATTCAAGTGGATTACCTTTTGTTGGTTCTAAAGTTTTTCCTTTGTACTCTTTCTTATTTTGTCCATCTTCTTTGATCTCCTCTCATGGAGCTCTATAGTCATCTGCTTCATGTGGCTCATTCTTTTTGCAATGGGTACAGTGAAGATTGGATCTATCTCTTTGGTTGTGTCTACCCCCATGCCTTTGAAAGTCTTTCTTCCACATCCTATTTTGTTTCTTTATCCTCTGGAAGAATCATGTGATTTTCCATTATCTTTCTGAGAAAGGAACATGGTATCTCCAGTTGAATGACTTGACTTCTTTCAAAAGGCTTTCTCACATTCTACAACTTTCTCTTCCAACTTGTCAAATGTGATGGATTTCATTTGACCATTTTCTTGCAACGATTCAAAGTAGTGAGAATATGTAGGGTAGAGATCCTTAATGAAGGTCGTGAGAGGGAAATATATATTCACTCCAATGGCCTCAATGTCATGCATTATATATTTTATTTTTGAAGCTAAATCCATAGGGTCATCATTCTTCAATTATAGGTCGAAGAGCTTCACCATTAGTTGTATATGTTCTAGTTCAAAGTGTGTGTCATACAAGTCATTCAAACTCTTCAAAGTACTATATGATTCATTAATAGAAGAAATATGATGGATCACCTCTTCAATTATTGTCACAAAGATCACAACATATGCTTTTGGGTCTTTGTCCTCCCATATGGCATGTTCTTTGTTTGATATTGGAATGGGTGGTCCACTACTCTTCGACTTTTCTTATGAGACAACAGATTCAAAGCATGATTTTTCTTGTTCTTCAATGACTGTTGTTTCTTCACAAATTCCTTTTCATAGATCGTTGAAGATCAATGTTGTTTTGATATTTTTGTACCATTCTCTGTAGTTCTCTTTATCAATCAACACCACGCCAACAATGTAGATGAGAGAATGCATATTCTATAAGCAAACCAAAGAATTGTGTTGTGTGGAGACATTAGAGATACCAATTAAATTCAACCACCAATAGGCCAGCATTATAAAAACATTTGACCTTCCTCCTTCGACAAAGAAGGTATCAATGCATAGGTTGTTACTTCACTGGTGATTTTTCTACAATGTTGTATTACTTCACTGGTGATTTGTGTACAATGCTTTCCAAATTTAGACCTTGCTTCACTTATTGTTACATACTACAAACCCATGAACACAAAGGAAGTGGTGATTAAGAAAGTGATTACATCATCGATCTCCATGGAGGAAAGAGCAATGCTCTTCACATCACATGATTAAAAGTAATATATATATATATCTGTGTGTGTGTGTGTGTGTGTGTGTGTGTGTNCAAATACATATGCTCAAGTCTGAGCTCAATGCAAGAAAATGAAATCCATTTGTGGGATATATGTGTGTGTGTGTGTGTGTGTGTGTGTGTGTCAAATACATATATTCCAAATAAATATTCTCAAGTCTGATCTCAATGCAAGAAAATTCAATCCATTTGTGGGCTCTTAAGCTCATGCTTAGATGATACGAGACCAAAATTCTCTATATTTCCCAGGCCCAAGTCCAAACTATAGTTGACCAATGAAGGAAGTGTCGATCCAGTGTGTGTTTACTAGGTTTGAAAATTGACATAACTAGGGTTTTAGTGAAGGAGTGGATTGCATGTGCACCACCAAGTAAGGAGGTTGTACGACATAAAGAAGTTTCATGGGGTAAATAATTATGGAAAAGCATTTCGACAAAGGAATGAACACTTGAAGTTCAGGTCCATGGGCGTGTTTAGTTGAGGTTGAAAACTAGACATACGACTTAGTTGACAATGGGTGTGTTTAGGTAAAGGAGCACATGAATTAGGTTTTCACTTAATATTAGGGTTTCAGATACCAACCAACGATACCAACAGGTAATTCAATTTCGACCAACATGAAGAGTGTGGGAATGAATAGATGACATGAGACTTCGCTGATGAAAAATCTAGTAATTTGTTAGAGATAACAAAATTACATGAGCCAAATACCAAGATTGGTATTTTAGGAAACCCAATTGCATCAAAAAGTGATAGTACATAGAGGTTTGTTCATATAAAAAACTTGTTGATTGTGAGACTCAATGAGAAGGGAACAAGGACCGATCATTACAAAAAGTTATTGTATATATGGGGTTATCTAGACTCTCATGTAGTAGTTTTTACATATTTGAAAAAAAAACAGAAAACATATGTATATTTCAACGTCATAAGAAACTTAGAAATCCCATCTAATTGTAACATTAAAAAAAAAGTTCTAGAAACTTCCTTGTAAGAAAATATTTTACTAATTCAACATTGAAATAGAGAAAAAATTAAATCCATAACTCATGAAGATAAGAAGTAAGTTGTCCCTGGAGGGACTCTCTGATTTCCAAAGTACCTTCTTGCAGCTCTAGGCCATCTTTGGAGAGTCTATCGGCTTCTAGGTTTTTTCCCTACAAAGGTAATGCGGGAAAAGGAGGATTGAAAATTCTTGGTATCACAGAACAATGGTTGTAGCATAAAGATTCCTAGTGAAGATTCACCTTTCATCCACCTAATCACAAAAGGTGAGTACCCAAGAAATTTAATTTGAGTGATTCTTTTTTCAATATCTAGGATTAAAACCAACTTGAGAGTAGTGAGTTCATTGTGATTATTTGTAGACCTTCCCATGTTTTCTTTGAAAATGAGGAAATGGTTATGAGATAAGTAAATGATACCCCTCTCTCCTCCCTTATATATATATATATATATATATATATATATATATATATATATATATATATATATATTCAACAACCCGATGGGTTAGCTCAAGTGGATGAGTGTTGTGGTTATAATGCAAGAGGTCTCAAGGTCAAGTCCCCGAAAAACTAAATTGTTGATATTGTTGGGCCTCACTCAATGTCCCCACCGAGTTAGACCTAGTAATTAGGGTTGACGGTTTACCCCGTTTACCATACATCAAATGCAGGGAAGTACTCGGAGGGTTTCTCGCGATTTCTTCCATCGGATATATATATATATATATATATATATATATATATATATATATTCTAGAGAAAAAGGTATTTGGGGGTTTTATATATATTTGTTTTATTTATTTATTTATTATCAATTTCTCTACCTTTCCCTTCTAAAGAAGATTAGGATAGTACTTCCAAACACTATTTTCTTTCCTTCCCCTCAAACTAAAATAGATTCCTAAACTCTTAGACATGTAAGACTAGCTATCATCCCCAAGCACTACTAATTTTCACCCAATAAAGGAGATTTATTCTTCTATCAATCACAGATCTCTTTGAGGGGATTTTTAGATCATAGCTTCAAAATTGTTGCAATCTTAAGCCTGGAAACATATTATTTGTAACACTATATTTTGATTCGAAGGGTGATTTTGCAGTTTTGGTTTGCAATAGGCCATGGTTTCAAACAAGTTGTAATATTAACCTCGAAAAAAAGTGGATACTACTACTTGAACCAATTTTCATTTTGGGGGTCAATTTTAATGTTTTTCTATGGAACGACACTGATTGTCAATTCCACAATTTCAAACAAGTTGTAATTTTAACCTTGAAGAAAAAGGGGTGAGGTTGAGAGCACTACTTTTTTATTTGGGGATAGATTTTAATATTTTTTTTGCAACTTTACAGGGATTTAAAGCAATGGTGGAAAAATGTTGTAATTGTATCATTAAAAAAAAGGTGATTCTGAGAGCATCACTTTTCAATTCGGGGGTTGATTTTGGTGTTTTTGACTAAAAATTTTGGGTATTTAAGGATAGAGTTCTCATTTTGAGGTCACAATTCTCGTCAAGTTGGTAACTATAATGTTATTCCTCCTTCAATGTGATTTGTATATCCCATACAAAATTGTACCTCTAGGAAAATAAAATCAATGGGCAGGGGAAAATCTTATTTCTCACACTACTTTGCACTTTCAAGACACATCATTACTATGCATTCCAAAGAGAACTCGATCAGAAACATAACATTAACCATCATTCCAAAGAATGAAAATTGTGACCTCGCATCTTGTTAGACCTGCTTGCTAAAAGGAAAAAACCTTTCTATACAACTCGTAGAAATGGCCAATAATATTCCTCCACCTCTATTTGTATAAAATTCAATTCAATCCATGGTATATATTGCAAACAAAAGAAACACATGTATGCAAGAATATAGGGAACATTGTTATAACTCTAATTTGCACCAGATATGCTTACCTGGCATCAGGCCATCTCATTTTACATATTTTTCCAAGGCACTACTGAACAAATTCTTAAAAAACACCCCTTTTGAGGGCACACGTGCCCTGCTCCACTACTGAATGTGTGTGTATGCTATATGACCCACTACAACCCGCGTATACCTAAAAAAAACACAAAAAATAGAAAGTTGCAGATGTAACACACAGTTTTGGGTAAGTTACCTAAACCATTTGACTACCCATAGCTGGTCACTTGACCAAATACCTAGCCCTTTCTAGCCTATTAAAGAAGGGGTAGGGGTCCTAGTTGGAAAAATGGAAAATAATTATAAAGAAACTCTACCCGATTTTTCATTCCCTTTTCCCCAACCTTTTGCAACCATTGTGTGAAGAGAAGCATATACAAAAGCAGTTGGAGCACAGTTGAAGAGGAGCCCAGGACCAGATTCGAGGAGTAGTGGTTGATCTCACTATTGTAAGTTACTCTTGTGATATTAATAAAAGAAATACTTTTCTCGTCTCACCATATGAGTTTTCTAATGTTTAATATTGATTATATTTTGATAGAATCTCTAACCCATTAGTTCATAGATCATATGCATGTTTGGAGTTCTTTGTTTGTCTATTTATGAATGCAGTTCATCTTTGGGAGGAGATTTGCAATCAAGGAGTGACCAAACGTTAAAGGATCGACATCAAACATGGAAATCAAGGTATAGTAACTTGATATTTTTAACCTTGTATTTGCATATGAATAATGGGGTTTATAATTGGGATGTTGGTAAGAAGTAGGAGACTTTAGGTCATTTTCTGCATGCATTACAGAACCCTTAATGCTAGTTCGTAGGGGGATTTTCCACCCACAACAGAATTGGTGACCATACTGGGGAAATCTCTAGGGTTTTGGGGGATACTTTTGGGTGTTTTAAATTGGTTTTATTACCTTTTTTCTGAGTTTTTGCAAGAGTCTGAGCTAGTAGGGATTCTAGTCTTCCATACCAGTACTCCCTGCTTTCTTCGCTTGACTGTTTTTTTATTTTCCAGGAAGCTACAGAGGCATATGTGACCTGTAGAAGGCCTGGACACGTATACAAATGCCCTAACTTCACACAACCCGCGTACATATGTTGGTTGCTGAAGGATCAGTAGCATGTCTGAGTCCATAATTTATTTATTTTTTTAAAGAGAGGTAGTCATCCTCTTCCCTGTTAGAAGTGATCCTTCTCAGGGATTTTCTGGATCTAGTTCTAGTCTCTTTTGTTGCAGTCTATAGCCTAGGTATAACCTCGGATTATCTTTGTTTTAACAAATTTTCCTTGCATCTTTTTCTGTTAAAGTAAGTTTTTGTGTCTTCAAGGGATTATGGTTCTCAATACTAGTACTTCCTTCTTGTGCTTGACTGCTTGTTTTTCATTTTTTGAGGATTTGTAGAGGTGCACACAGCCTATAGTGGTCTTGCATGCATGCATACGTACCCTACCCTTCGATAGCCTGCATACATACGCTTGTTGTTTAAGTGTCAGTAACGTGCATGTTGATAAAAAAAATTTTTAGAAGAAGCAGTCATCCTCTTCCCTATCAGGAGTCACACTTCTCAGTGGTTTTCTTGATCGAGCCTTGGTCTTTGTCATAGCATTCTATAACCTAGGTTTGACTTTAGCATAGCTTTCTTTTTCTTCAAAATATTTCTTGTGTTTTGTATATTTTTTTAACTTATTTTTAGCTTGAAATTTTAAGAAAATGAATCATGAATCGTGAAAATGAATCATGAAAATGGGGGGGGAATGAATCGTGTATTCATTAGTCCCTTTTAGAATCTTTTGTTATCTCTGCTTTGATTGGGAGAAAATATAAAAAAAAAAACTTGGTTTGTTATATCTCTTTCTTTCTTGGCATTTGCTTTGCATTGATATTTGAAAAAGAAAAAGAAATTAACATAGTGTTCTGTTTTCTTCTAATTTTAAAAGCATTTCAAAAGAAAAATAAGAAAGATAATCCTTTTTGCTAGTGTTCTTATCATTTTCATTTTTCGCAAAAGTCTTAACAACACCAGTTGCACTACCACACCTTTGAGTAAATCAAGCCTTAAAAAGAACGCTAATTAAAAATAACTAGACTTTTATGTTTGTAGGGTCAACCAACTAGTTTAGGGTTAGGGCCTTGAATTAGGTTGGAGAGGAAACTCTTCAAGGCCGTTAAAACCAAACATTGGAGTCTGAGTTAGGGAGTGTTAAATTCCAGTAACGTGGAAACTATTCGGGACCCCCCTCTAACACAAGGGATAAACACGAGGTCGTGTGCATAAATGTAGTGGAGATAACCCCTCCAAAACTGGACCAATCGTAGTGGAGGAATGCATATAGAGGGCTTGTCTTGGGATTTTGTTGATCGCATTTGCCATGGAGATTCATGTGTATCAAATCCATTCTAGGTCCTCAGTCGTCTTCCAGAACACTTGTGTTCGATACCCTTGATAGGTTTTGGGCTTGATACCCTGCTCATTGCAGTCCACCCAACTGTCGACTGTACCCGCCTGGTAGTTGTTCACGAGATGGCAACCTAGTTTCCTTTACTTTAGGGACTTACACAGGTGACTGCGAGGGTATACCGTGGTACCTAAGGCAGACATCATGCCATGCTTTGCAGAGTATACCTGGAGGGTGCTTCCATATTCGAGTTGCACTTGCACCAGTAAGTTTCTCTAGTGTTGGTTGGTGTAACTGTTCTTCCAACTAGTTAGTCATTTGTTTGATTTGCCTTTAGGAACTTTTAGTGCATGCTCTGTGCTCCTTAGTTTTCCATAGTGAGTTAGTCATTCATGGATTTGGGTCTCTAACCTAGGGTGGTAGGCCACCCACTCCGTCAGTCATGAGGAATTTTCAGTCTTCTTCTTAAGAACATGGAGCCACCTCTTTATAGGCATTGTTTTGATAACACTGGTTTTCCATAGTCAGTGTGTGAGACTTTTATGGATTTGAACGATCCTGCAAGGGGAGAATCTGTGCATAAGATATTCATGGCTAAAGCTCTTGATGATACCAACCAATGATCCCCTTTTCAAGAGGATTCTTGTGCTTTTCCTTTCTTCGGAAATGTTAGTGTCCCTTTGATGGCCACTCTATACATTCTTGGGTTGAATGTTGGACTACCGGTTTGGTTGGGTACCATTCCAAATTTCTTGAATGCTCTTGATGCTTCTCAATTAAGCACCTTATGTAATGGGAACCATGTTGATGCTCCTTCGTCAGCAAAGTCTTCTCCTCCTCCTTTTCCCACCTCTGGTGAAAGTACATTTACTAGTAACCAGAAGTCTAAACGAAGTAGAAAGAGGAAGAATAGGAAGAAGAAATCACCAACCCCTACTAGTCATGCTGGGGGGAAAATTCCAGTCACTGATAGTCATGCTGGCAATAGGTCTGTAGCCTTTGCGAGTCATTTTATCGACCCATCACCAACCTCTGCAAGTCACGTTGGAGATGTGCAACCAGCCACTACCAGTCATGCTGGGGGCATTGATTATGTTGAGAAACCTAGATGGATAGGACATAAACCTAAGTTCCCTTGTAACATTTGCAAGGGAGATCACCTTACTCATCTATGCCCTATAATTCCAGAGGTACAAAGATTGTGGTCACTGTCTGCAAGCTCTTATGATTCTAAGTCTTCTGAGGTTTCCTCACAGTCTATTCATCCATTGGTTGAGAAAGTGGCCATTCCGATGCAGTCATCGACTGATCCCACTCCTCTTTTCGGGGGTGAGGTGCCTTTATACCATGTAGTATCTCAACCTATTCAGCCATTGATCGAGAAAGTGGTCATGCCGATGCAGTCATCGGTTGATCCCACTCCTCTTTTGGGGGGTGAGGTGCCTTTAGACCATGTAGTCTCTCAACCTATTCAACCATTGGTTGAGAAAGTGGTCACGCCAATGTAGTCATCGGTTGATCCCACTCCTCGTTTGGGGGGTGAGGGGCCTTTAGACCATGTAGTCTCTTAGCCTATTAGTCCATTGGTTAAGAAAGTGGTCACACCATTGCAGTCTTCGACTGATCCCAGTTCAGTACTTTCAGAACAAGGGGGCATTCCGCTCGTTCCGAGCACACCCCCTCCAAACCCTACGATGGTTTCCTTTTATTGGAATGATCTTCTTGAGCCTTGTATTCCTTCTTCTACACCTTTTCAAATAAGGGTTGAAGTTAATTCAACAAACATTTATCGATGTATTGTGGATGAAGGAGCCTCTGCAAGTATTTTATCCTCCTCGGTTTGGAAAGTCTTGGGTTCTCCCAAGCTTGTGTCTGCTTCACATGAATTGTTGGCTTTTGATAGACATCCTAGTGAATATTTGTGGGTTCTTCCTTAGTTTCCTATCTCGTTAGGTGGGAAGATTGTTCATGTCGAGGTTATAGTGGTGCAAGGCCCGTTAGATTTCAATATGCTTCTCGGGCGTGATTATGTATATGTTATGAATGTTGTGGTATCTACGCTCTTCCAGGTGATGCATTTCCCTCAAAATGGAAGCATTGTCACTATTGACCAGCTGGCATCTAATAATCACCATCCTAATTTGACATTGTTTCAGGCTACCCCTTCACATGTTCCTAGTGTTCGTGTAGACTCTACCCCACCACAGGTTAATTATGTGGCAACTTATCCTCGATGTTCAATTTCTTCTGAGCAGGAACCTATGAAGTCATGTTTTCCCGCTCAAGACTTGGTCTCAATAATTGATCCATTGGTTTATCCAATGGGGGCATGGGAGCCCTTGTTTTCCCCTCTAGGTCCAAGTGATCTTGAGTCTCCTTCTGAGTCTGATCTCGTTGTTTGTAGATACTCAATCCCTTGTGCTTGTGATTCTTTGTTGATAGACTCTGCCAGTCCTACCCAGAGCCTCCATCGTCATATGGAGTATGGACAGTTTACTTCACCCTTTGGGATTGTCGACCCTCGTTTGCGTGATTTCTCAAATTTTGAATTGTCTTTGGACAAAGCTATCCTTGAGGCCATGACTACAGTTTCTATACCAAGGGACGAATTACACCGTGGGTTGTGTTTTCTTCCCTTTTGGGAGACTTTCCATGTTGAATATTGAAGAGACTCTTGGTCTGAGCCTGGCAGTGAGCTCTACCTGAACCAGTTTTAAACATGAGTCGTAACCCCCACGGGTCTTATTTTAAGCCCTTTTCAGACCCTCTAAAAATGAAAATATTTTCAAGTGATCTTGTTGACCTTCACGCTCGCTAAACTGAAATTTGAAGGCATGTCTGTCCGGCGGTAGTTTACCCCTTTTTCAGTCCAGATGGTCAACTGCACGAACAAAGGTATACTTTAGGAGATTTGGTTCCCTAAAAGAGTATTCTCAGGTATGATTTTAACCCTTTTTCGAGCCCGAGGGACTAAATTTACGAAAAAGGAACCCCCACAGAGTCCATAGTTAAGCTCTTTTCAGACTCCCTAAAATTGAAAAGATCGTTGAGTGACCTTATTCCTTCACACTCGTTAAAATGGTCCAGAACAACATTCCTGACGAAGTCCATAGTTAATATTTTTTCAGACTCCTTAAATATGAAAAAAATTCCGAGTGATCTTGTCTTTATCACACTCGTCAAAATGGTTTTGAATAGACGTCTTTTTGGTGCTAGTTTACCCCTTTTTCAAACCAACTAGACTACCTTCGAAAAGGTACCCCAACGAAGTCTCCTTTTACGTTTTTTCAAATTCTCTAAAAATAAAAAAACCTGGAGCTTACCATCTATGGGCTCATTAAAATCACATCAAAGGTTGTTACTATTGTGTCTTATTAATTGCATTTGCATACCTGCATCTTTGGCCTAATGTCGGCTCCATGTTGCTCTCAACTGAACCATATGAAGCATGCCTTATATGCAAGCCCTATAGCACTTTGCCTCTGCGTCTTGACACCTTGGCCCATGGAGGATTTTCCCCGAGTGTCCTTTTCCTACATATATCCCTTTGCTCCGAGCATCCATGTGTTCCTTGCACTTGGAACTAGTATGTCTGTGACACTCGATCCTCCTTTGTAACGTAGCATTCTTTTATTCTTTTTCAAGCTTTCCAAAATTATTGAAAAAGACAAAAAAATCAAACATACCCCAAAAAGAGGAAAGGAAAAGTATTTTCCTTTTGTTGGTAGCACAATGAGTCGCCCTTGGACAAAGAAGATCCTTTCATTTGTTCGTCAAGCCCTGGGATTTAATATGACCTTAGGAAGTTGTTCTCACTACATAGATTTGTGCCCTCCTCCGTTTGGTTATTCTTCCAAACATATGGAGAGTTTGTGTTGCCTCCTGCATCATGAACTTATGTCAACATCATGTTGTGTGAGTCTCATCATTTATTGTGCTATTTTCCAAGAGAAGTTTTTACCAAAATTGAGTCAGCCCCTCTGCACTTTGTCTCTTTCCCTCATGCCCGGCCATCCCGAAATCCCAATGAAGTCTTTGTTCGAAATCAATAAATCCCTCATCTTGATCATCAAGATCCTCTAGTCCGTTCCTGATGAGCCGTCGAAGACCTCTGGGTAGTGAATTCGTACACTCATATTACACTCCTACTCGAGTTGTGAAGATTTTGAAGCCGTTGCTCGAGCTCTGAAGGCCTCATCTCTAGCCATCAGGCCTTATTAGCTTCTTGAAGATGGATACTATACATGTATATCTTTTTTATTTTGAGATGTAGATCCATTGTGTATTTCTTCCGGCTACACTTTATATAGTTATATGAAATGGATCTGCAGTGTACTCGATTGGCAGCCATGATTTTATTTCATTCTGAGCATGGGTATGCCCGCCTCAGTGAGACAATTGTTATTTTGCAGATGGAACCTCCCAAAATCTAGTCCTTGGGCTCACTTGTTTCGTACGTTGGTGAAGATTGATAATGTATTTCGGCCATCAGATGCTCTTCTAACCTCACACATTAGGAGGCATCTATTATAACCCTAATTTGCACCAAATATGCTTACCTAGCATCAAGCCATCTCATTTTACATATGTTTCCAAGCCACTACTTAACAACTTCTTAAAAAACACCCCTTTTGAGGGCACATGTGCCCTGCTCCACTATTGAACGCGTGTATACTCTAGTTGACCCACTACAACTCGCGTATACCTAAAAAAACATAAAAAATAGAATGCTTCAGTCGGAACACACAGTTTTGGGTAAGTTACCTAAATTGTTTGACCACCCATAGCCGATCACTCGACCAAATACCTAGCCCTTTCTAGCCTATAAAAGAAGGGGTAGGGGTACCATTTGGAGAAAGGGAAAATAATTATAAAGAAACTCTGCCCGATTTTGCATTCCCTTTGCCCCAACCTTTTGCAACCATTGTGTGAAGAGAAGCATATACAAAAGCAGTTGGAGCACAGTTGAAGAGGAGCCCAGGACCAAATTCGAGGAGCAGTGGTTGATCTCACTATTGTAAGTTACTCTTGTGAGATTAATAAAAGAAGTACTCTTAGCGTCCCGCCATATGAGGTTTTTAATGTTTAATACTGATTATATTTTGATAGAATCTCTAACCCATTAGTTCATAGATCATATGCACGTTTGGAGTTCTATTTATGAATGTAGGTCAGCTTTGGGAGGAGATTTGCAGTCAAGGAGTGACCAAACATTAAAGGATCGACATCAAACACGGAAACCAAGGTATAGTAACTTGATATTTTTAACCTTGTATTTGCATATGAATAATGGATTTTATGATTGGGATGTTGGTAAGAAGTAGGAGACTTTAGGTCATTTTTTGCATTCATTACAAAACCCTTAATGCTAGTCTGTAGGAGGATTTCCCACCCACAACAAACATTATTCAAGAACATGAAATTGAAATATATGTGTGTTGGGGGGGGGGGGTGGTAAATTATCATATTGTTTTATAGAATCGTGTTAGTTGTTAATGTAGTAAATGGAAATAAATGTATCGGTATTTATCTTTATTCAAATAATAAATGTATTTAATAATATTCATACAATATATGTCGATAGCTAATTTTTTGGCCTTCCTTTCTCAAACGATGTGTGTTTGTCAGTTTTGTGATGTTATGGCATAGGAATGCATTGCCTTGTTTTTCAAATTAGTATGTATGGACAAACAAAACAATAGCTTGAGTAGTGACAACAATAGCCACAAATTGAACAACAATAAGAGGTTTAAGAGAAGTGTAGGGATGGGAACAAAGGAGGATGAAGAAACCAAAGCTAAAGCAAGTGAAGGGGATGAACAATAACATGAAGAAGAATAGTGGCCAATCGATGGATGGGTGGTTCAATGATTGATGAATATAAAGCATTAGTAAAGATTTTATATTCATGATTTTAAAGTCATGGGTTAAAAATAAATTATGTTGGGATATCCTAGAGGCACGATTATACTAGAAAGGGATGCTCAATATAAATTTTGTTTGTCCATCTAAAGGAATGATGGTATTAGAAAGAAAATGTTATCCTTGTTGTCACCGTTTTCTAATTTCCTTGCAAACAGGTGGAAGTGATAAGTGATTTTTTATTTACCGTTTGGACAATATGGAAATGGAAAGAATTAAACCAAGGGAAGGCTCCAAGAAAGAAGAAGGTACATGGTATCATATATGGAGCTCATTGACTAAAACATCAAGACTTGAAATTAAAAATTTCATATTTTGTTCATGTTGCATGGATTTAATGCAACCAATTCTTGTGTTGCAACAAAACAAACATACACATGAAAAACGATCTAACAGATCATCGAGCTTCATACAACACTCTAAAACAACACCTGATTTTTCAAAGAGATAAAAAATAAATTTGGTGGCTTGGGATTTTAATTAATTTAAAGTGTTTGGCTCTCTTTCACTTTTCATCACATAAAAATCGATAGTTTCATATTCTTTCACTTTGTTTTGTTGTAAGGTGTTTCCCTCTTCTAGCTATGTCTAATTGTGATGAGTAAATTGTCCCCTTCCATCCAAAAAAGGTAAATTGTCTCGTGCCATCCAGAGCTATTAGACAACCATCGATGCACTTATGTTGGTAAGAAACCCACCTCCTTTTCCCCTTCCTAGTGGATTATTCATGCATTAATTGACTAGACGTGTATGTTTTGGTTGGCTCAACACCAATAGGATAGGTATCCTTGTTAGAAAACTAAGCAATAATGATTGAACTCATCCTTACCATTCATTGAATCATGCATGATCCCTCTCTATTGATAACTATCCACATTAATAAATACAAATGCACAACCTCCAACTATAAAAATATAGGTATGCATTACATTTCCAACGAAAAGTTTTACAACATGGAATTCATATACTAAAATCCAATCATACTCTTCATAATAAGATGCATGGAACTTTAGCTTTAGATTGATTTTTTCACATGTAATTCATATACTTTGGCAATGGAATATTTATCATTGGGGTTAGTAATGAAAATTATTGTAGGGTTTTGTTATTTGTACTTTTCTCCATACAAGACCCTATTAATGTAGTCGTCGATCCTTCAATGTTGATTCACTATATTGAAAGTAGCCATTTATTTGGTTCTATGCTAATGGGAAATATCAATATGCAAACAACCTAGTATGGAACTTGGGACTTGAACAAAAAGAGCATTATTGAGGACTTATAATTGGTCATTTTTTATTCCCAGTTGCAAAGCCCATCTTTAAGCAATTGGTGGAAAGAAGCTCATATCTACATATACCAAACTTTGGATAGTGTGAACACAAATTTTATTCTGGACTCAGAGAAAAATGACCTTTATTCCCATGTGAAAGTCCTCGATTTCCTCATGGTAAGGGAAACGATTAAGAATGTTGTCATGACCCCACAACATCCACTTCCCAATAGATTCCAAAAGAAATGTTCTATATCTCCTACTCACTTCAAAGGATGCCATGGTCTAGAAGTTTTTCAAAGTTGATTGTGGATTTCATTACTTCATGTTCCTGTCTATTCCGGGGAATACACTACCCTATGCCTAGGTTGGGAATTCTACTCAGCAATGCCTGTATATTTTCTCACATGCCTTCATGGTTCCTTTTTACATGACTGGAACCCAAGGTTTCAAATCTCCCAATGGAAATTTCAAAATCAAGTGAATCAATGAGGTGATCAATGTCATAAGACATACATTAGTAGAACTTGCTTTGAATCTTCTTGAGAATAACTAATATGTAGGTAATGATCCCACTTCTTCGAGTAAGGTTGGAGATCTATGTGAAGACATCTATGACATTGGTTAGTGTGGATCCTACACAGGACAAGTCATGAATGATATCAAGGAAGTTTCATTTAATTTAAATACCATTCAGAAAAAATTTGAACAAACATATTTGCTTCCATGCACATTATCTCCAATTTTAGACTATAAATACCTCGAAGGAATGTTGTAGACATGCATTTTCACATCATTCCAATCCTCAATGGAATTTTTAAATAGAACATTTCAAATTCTTTAAATCCTTCTTGTCTTGATAGTCAATCTCCTCCAATTAATTCTATTGCAAAACACTAAGAATTTAGTTGTTGGTTAACTTCCTCGTATGGGGAGGCAATGCATGTGTTTTGGGATGAGGGGTTTCCCCTGCAGCTTTAGTTGGATACCAATCATGCTCCCTCTCTCTACCGAGAAATACAGCTTTAGTTGGATACCAATCATGCTCCCTCTCTCTGCCGAGAAATATTAATCTTTGAAATGGTTTTGAAAATACATAACACACATTTCAAAATTTGTGACTGCACTTGAAAAGGATTTAATGTCTATAACGTGAAATATATATTTATTGAATAGGATTTTATTTTAATTGTAACATATTTTAATCAAATATAATTAAAATAATAACATAGGATTATTTAATAATTTTCTATGGAGTTGACTTTTAAGTTTAATGTATGTGAATATCATAATATAAGATAAATGATTCCCTGTGACTTCATCATCTTTTTGGTAAATAATACACTATTTAATCAATTAATTAAATAATAAATGTATTTTTAATAATTACATTCGATTTCATCATCTTTGGGTAAACAATACATTAATTATTTAATTAATTAATTAAATATCATTTTTTTTAATCATAAATGAATTGCACTTGACACTTATGTGTTCATAAGTAATTTAATATTGTTGATGGATATAAAAAATGGTTATATTATGTAAATGAATTGGATTTGTTTGTATATAATGTGTTATATAAATAGATTAGATTAATTAAATATCAAATTTTTTTAATCATAAATGAATTGTACTTGACACTTATGAGTTTATACGTAATTTAATATTGTTGATGGATATAAAAAATGGTTATATTATGTAAATAGATTGGATTTGTTTTTATATAATGTATTATATAAATAGATTAGATTTGATTTTATATAAAATGATAAGTGTATTTAAATAATTTTATTTTATTTATAATAATGATGATAATTTAATTTTAAGGTTACAATCAAGTTAGATATTAATTTGGTGTATGATATTTTTTGTGGGACAAGAGATTTTTTTGTGATTTGATTGTTAAAGTCTAAAAAAATGTGCATATCTTTATAAAAAAAATGTCAAAAAAAGTGTACATACCTTACCTTATCTTTCTAGATTTAAACATGTAATCTCTTAGAAAAACACACATATTCTTACTCATTAAACAATTTTTAAATATTTAATTATATTAAAAATTTAAATTAAATATTATTATTAATAACATATTACTTAATATAAGATATTTAAAATATAAATTTATCAAAAACTATTAATACTTATAAATAAATGACTATTAATACTTATAAATAAATGGTAAGATATATTTTTATCAAAAGGATTTAATGTTTATAAATTGTAAGATATTTTTATTCGTAAAATATTTTAATTAGATATGAACCGGGTATGTTTAATACCAAATAGAGAATAATAATAATACATGCATATGGGGGGTTGGCTCTTAAGATATTTTTTTTAATGAATAAGGCATGTTTCATGTTAAATAATGATATAGATTTATTTAATAAATAATTATGTAATTGAATTTTAAATTTAATCCATGTAGATATCATCTATTTTATTTTATAATAGACAAAATAATTTTATTAGATATTATTTATTTTTATATTAGACAAAGATTTTATATGATTTTATTATATTTCTAATAAATAATATATTAATTAATTAATTATTAATTTTTTAATTATAAATAAATTATATTTGATTTTGATGATGATGATGATTAACCTTCACTAAGATTCAATTGGTCTATTCGACTTTAAGAGGGTAACTGATTACTTTCTATTGTTTAGAATTTTGTTTCTGTGCTCGAAGCACTAAGAGAAGCTTTCCAAGATCACCATACTTTTGTTGAGTTAAGAGGTTAGGAAGGTTGGTAGTGTGACAAATATTTTGAAAATAAGATCTAATATGGGTATAGGGTGGATAATCTAAGAGAAAATGCTTTTCATCTTCAACCTTCTTAGTGTCACAAAGGTGACACCCTCTTTCATCCCATGGCGTTTTAGGAATTGACCTCTTTCATCCCATAACTTTTTAGGAATTGACCAACGCAAAGTTTCACTATATTAGCTAGTGAGAATTTGTTCATATCTTAGCAATGCTTATTTTTTGATAAAGCAGGGTGAGAATCGAACTTGAAACCTCCTTTACACAATTCCTTCCATTTACACGGCACATGCCAATCACTCTATATGCCAATATTGTATAATTTATAAGTGGATACCTAATTAGGTTACATTTTTAATTTGTAAGATATTTAAAATATACATTTATTAAAAAGATTTTAACATTTATAAATTGTTAAAATATTTTCATTTATAAGATATTTTAATTAAACATAAATGAATACTTGAAATGTACATTATTCAAAAAGGTTTTAACGTTTATAAATTGTAAAAATATTTTAATTTATATGATATAAATCGTGAAAATATTTTAATTTATAAGATATTTTAATTAAATATAAATGAATATTTGAAATGTACATTTATCAAAAGATTTTAACGTTTATAAATTGAAAAAATATTTTAATTGTATGTTATTTTATTTTAATTAGACATTAAAAAAAATGTTCCATCTCAGAAAATAATATAGATTTATTTAATAAATATATAAAAAGTTGGCTTTTAAATGTATGTTATATGTATTTTGTATTCCATGTAGATATTTTAATTAAATATAAATGGAACATGTTTCATTTACATATTTATTATTGGGGATGGAAAGCTTATTATGGGTTTGAAAATAATTGTAAATCAACTGATTTTTGGAGTTGGGATAAGAAGAAACTCCTCTTTGAGACTCTTGTTACACTTGTTATTCTTTATGGATGTGAAGTCTTGGGATGTAGTATCTCTCGTGAATCCTGGAGAAAGATAGAGAAAATACAAAAGAATTTTATAACTTATAATCTCAAAATTAAAGGAAATACGCCCTATCCCATCCTCCTCATAGAAACAAATGTCTCCCCTATTGAGAGCATGGCTATGACTAGATACCTAATGTATAAGAACAAGTTAAACAACATGGAAGACAAGAGGCTACCTAAAATTGCTTCAAAATCAAGTCATAACCACCATCGAATCAAGCGAGGATGACATAAAGACACCCGGTCTTGGCTAAACTACTGGGGAATCATGGAAGAAACCATTTTACGGAATAAAGATACTATTAAAAAAAATGTCAAAACAAAATTTAAGGAAAAAATGTGGTGTGATAAAGAGTTAGAGGAAAAAAGAAAATTAAGGTATTATAAAGATGTAATCAACCCTAATCTAGAAGATCAAAATTATCTATCTGTTTTTCCAAGTGTAAAGAAAATAAGCATTGCTAAGATAAGAACAAATTCTCACGAGCTCCATAGTGAAACTGGGCGTTGGTCAATCCCTGAAACACCATGGGATGAAAGAGTGTGTCACCTTTGTGACACTAAGAAGGTTGAAGATGAAAAGCACTTTCTCTTAGATTGTCTAGCCTATACCCATATTAGATCTCATTTTCAAAATATTGATCACACTACCAACCTTCCTAACCTCTTAACTCAACAAAAGTATAGTGATCTTGGAAAGCTTCTCTTAATGATTTTCGAGCACAGAAACAAAATTCTAAAGAATCACAAGTAATCACTTACCGTCTTAAGTTCCGATAGACCAATTAGGTCTTAGTGGACGTTAATCATCATCATCATCATCAAGTAAATTCTTACGACGTTGATTCTCAAGTCTAATTCATGCGGATCTCATATTCTATTAGAAGCAAATAATTCCATGTAATTTGACCATATTTTTATGAATAATGTATTAATTAATAAAACACTAAATGATTGTAAATAGATTATACTTAAAATCTATATTGTAATAAATAAATTAGATTATTATACATACTGTATCTTCTCTGGACATTGTCACGTGGATGGTCATACTCACTCTTTAGACTATAGAAAAGGATATCCTAATCAAGGTGGATGGTCCTACTCACTCTTTAGACAATAGAAAAGGATATCCTAGTCAAGGGGGAGTCCCTACAAGTAAGTTAAGCTAGGTCATTAAGTAAGGAGGGGAATTCTCTAACTCAATTTGATGGAAACATAGCAATTTGTTATTACTTACTCACATGCTATAAGGCAAGTTTAAGTGTGAGAATAGTATATCAAACCACTAGTCATGGTGAGATATATTAGACAAATATGCTTATTCATATAATAATATTATGCTTGGAAAATAGCCAGGTCATTAAGTAAGGAGGGGAATTCTCTAACTCAATTTGATGGAAACATAGCAATTTGTTATTACTTACTGACATGCTATAAGGCAAGTTTGAGTGTGAGAATAGTATATCAAACCACTAGTCATGGTGAGATATATTAGACAAACATGCTTATTCATATAATTATATTATGTGCTTATTCATATAATGATATTATGCTTGGAAAATGGAAAGAGATGGAACTTGTTCAATTTCAATTGTTCAAAGACACATAAACCATGAAAGAAAGTAGAAAACTATAAGTGTTTAGACTTATGTGAAACAAATATCTAATGATATTTAAGGAAAAAATGGAACCATAAGATCATAAGACATAATCATAATATATCATTCATTCACCATATTTTTTTTATAGTTGTTACCGCTCAAATTAGCACTCTTATAAGAACTCCAATTGTGGTTCTAAGGAGGTAAGTAAACTTGGGAAATGCACCAGTGTCACCTTAGTACTTCTCCTCTTCAATTTTGGTCAGATCCTAGAAGCCATGGGGGGTAGGCCAATCCATGTGAAATAAACCTATGATGTGAGTCGATATCCTATGAAAGATTCACCTCAATACATACCACCTACAAACTAGTATTGATAAATTACAAGCTTAGTTTATGTGTAATCATGAACTTAGCATAAACTTGTAAGAAAGGATGGTGAATCCACTTAGGGTTTAACCAAGAGAATATCTCAATAAAATATAACCACAATTAAGCAACTAGGAGATTGATTTCACAACTAGATATGTTAGATGTTCTTGGAAAATAATCTAGAAATTAAGTATAGACTAGGAGATCCTTTAGGGTTTTACCAAATATGATTTCTAATGCTGCAAATTAATTTCCAGATTTCAAGAACTCCTTTAATCAACCCACAAGATGTTATAACTGTTGATGTTAGTGGTAGCATCAGATAGGTACTTCCACATAGGCTTGGTGTCTAGCATGCGAAAGTTGTCCAAAGCCTTCTATCGTTCAATTTAATTTCATTAAAGGAATTATTAAAGTAAATTGTTTTTATTAATTAATTATGTAATTAATTAATTGAGTTATTTAAGGAAAGTGTTGAAAGTAATTAGCATGTTTCTAAATATCAAGTGAGTGTGAGAAGTAATCTCAACTTTTTTTGGTCCTCAACCAAGTTTTGAGGAAACATTGGTCGTGTTTGGCCACTTTTGGGACTTCAATGGGCTGATCAAAGATGGAGCACCCAGGCGAAGTGGAGATCGCGGG
Organism: Picea engelmannii; assembly: GCA_009831015.1. Taxonomy (NCBI): domain Eukaryota; kingdom Viridiplantae; phylum Streptophyta; class Pinopsida; order Pinales; family Pinaceae; genus Picea; species Picea engelmannii. The sequence continues at coordinate 63,919 of ML787549.1, read as the reverse complement.
ATCTCGCTTGTTTTGCGGGCTTGTGGACCAAGAAAAGGGGTTTTTAGGGTTTATGGGATGGGTTATGGGATGTCGACCCATGGTTTCAACCATGATTATGACTTTTCGTAATGTATAAATAGATAGCTAAGGATGTAAGGAGTAGATACTAGTTACTTGTGATCGGCTTAGTGCATGACTAGTTGGCTTTGTGCAAGAATGAGTAGGGCTTGCAGAGCTAAGTGCAAGCGTTGTGTAAGTTCTTTGTGCAGACAAAATGTGTAAGGCTTTGTGCTATCAAGGAGATGGCTCTATGCCTTGACCTGATTTTGAGGAAGGTAGATCTAATGCACTGTGCGCGGGTCACCTGTTTAGTGTGAGGTTTGGCTCTGTGGCTCTGTGCACAGTAGCAGACGCATGTAAGAGATCGTAGACTAATAAAGAAGAAGAATAATAAGTTGGTGGATGTAGCCCCACACTGGGGTGAACCACGTATATCCTGTGTTGATGTGCTTTGTGCGATGTTGTTGATGTTGGTTATGTGATTATTTTCTTAGTGTTGTTATGTATAATGAATGCATCTAATGTTGTATCTTAGTACTTAATGATGTGAATGAATGCTAGATCTAATCTAATGCTATGTGCTAAGTGATGGGAAGTTTTAGATCTTGGTTGTTACTGCGTTGTTCTGTAATAAGTGTTAATCTGTGATGTACATGAGAATCATAACCTAATGCATATTGTTGGCTAAGTGCCCTGCTAAGTATTGTAATCACAGATTTGTGTCCCAAACTGGTTGTAGACACCTAAGTCCTACAACCCCCCTACCTCTACCTCGGGTGAGACTTCATTTGCTTCCCAGGTGTTGCCAAAAGGGTCGTTATTTAGGGTTTTGTTGGTGCACTGTTGAAGCGTTGAACCCTGGGTTTTCCCCTGTGCCAACAAATGGTTCTGTTGTCGGGACCTAAAACTGTGATTGCTGGAAACTGAAGAAAAACAAGAAATCTTTGTGCGTAGATTTGTTGCTATAGTCCGCAGTATTCTACTTGACTTGTGAAGCTCTGTGCTAAGAAAGAAAACTGGATCTTAAGAAAAGTGGTAAGATCTTAAAGCTTTATGCTTTGGTAAAGGTAAGCTAAGTGAAAAAAAATTCTTTGAAAGTATGAATCTAAGTATGTTTGATACATTTTGTTCTAATCTGAATGTTAGAGCATAGTTTTTTTTTTTTAAATAAAAAAGGGGAGATCCTGCTATTATATATTATCAAAAATCTGTAACAGAGTATACATGGTCAACAGTCTAAGACGTCCAAAATGCTGTCGGAGACCGGAAACTAGCATAGAGACAAGGCAAAACAACTATAATCCATTGGCACCTGTTCTGCCCGAAGGAAACCAGAACAGGTGCCTGAAGTCTAGTGGAATATAAAAACAGTAACATAAATCTAAAACCATAAAACATGAAAACCCTAGGAAATTGGTGACCTGTCGTCTTCGTTGGTCTTCCACGTGGAGCCAGCCGGGATGGCGAATGACTGAGAGCAGAGTGGACACCTGCGCCGTGTAGGAGCGTCGGAGTGGGCATCGAACAGGACATCAAGGCGCTGTCCCATTATGAGTGCTCGGTGCTCCAGGTCAGACATGTGGCCTCGGAGCTCGAACAACAATGACAAGTGCTCTTCTCGTGAAAGAAAACCGTGCATGTCACCACCGTCGAACTCGTCCTCCTGCCCGCCGCTTCTGTTCTCCATTTGCTTCCCGTGCATGACACCACCGTCGAACTCGTCCTCCTGCCCGCCGCTTCTGTTCTCCATTTGCTTCACGTCACCCTGCGCGTCTTCAGCAACAAACGGCGTATCCATGCTCTGCCAAGGAGTCTCTTCCTCAATGATGCAACCAGGCAAGTCGTCGTCCATTCTGAAAGTGTGATGTTCATCCCCACTACCAGCCTCCACTCTGTCGCTTGGAGCTGCCATGGTCGACAGGTCCTCCAGCGATAAGTCCTCCTCGACGATGCAGCCCGAGTACAATTGCTCCTCCAAATTGACGGAACC
>ML787549.1:27921-57293 GCA_009831015.1 Picea engelmannii | reverse complement strand
AAGACATATCAAGGTACCTCTGGTAAAAATTTCATCTCTTGATTCGCTATAATTATGGAGATACACTCTATGGAAGATAGGGTTTGTGACCAGTCCTGAAGCTAGTCAATAAACAGGTGTTCCGGGTAAAAAAGTCATAACTTTTTCATACTGAATCCAAATGAAGTGGGACCACTTCCATTGGAAAGAGTACGGACTGTAGTTTCTTTTGTGTGAGTTTTAGAATCAGATGTTAAATATTGAGTGCGGGGCATGCTTTACAAGTTGGGTCTTCTGAACAGACCAGAATTGAATAAAGTCTACCATTATTTCTATAACCTCTTTTTGGGGAGGATTCAAGGAGTGAAAATTGGAGGAGTTTCAGAGAATACATTGAATAATATTACTTACAGGATCAAAGTACTCCAAGAATTGAAGAATTGCAGAAATTGAAGAAGTCTCAGGAAGCATTATCAGGTTCTGTGTGATGATTGGTTGATGGTGATGATTTAATGTAAAGTTTTATTATCTCTCATATATTCTTGGGTGGAAGGAAGGGGCAAGGATGGAGAGTTCAACTCTCTCTTGATATTGGAGAATTGTATCTTCCTCTTGGAGGTTTATTCCTCCCTCTACATTTGGAAGCTGTAGCTAACTTTGGAAGTCATTACTTCCCTTGAACAATAAACTATTGATTATTTCCCATATATTGTGCATGGTGTATTATGGTGTATTGGTGTAACTCTTATACTATTGTTCATTGCTCATTGGATATAGTTGAATAGTTTAAGTATAAGTTGAAAAAGGTTTTAAATTGTACTTGATATTGATTCACCCCCCTCTCCGTATCAACATATAACACTTATAAAGATATCCAACTAGTTTACCAAAGTTGTTGATGATACCGAGATATATCTATGTTACATAGGGAAATAAGTCACGAAAATGATAATGAAACTTTCAAAAATCAAAAGTTCATAAGAACTTAATAATAACTAATTGATTGCAATTGTATATGAAGCACTTCCAAAAAAATATTGGCATTTAAACTTTAGCATCTTTGATAATAAATAAATAAAATTCTTGTAAGTTGTGCACCATTATATATATATATATATATATATATATATATATATATATATACTCTTACTCCCTTATGAATTTATTTCATTTCATAAATATATTCTAACTTATTATTGAGGTTCCATGAAAAACATAAGTAGAATGTATAAGTAGAATACTTCCACACAATAAATTTGCAATATAAGAATGATAAGATTCAATTTTTTTAAGGGATTTAATTTCCGTATATGTATATTAAAAATATTAAATTCAAAAATACAAGTGTGTGTGCAATGCTTTGAAACTACAAGACAATTTTCATGCACTTGTATAGCTGCTCATGCAACATATCAACCCATATATAATTTGATGAAAGTACAAATATTCATGAAATATAATTACATAATTACCATAATTGGTTCTTGTTTTTTGGTTCTTGTAATTGCGCTCCCAACTCCTTCCTTCACCACCCTGCCAACTCATTTGAGTACTCTCCTTCCCCAAACACCCTTGAGTCACAATGGACTTGTATGGAAAATTATATTTCTAGCAAATGATTGAAGATTGAAGACACAAAGCTTGAGAAGGATCCCCACTTCTCAACAACTTTCAGTAGAACAAACACTCAAAAAATACCAATAAAAATTTATTTTAACATTACGATATCCATCCAGTCTTAGGGTGCATAAAAATGTTTTTTCCTCTAAGCCTAGGCCCTCTTTTTATATTTTATGTGGCCCCTTCAACTTTTCCAAACCATGTAAAAATATATTTACTAAATTATTGTTATCTTAATATTCACCCTACCATGTGTCACTGATATGGAAAAGTGCTTATCCATTTAAAATTATAAAATAATGAATTTTACTCACCCAACTCCCACATTTCCTATTTTCATTCTTAGATGTTCTCATAATCTTCTCATGATATCTTATTTTAGTGGTATATAAGGAATTACTTGTCTTACTTATTTATTAGTTCACTTAACTCCTCCCATGCCCAATTTTATTTTTCCACAATTCAATTTGAATTTGAATTCTTGTTCATATTTCCTCTCCTTAACTTAAAAGTACACTAGTAATTAATTTTTACTAATCAATAATTAACTAAATTTCATTTCATGCACAATAATTTAATTTAATTTATCTTCTTACTACTTTTGATTTAATTTTATCTCTTCTCATATCATGATATTATATGATTCCAACATTTATTTATGCTACCTATCAATTTAATTTAATTTAATCTTTTATTTTTAAAGTATAATGCATACTATATGTCTTATCATATCATCATATACTATATGATTCCAATATTTATTTATGCTACCTATCAATTTAATTTAATCTTTTATTTTTCAAGTATAATGCATACTATATGATTTTTTTTCTCATAAAATAAAATGCATGTAAAAATTATTCCCCTTTGATACTGTTTAACTTAAATTTCCATTTCACTACCTAATTACCAATTTATTAATGATATCAAGGGTGTCATGTATCTCATGCCCTTTAAGAATTACTTTACTGTATTTCCAAGGATGTTGTGGTTCGCATGCCCTTCAAGTACCCAACTTTTCTTGGTGGGGAAATGGTGCAATAGTGGTGACATTGTTAACTCATATTTTTTCTCTTTTTTGAGAGATTAAAGATCACTAAGGAATAATGTTATCAAATTATTTCACACCCCTAATTTAATCCTCACGAGTGACCAAGTCTTCAGCCTAACCTCTCAACAACATAAAACCTCGGAGTAAAAGTGTCCCTCACTTTTCAACTCATGCCATTGAAGGAGTGCTAGTAGATGGAAATGGAGATGATGCTCCTCCTCTCCTAATGGTACTTAGTACTCTTTCCCATACAAATCCATTACCCATATGTGTATTGATTGAAAAGCATGTTCCCTATGCCTGCAAACACTACAATCAATGTATCAATAATTTTCATAACCCAAATAAAAATATAATGTGATCGCATAACTAAATTACTTTTCCCTGACTCAATTTGGACTCAAATAAATTGTTCACACAACCTTGGGTCAATGCACCCTTGTGGTTTCCTGTCACACTATGAAAATCATCAATAACATCTACAAATTAATGTATACACATTTTCATTTCAAATTATCCAATTCATAAAAATCAATATCATTAGTTGCGTCATGTTAATTAATATTTAATTCATCTATGATATATAAAATTATAAATAAGTAATTCAATCTTCATCATTTTAAACTCAATCAAATAATAAAATCCCATGTTCCATCATCAAATATTAGTCAAACAACTAGGTTATTTATAGCAATTTCCCTTAATTAATGAAATCTATTTTTTATCAATAGTCAAACAAAATGCGGCACTACATACACCCCCCTCTTAAAATAAAATTCATCACAAAGTTCTAGAAAAAGTATGGAAATTGTTGATGCATCTTAGTTGTGTCCTTCCAAGTAGTGGAAATGGGACTATAATAATTGTACTATAATTTTACCTACTCTACCAAATGATGCCAAAGTTGTCAAGTGAACTTGTAAAAATGTAGATTTATTTGGCCATCAAGGTTCCCCCTTATATACATTTTCAAAATACCCAACTCATTACCATGAGAAGGGTTTTCAAATTATAATAGCACAAACAAATTCTTGAAAAAACATCATGGTATATTTTTCACCCCTCTGATATTCAAAATTACTCTTATATTTGATGCATCATCTGACTTGTTCGTTGTAGCATAGATGTTAACAATAGTACATACTATCTAGCATCTTTAGAATCTAGCTAAATAAAATTTGTCTTGCCACTCAATCTCATAACTCAATGTTTCTATGATTCTACACGCACCACGAAAAGTACCCCCTTACACTAACATCAAATTATACTAGTACATTTTATATGAAGACATTGGCCTCATCCAAGATAAGGGTAACTCTCCCTAATAACACTTTCACAATCATAACTCCTAACATAATTTGTGTCCCACTTTAAGTAATAAACTATCACATTTGTTAACTACATAAATCACTAAAAGATAAAATAAGCTACAAGATATTGACCATTTTAGAGAAAACAATTACCACTTTGGTTTATAAATTCCTACTTACATAAATAAATAGGATTTCAAAAATAGGTAAGATGTTTGAAGAATTACATCCCAACAATATTTAAATTGTATTTGATGTAAGATGTTTGAAGAATTACATCCTAACAATATTTAAATTGTATTTGATGTAAGATGTCTAATGTTAATGGCATATAAGAACTTCGATCATTTCGTTTTAGCCTTTGACATATAGAAAAGGAAACATACAGTAAGAAGGAGAAGAAAGAGGACCACCCAAATCACTATGGACAAAATGCAAAGGGGGTGAGGTGTGCCAAAAGGCACGTTTTTAAAAATTGTCCTAATAATGTTTGTTGAGAATATAGCCAACACAAAAACCATATTTGCAAGAAATAAGAGGAACACTAGTGACCATATTTTTATTACATAGTTGTTGTAATGAGTGATATCTTAAATGACCAAACCACATGCCAAATTTTGCTCTCATGTCATTTCTATGAGAAATAAAAACTAATGGAAAAGATGATGACCCAAAGTTGTCAAAATTGTACTCTCATGTCATTTCTATGAGAAATAAAAACTGACGGAAAAGTTGATGACCCAAAGTTGTCAAAGTTGTACTCTCATGTCATTTCTATGAGAAATAAAAACTGATGGAAAAGATGATGATCCTAAGTTGTCAAAGTTGTACAACCTGATAATTCCATCAACAATTCCAATTTCTTGGACATGTTTGGGATCTTTTAAATCCTTAATTACAACTTATGGAGGTGAAAAATCTATTATTTTACCTTCACCTAAATGAGTTATTTGATATAATGATAGAAGGTTGCAGGAGAGACTTGGAACACATAATACAACATTAAAATGACCATCATCTAACAAAACTACTCTAAACCCTACAATACTAAGAGATATATCATCATCAACAAATATTTATTTGGTGAACTACAATTGTTGTGACTAAAATTTTCATAATTGATGTAACTAAATTTTCATGTTTAACTCTTATGATTTGTCTTTGATTGAATTTTCTCATGTTATGACTTTACTTTTTTGGTTTGGTGAGTTTTAAACAAGTTTAATGACAATTTATTACCAAACAAAAATAGATATTGGGGATAACCTTTTCGGGAGGTGAAGTGATCACAATTTAATTAAAATTTTCTTACTAAAAATATAATAGTGGTTATTAATTTTGATCTAACGGTTGGATTTGTTTTCGCTCTCAAAGTGTGGACATGTTTAACGAGCATCGTGTGGGCTAAAGGATCCAACGATGTCGCATTAGTTCTGATCAATGATTAGAGTTACTTTCAGGAATCAAAGTTACAATCATTTTAATCATGGTCACATCACCTAGAATATCTAATGATCTCGTATTGATCGAGATCGACGACTTATATTAAATTTGAACTAAAAAGTAGACACTTTTTAATGTTGTTTCTGTCCTCTGAAAAATCCAATGGCCGCCACAATGTTTGATTGGATGAAGGGTATTAGGTTTAGGTCATAAATTACTTAGATGATAATTATTCTCGTGCTTCCGAATTCATATAAAGCTGAATGGTGGAAACATTTATTACCCAATAATATTTTATTATATATGTCATGTTGTAATTAATTTTGATTTTAATTAAAAATATATGTGTATTAATGCATATATTTTCACTTGTGTAGAATTAAATGGGTAAAGTTAAATTACATTGAAGGGTGAAATAAGTTATTATCAAAGTTACGAGAGCATTTGGAAAAGGATTTACAGTGAAGTAAGCCCAATTATTTTGTATGCCTACTAAAATGGCAATCCCATGTGAACCCATTTAGAAAAAGATGGTATCTGCATTTTTTTTTTCCTATTAGTGAGAATCAAAACTTCATAGACATGTTCACCAAGGTTTTTGATACCCAAATTAATAGAGAATGTCTAAACTAAATTAATGATATTATTAGCAAGGAAATTATAGAAAATCCATAAAATTCATCACTTTGTTTCAAACCCTTATTTCTTGAACCTTCAATGACCCCAACCTTATGCATGCATTGGTTAAAAAATATATAATGTTGAATCTCATTGCATTGTTTCCTCTAACGGAAGGAAAACTATTTATTCTATTTCTTCTAAGGTTATTGATGTAATGTTAAATCTACTCTTGGCCAACTTTCCCATTATGGAACTTGACCTTTTAAAATAGTATACAGACGGTCACCATAGGAGAAGACTTATCCTATCAAAAAATTTCTTTCTAATCTCTCTTTCACTTTTGAGGATTTTCCAATTAAAGATGAATTATGTACTCCTAGTGCAAGACTAATGGTTTTAGTCATAACTTCTATTTTCGGCTATGTTGATGACTCTGGAATAGATGAAGTTACTCTTGTCATTATGGATGAGGTGCAAATCTTGAAAACCAATCACAGTTTGATTTTTCCAATTTCATAGATAATGCAATTCATTTTAAGTTATCATCCTTTGAAGAGTTAAAATCCTTTCGTCACTAGTCCTATCTTGTGTTCATGATCTTATATTCACAATCTAATTTTTATGAGAAAATAAGCCTTGAGCTTGCGATGAAGGATGATTCAGGTAGACCACTTTATGTTTGGGAGTGAAATTCTATTCTAAATTTTATAGAAACAAAAGGAGAATATTTATAATTTTCTAATGAATTCTTTTTTTAATACTTATACTCTTCTTTTGGGCCATGAACCTCCTAGGATGCCTTTAGCTTTCCAACAAAAAATGCACTTGAATTGGTCCAAGTGGATATTGGTGGCCACCTACCTATTCCAACTGGCTCCTCTTGACAATTTTTAGTTCAACACATTCTTCTGTACTTCTTTGTAATTATGGGTTCTACACTTCCAGGGTTGTCTAAAGCCCTACACATATTCCAGGTGGATACTAATGGCCTCCCACTTAATCCAACTGGATTATTTTGTATGTTTCCATGTCATCACATCTTGTTGTACTTCCAGGGTTGTTTTGGGGCCCTAAATAGTGTTTTCTTGGATTGCCACAGTCAAATTGTAGACGAAATCAGAGTTTGATGGTGTAATGTGTATTTATCGAAAAGAATTTTCCAATGGGATATCACTTTCCTAAAACGGAGGTCGTATGCAAAAGTTATGACTCCGAGAAGTTGAGGTACCAACTTACCCATAGGGGTCCACATAACTTTTGGTGTTTCATCTCTTAGGGTTATGTTTTGGGATGTCTAGGGTTTTGGCATTCATTAGTATAGTTAAAAATGACTCTAGAGCCTCATTGTAATAATTATGCTTAGATGGATGCCCATAGCAGCCACATCTCTTCTTAGAGATATCTACCACCATTCGAGCAAGTGTTTCGGTTATGCAATTTTACAATTTTAACCTATTTCATTTATTCAATAGAAGATATTGTTCACTGGATATCTGTGTTGTTTTTCATATCTATGTGTTTATTGTATTCAGTCTGTTAATCAGTTCATTCCACTCCTAAATCCAGATCAGTGGTATCAGAGAAGTATGTTCTTCATTTATTTTTCTTGGTGCATGCCCACGACAAGATTTGGGTACAAGAAGTTGGGACTCAAACCAATCGAGTCGTTGCAAGACCAACCACGCTGAGCCTGAAAAAATTTTATGGGAGACGAAAATAAATATGATGGAGCAGGAAATCCTTTTAAAATGTTTCTCGAGGAAGCCCTTGAACAATAAAGGAACGAAATGATGGACAACTTTGCGCAGATCCTTCGACGGCTGCCCACAGGAGAAGCATCTTCATCAAGTGTCCATGCAACCCCCTTCAAGGTACAGGTAAATTTTGATATTCCATTATTTTTAAGGATTGATAGATGCAAATGTTGTAGATAAATGGTTGAATATGCTTGAAGGGTATTTTTTGGTCCACAATTTTTCCAATAGGGAAGAGATTACTTTTGCACTCCTCAAGGCCATCCCCCATGTTAAGGACTAGTGGAACACTTACTCTGAGCAAAGGGCCATAGAGGAATATGCAATATTTGTGGTTTCCCCTACATGGGATTCCTTCTGGGATGCCATTAAAGAATAGTACTACCCTGTTGGAAGCTACGAGGACCAGTACACCAAATGGACCACCCTGCGCCAAGAAAGGGACCAGACAGTACCAAATTTCACCAATATTTTCCATACCCTACTCACCAAGTTAGGTGTCAAAGACTCTGAGTGACATTTGGTGCTCAAATACCGTTGTTGTTTGCATAGATACATTCAAAAAGAAATGGAGTTTCTGGACATTGCCTCATTGGGTACGGCTTATAGATATTTTGTCAAGATCGAGAAGAAATTTAATTAGAAGAGGTGGGAGTCTGGATATGCAAACTCCTCACAACTGAAGGAAGGAAAAGCCAGCCCCAACCCACACAGAAAGGGACAGAGAAAAGATGGCCACTCTCAGGACAGCTAGTCCAAGCCATAACACAAGAATGGCAATCAGAAGATGAAGAAGGAAATGGGAAAATGGTTTGAATACCATAAAATCCCTTGGCACAACACTGAAGAATGTCGCTCCAAGTAGTCACTCATGGTCGATCTAAAGGCTTTTGAGTCAGAGGTTGATTCTGATTTCGAATCAAATCTAGAAGGAGGGAAGCAGATTATCAATGTTGAACCTAGTGCCACTGTCACTACCACCAAAGTCTAGCCAAGTGAACCAGAAGAACCAGAGGAAGGGGAATGCCTATTTCACTCATAGATGTGGGTAAAGGGGGTTCCGCTTCATTTCATTGTCGATAGCGTAAATCATAAGAACATGATATCAACATAGGTCATCAGACAACTAGACCTACTGACGACACCGCACCCTCAGCCCTACACCATCAGCTGGCTTCACCAAGGAAGAGATCTTTGTGTCAGCCAACAGTGTTGTCTACCCTACGACATCAAGCCTTTCAAAGATGAGGTATTGTGTGATATTTATCCCCTTGAAGTTTGTGATGTTCTTTTAGGACAACCATATTTGTGGAAGCGTCATGTTGTGTATGAGTCTAGACCCCACAATATTATTATTACTTTGGGTAGACAATTCTACAGGATACTAGAGGTAGCGTCGCCTACCGTTATTTCTTTAATCTCTGCTAAGCAATGCAGTAAGGTCATTTCACATACTGGTAAGTTTGTCTTATTTTTTATCCATGCTCACAGTAAGATTAAGGTCTTCGCCACATCTGTGGCCTCTACACAGAGCCTCTCTTTGCAACAGAAGAAAGTGAATGAGATCATGGAAGAGTACAGAGACATATTCTCCTCACCCACCGGGGTACCGATGCACTGCCAATTCAAGCATCCCATTGATCCAACCCTCGGTGCACCTCTACCTAATGGACCAGTATATCATCACTCACTGATGGAAAATGACAAAATCAAGCATCACATCCAAGAGATTATTAAAAGGTAGCACATCAGATCCAGATCCTCCCCTTGCAGAAGCCCAATTGTACTGGTGCAGAGGAAGGACGGGACCTGGCGACTTTGCATTGATTACAGAGCATTACACAAAATCATAGTCAGAAATCGGTACCCAATTTCCAGGATTGATGACCTTCTTGACCAACTCAAGGGGGAAAAGTTCTTCAGCAAGATTGACCTAAAGTCTGGCTACCACCAGGTTCCCATTGAACCAGCTGATGTCTGGAAGACAACTTTCAAATATAAAGAAGGTCTCTTAGAATAGTTTGTCATACCCTTTGGCCTAACAAATGCACCATCCACTTTCATGAGGTTGATGGATGATGTATTGAGACCCTTCACAAACTCTTTTGTGGTGGTATATTTGGATGACATCCTCATCTTCAATAGAACTTGGGAGGAGCACATGCGACATATTCAACAAGTTTGAGCACTCTGTGGAAGCACAAGTTATATGCCAACTTGGAAAAATGTTCCTTTTGCATGAACATGGTCCAATAATTGGGCTACATTGTTGATGAGCATGGGGTACATGTTGATCCCACTAAGATCCAATTCATCTATGACTGGCTAGCCCCGACCACACTAACTGAACTTCAGAGTTTCTTGGGACTGCCCAACTTCTACCGACGGTTCGTGTTGGGATTCTCCCATATTGCCTGGGACCTTAGCCACATAACCAAGGGTGGTGGAAGGGAAAAGTTCATTTGGGGGAAAAAACAACAACGAGATTTTGATGATTTGAAGCATTGCTTGTGCTCAGCTCCAGTACTCTCCAGTACTAGGAAAGGAGACGATCATCCACATTGATCACAAGCCTCTGCAATTCATATAGACATAGGGGAAGTTGTAGAACGACCACCATCAGAAGTGATCCACATACCTACAACATTTTCATCTCAACATCAAGTATAATATAGAGAGCACAAATCGTGTCATTACTTGCCTCAGTCTACCTCTCGTGGTTGCACTCACCATTGTGCTCCATTCCTATGGACGTGAGGCATCTGAGTGACCCCAATTGTAGCAACAAGATCCATACTTCACCACCACCTATCATCTCTTGGGTATAGGCACGACTGTCACACATTTTCACATTCAGGATGGGATGTTATGCCATCTAGGCCATCTTTGTGTTCCTACAAGAGAGAGTGCAAAGCTGATTTGGGAATCCCACTACAATTGGATGGCAGGACATTTTGGCATGGAGAACACTGTGGTCGTTCTCCAAGAACATTTTTATTGGGCAAAAATTCAACAGGATGTCAGCGAGTATATCAGATCTTGCACGGCATGTGCCATTTCCAATCCATCCATCAAGAAGAAAGACTTATACACCACTCTTCCTACCCCCGAGAATCCTTGTGAATCCATCTCGATGGATTACATGTCTGGCCTTCCATCCACCAAGCAAGGAAATGATTGTGTATTTGTGGTCGTTTATTAGTTTTCAAAGATGGTCATCCTCATAGCCTACAAGAAGAATATGACAATGGAATATACTTCCAAGATATTCTTCGAAGGAGTGTGGGTCCATTTTGGGATACCCCAGACCATCATCTCTAACTGGGATAGCAGGTTCCTCAACACATTTTGGTCGAGTCTCTGGTCACTACTAGATACCAAGCTCACTAAATCCACTGCTTTCCACCCCCAAACAGATGGCCAAATAGAGGTCGTCAATCGAATGATTGTGCACATCCTGCGCATGTACAACTCTAAGCATATGTGTACATGGGATGAGAGTCTCCCCTATTTTTAGCATAGTTGCAACATGGCTTTCCATAGCTCCAGCGTCCATATCCCCTTTCAAGTGGGACTCAGATTCCAACCCTTGGGTCCCATTTATGTTTCACTACCTCTGGAAACTACACAAACAAAATCTTTACATGTTTAGTATGAGACCGACAAAGCCACCATATTCATTGAGTGGATTCATCACATCTTCCAGCAGGTCCATGAGATTTGGTAGAAATCCAATGCTAAGTACAAGCAGCGTCATGATCAACACAGGGTACCGCACCAATTTCAGGTTGGATACAAGGTCTGGTTACAGTTGCGGAAGCAACATCTCATAGGGCCCCATCGGAATCTCCATCCACTTATCTATGGGCCTTACACCATCACCAAGGCTGTAAGGCCCACTTCTCTATGGACCTTACACCATCACCTTTGAGGTCAACACTCCACCCTTCCTTGGATTGCACCTAGTGTTCAATGTGGACCTCTTTCAGCCATATTTTCCACCATTATTGAACACCTCAGAGATCGCAGAACAACTGACATCAACTGATCTCAACCCTGACTACATGGAACATGCATCCACTGATTATATAGTGGACACACAGGTTAAGGGAACTCAACAACAGAGGATCCAACTTTATCGGGTTTTCAAGGCAGGGCAATTCCTCCACCAACGAAAGTGTCTCACACAGGGCCAAATTCAGTATAATTTTCCTCACCTGATGGGGGAAATCAACGTAATGGATACCATTTCTTTCTAAGGGGAGAGGACTGATCTAGGTGGATATTGGTGGCCACCCACCTATTCCAACTGGCTCCTCATGAAAATTTTTAGTTCAACACGTTCTTCTATACTTATTTGTAATTGTGGGTTCTACATTTTCGGGGCTCTATGAAGCCCTACACATATTCCAGGTAGATACTGGTGGCCTCCCACTTAATCCAACTGGATTATTTTGTATGTATTCATGTCAGCACATCTTTTTGTACTTCCAGGACCGTTTTGGGGCCCAAAACAATTTGTTTTTGGCTCACCATAGTCAAATTGTAGACAATGTCAGAGTTTTATGGCATAATGTGTATCTCTCTAAAAGACCTTTCCAACAGTATATTGCACGCCTAAAACGAAGGTCATATGAAAACGTTACGACCCCAGGAAGTTGAGGTACCAACTTACCCATAGGAGCCCACATAACTTTTGGTGTTTCATCTCCTAGGGTTAGGTTTTTGGATGTTTAGGGTTTTGGCATTCATGAGTAATGTTAAAAAGGCCTCTAGAGCCTCATTGTAATCATTTTTCTCATACGGATGTGCGTAGCAGACACATCTCTTCTCAGATATATCTACCACCATTCGAGCAAGTGTTTCAGTTTTGCAGTTTTACAGTAAGCCTATTTCATTTATTCAATAGAAGATATTGTTCATTAGATATTTGTGTTGTTCTTCATATCTTCGCATTTATTGTATTCAGTCTGTTAATAAGTTCGTTCCACTCCTAAATCCGGATCATGAATCTTGACATTAAGGTTAGTGATTGGTTTTGTTATGACCCAAGGGGGGGATATATAGAGCTAAATGTATATAATATGACCCCAAGGGGGGGAATGTATGGGGATAAATGTACATGTAATGTGTAAATATATATGTAATAGAGTCGACCTAATAGTAAAGGGGCTTCATTTGTAGTGTGTGAATAGGTATATATAGAGATCATGTATTCATTATTGTAGACATGTGAATAGTGATATATGAATGTAATTGGTCATTTGGAGGATGTTACCCTACTCTTTAAGGAGTTATTGTATAACTTATCTATCTTGGAGTTGTGCTCCACACTCACATTATGTACATGGTCTGTACTTCTATTCTTTTATGATATTTTAAGCATTTTGAGTACATAATGGGAAAAATTTGAAAAAGTCTTCTAAAATGAATGGATTAAGGATACAAAAATGGAGGAGATGTAAAAAAATTCAAGAGAAGAGATCAAGGAGAAGAGTGATGAGATGTTTAAGATATGAGACCTTAATGAAGACTAGTTAAATAAGTTCAAAAATTAAAACAAGAAAAGTCTAGCAAAGGAAAGTGGGAAAAAGATGAGTCAAGGGAAGATTTGAAAAAGAAATATGAAAATATATGTATATTATGAAACCATAATAAAAAAATATTAGATGAGGTTAAGATCCGAAAAGAAGAAAAGAAGAATTATCAAAATCAAGAAAAAATGAAGATCTTAGATGAAGAATCTACCAAAAGACTTGAAGAGGAAATTTGAAAGAAGGTTGAGGAATCCCTAAATATTGATGAAGTAAAGTTAGAAATGCAATCCAAAATTTAAGAAGGACATCAAAATTTGATAAATGGGGTAACATTGCAGCTACAAAAGGAGAAAGAAGAAAAGATTCAAGAAGGTCACCAAAAGACACTTGAATAAGTTGAACTTCATCTAGATGATTTACATGCCAAATATGATGGTATTATATTCAAGGCTAGAGAAATCAAAGACCAAGAAATGAGGATAGAGGATTCCATTGTCTCTAAAAATAATATAGATGAAATTCATGTGCAGAGTGAAGGAAAATTTTCAAATGTGAAACCATATCAATACCCTCATTACCAAGAAAGATTTCAAGAAAGACAAGAAGGTTGATCTCAGCATTATCACGAAAGTGTTAGGATATTTAGACACTTCGGAGTTAGTAAGATTTACTTGGTCTATTGTGTCGTTAGGTAAAAGTGTGCTTTCTAGTGTGTTTCTTTAGTATGCATTAGTATGCATTTGTAGTTAGGAAATCCGACGATCACGATATGTTCCTGACATAGAGTGATCTGACGGTTCATACTCTCCTCGATCTTAATGGCCATTGATCAGTGGTTTAACACCCAATTGGTCCATGATCTCTATTTAAAGAGCATGGAGGGTCATTTGCCAATGATCGATTGTGAGAAACTCTCTTGTAAAATCTCTCTGTAATCTTTTTCTTTGCGTTAATAAATTGCTCCAAGTGGTCGCGTTGGTTGGGGTCGTGGATGTTTCCCCATAGGGGTTTTACCATGTGAAAACATTAGTGTGTTGATCTTTGATCTGGTTATGTGAGTGGTTACTGAAGGTGTTCATCCTCTGTTGGAATACCTGTGTTTTTTAACATGGTATCAGAGCCTGTTTGAAGACCTGCTCCTGTTGAAGATAGAGATCGTGAATCCGACTTGCCTCATCTCCACTTTCTATCATTTTAGTACATTTCTGGGCTAAGAGGATTGTTCCATTTCATCTAAAGCGCTTGTTTCAGTCAAGAACACTTTTTTTTTCACTCGAAAAGGTTTCTGTTTGCCCAAGATATGACCATTATAGTCAGATCCGGAGGTATAAAGCTTGAATACACATTTTTTAAAAATATTTGCAGAGTATTATTTTGGTTTTATTTGGGTTTTGTTTTATTTATTTCCAGGTTGCTACTCTTTTAGATCTGTGTATTCTCTTTGCCCCGCTCCCTGTGTGATCTCAACAAATCAGAAACATATAGGAAAAGGTGCATCTTCCGGGTAAGATAACCAAGATCTAACCCTTGTTGTCATTGAGAAGCGAATTTTTTTTCTTGTGTGGAAAGAGTTTTTTTTAGCACGCTCTCCAAGGCTGTCTTCAATAATAACAACAACAACAACAACAACAATCCTCCTTCTGAACATTACAATATGTTTTGCTAGATCATTTGGTTAAAATTTCCCTTATTAAGTGAGAGATCTTGAGTTCAAGTCTCTCTTTTGTTACCTTTTTTGAAAAAGTTCATGCTAAAATTGTAAAATGTATTTTACTTCAAGTATAAAAGTGAATCACTATAAGTAGCTTTAATATTTTATTTTAGAGTTATTTATTTTGCATGCAACTTTTCTGTTATAAAGTAACCTCATTGTAAAAGTGATCTTGACTTCTCTTTATAAAAGTGGGTCACTTCATAAAGAAACTTACACAATCACGTGGTCATTTGGTTACCAATTGTGCCTTTTTTTAAAAGGGCATAACTCTAACATCGGAAGTCCATTTTCAGTGTCGTTTTTTTTTAAAACCACATAACTTTTTGAGCTCTTTCCATCCAGATCATCAGTTTCAGTTTTTAAATCCACATTATTTGCATATTTAATATGGTTTCTACAAGTACTATCTTGCTTACCAACAACAACTACTTCCAATGGAAATCTCATATGGAAGATTTATTAAGAAGTAAAGGCTTGTACCAGATTACCTTGGGAAAGGAAAAAGAACCCATTGATGCTGATAAGAAAGCCAAGTGGGATAATAGGAATGACGAAGCACTTGGACTAATCAAAATTTAAATCCCTCCTGATTTAAGGTACCACCTTCAAGATATTGATGACCCCAAAGAAGTTTGGGACACGATTGAATCTGTGTTTGGTAAAATCAATATTATTCGAGCATAACAGTTAGAAAATCAAATACTAACCTTGAGTCCAAATGATTTTTATTGCCTTGGAGACTATCTATCTAGGTTTAAAACACTCATAATTTTATGTGAAGAATGTAAGATAAAGATGGAGGAAGAGCGTTGCATCTATCATATTCTTTCTAAGCTAGGTAGTGCATATTCTGTGTTTGTATCTACCTTTTATGCCATGCGAGAGGCTCTAGGGGAAGAAGCTTATGAAAAACCCAGTCTTTATTCCTTTTGTGCTTCTTTGATTCGAGAGGAAGATAAGCTTGTACAATTTGGAGTGATCAACAGTGCAGGTCCCTCCAACAAAGCCTTAGTTGCCTAGCAGAAAGATAAGCCCAAGTATCCCAAGAAGCAACATCATCGCTACACCAACAAACAACATAAGGGTCCCAAACCTGCTCAGATAGCTTTAGCTCCTACTAGTGACAAAGGATCAAAATATAAAAGTAAGAATACTAACAGACATTGCAACTTTTGTGATAAAGATGGTCATGATGAGTCCAAATGTTTCAAGAAGATGACAGCTTTAGAAGCAATGATGAAGAAGCACAACATCAGTATTGATTCTACGTCTTCTTCTTACGGACATGCACTTTCTGCTTCTGGTTTCTCCTTCAATTCAAATTCTACTACTACTTCTTCTTATGAGTGGCTTATTGATTCAGGAGCATCTTATCATATGGCTAAGGATAAAGCCATATTTTATGCTCTAAATGAATGTAACACCAAGAAAATATTTGTTGGTGATGATTGATCTCTTAGTGTTGTAGGATCTGGAACAGTTCAAGTAGATAATGGTCATTTCAATGATGTATTATGTGTTCCAAGTATTTCTAGTAACCTTCTATTAGTATATAAAATCACTCATTCAGGTAAAGGTAAAACCGTCGAGTTTTCACCTCACCAGGTTGTAATCAAGGATCTAAAAGATCCTAAGCATGTTCTTGCAAATGGAATTGTTGATGATATTACCAGGTTGTACAAGTTTGACAACTTTGGGTCATTAACTTTTTCATTAGTTTTTGTTTCTCATAGCAATGACTTGAGAAAACTTTGGCATGAGCGGTTTGGTCATCTAAACTATCACTCATTGCAACAACTATGTAATCAACAGATGGTGACTGGTCTTCCTCTTGTTTCATGCAGAGATGGTGTTTGTGCCGATTGTGTTCTCGACAAACATCATCGGGAAAGTTTTGACAAACATGCCTCTTGGCACGCCTCGGGTCCTTTGCAGCTTGTTCACAGTGATTTTTGTGGTCCACTTTCTTTTCCTTCTTTTTCTGGGTGCCAATATTTCTTAACTTTGATTGATGACTTTTCCAAACATACTTGGGTTTACTTCTTAAAACTCAAGAGTGAATTTTTTGACAAGTTTTTGGCCTACAAGGCCCTTGTAGAAAAGCAATCTGGACATCAAATTCAAAGGTTATGAACAGATAATGGAGGTGAATATGTGAACAATAATTTTACAAGCTACTGCACTACACAGGGAATCCAAATGCAACATAATGTTCCATATACACCACAACAAAATGGTGTTGTTGAGAGAAAGAACCACACATTAAAAGAAATGGCTAATTGTATGATCCAATCTAAGGGATTAAGTCTAAAGTATTGGGCAAAAGCCATCAACTGTGCAAATTACATAGTAAATCACACTCCCACAAAGGCTCTTAAAAATATAACACTAGAAGAAGCTTGGACTAAAATTAAACCAGATGTAAGTCACTTTCGTGTATTTGGAAGTATAGCATGGGCTCACATTCCTGATGAGAAAAGGAAAGCATTGTAGCCTAAAAGTGAGAAGTGTATATTTGTTGGTGATTCTGAAGATGTCAAAGGTTACATACTTCTTCAATCACATTGTAATGAAATTATTATTAGAAGAGATGTTAAATTTGATAAAAATCTCTTGGCCTGCGAGCCTAATTCGACGATTGTGCCTTCTTCGTCTTGCGAGCCATCTTCGGCATTTGTGCCTTCTTATGATCTGGTTTCTTCTTCAGATGATGACAGTGAGGATGAAAATCCACCTCCGCCTGCTCACCCTCCTCCAGATGAGTCCTTTGAACCTAAACCAACACCAGCTCCACCGCTTCCTAGATGGGTCCATTCAACACGAGAAGTAGCTGGTGATATTGTCAGTGATCCTTCATATCGACGTCGGAGACGTTCACAGTTCCAACGAGCCTCTTCTCTTTTGGCTCAAGTTTCAGAAAATCATGATCTAGAGACATTTACAGAAGCTTCAGGTCATCCAGATTGGGATACAACAATGAATGAAGAGTGTCGTTCTTTAATGGAAAACGATACTTGGTATCTTGTGCCTCTTCCAAAAGGAAGAAAACTTTTTAGATGAAAATGGGTCTATAGAACTAAGTATGCATCATATGGAAGTGTTGAAAGACACAAGGCTTGGTTAGTTGCCAAAGGATTTTCCCAAGTTGAAGGAATTTACTATAATGAAACCTTTGCCTCTATAGAAAAAATGAATTCCATCCGCCTTGTTCTTGCCCTTGCTGCCTCACATGAATGGGAGGTCTGTCAGATGGATGTTAAATCCGCCTTCTTGCATGGAGATTTGCAAGAATAAATCTACATGGAACAACCTCCTGACTATGTCCACGAGGACCCTATCCTTGTTTGTCGCCTCAAGAAATCTATTTATGGTCTCAAGCAAGTTCCCCAAGCTTGGTATGCCAAAATGGATAGCTTTCTTATTGCCACTGGATTCTCTAGATTCCATTATGATCCTAATGTCTATACCAAGAAAGTAGGAAGCCATCTCATAATCTTCGTCCTTTATGTTGATGACCTTATTCTTACTGCTAGTGACTCAAAAATTTTAAACCATGTGAAAACCAGCCTTAAGAAGAAATTTGAAATGACAGACTTAGGCTTTTTGCAATATTTCCTTGGCCTCCAACTTTTGCAAACCAATGAAGGAATTTTTCTTTCCTAGTCTAAGTATGCTTGTGACCTTCTTTGTTGCTTTCACATGGATGATTGTAAACCAACCCCTTCTCCCTTCCAGTCTGAAGTCAATATTTTTTACACCTGTACCTCTCTTGAAGTTGATGCCACCCTGTATCGTTAGTTAGTTGGTAGCCTCTTATACTATACTCATACCCATCCTGATCTTTCCTTTGTTGTTGGTCTCGTTTCCCGATATATGCAAACACCCCATGAAAGCCATTGGAAAGCAGCTAAATGAAGACTTCGCTATGTTTATGGTACAGTTCAGTTCGGGATACATTACAGTTCAGGGGGGACTCCTTTATTGGTTGGTTTCACTGATTCAGATTGGGCCGACGACCCCAATAATCGTAAGTCTATTGCAGGTTATGTTTTCAGCTTTGGTTCAGGACCTGACACTTGGGCCTGTAAGAAACAATAGGCTATTGCACTTTCTTCAGCAGAAGCAGAGTACTGAGCAACTGTAAATGCAAGTCAGGAAGCCCCGTGGATTCGACAGATCCTTTCAGAGTTTGGATTCCAGCACCATCATCCGACCAGCCTTTGGTGTGACAATCAAAGTGACATCAAGCTCGCCAAAGACCCAGTTCAACATCAACATAGAAAACACATCGAGCTACACATGAACTTCATCAGAAAGCTCATTCATGATCAAGTTATTGAAGTGCTCTTTTGCCCTACAGAATATCAAGTTGCAGACATTTTCACAAAGTCTCTTATAGAAGCGAAGTTTTCCAAAATTTGATCTATGTTAGGAGTTCAGGAAGTTGTCATTAAGGGGGGATAGGCTCTAATGCCTCCTTCCTTCTCCTATTGTGTCACTATTGTAAATCCTTCAATCCTATCCCAAGTTGTTCTTAAGGGGGGATGTTAGGATATTTAGACACTTAGGAGTTAGTAAGATCTACTTGGTCTATTGTGTCGTTAGGTAAAAGTGTGCTTTCTAGTGTGTTTATTTAGTATGCATTAGTATGCATTTGTAGTTAGGAAATCCGACGGTCATGATATGTTCTCGACATAGAGTGATTTGACGGTTCATACTCTCCTCGATCTTAACAACCATTGATACGTGGCTAAACACTCGATTGGTCCATGATCTCTATTTAAAGAGCATGGAGGGTCATTTGTTGATGATTGATTGTGAGAACATCTATTGTAAAATCTCTCTGTAATCTTTTTCTTTGAATTAATAAACCGTTCCAAGTGGCCGCATTGGCCGGGGCCGTGAATGTTTCCCCGTAGGGGTTTTACCACGTGAAAACATCGGTGTGTTGATCTTTGATCTGGTTATGTGAGTGGTTACTGAAGGTGTTCGTCCTCTGTTGGAATACCTGTGTTGTCAAACAGGAAGAAGATGAAATACTTGTCAATATTCATGGAATATGGCATCACAAAATCATTATTCAATAAGATATTATCATAGACCAACATCTGATACAAATTGGAGAAGCTTCAACAACAATACATGGAATCAAGTGAAATAAAATTATGCAACAACTAGCCACCAATGATTACAACCAAAAATAATTGATTTTGGATGGATGGATGGATCATCATCAATGGAAAGAAGAAACAAGGAACATAAGAACATCATATTACTTGGTTTCATCACATGTGAAGCCTTTAATTGCAAAACTTTTAAGACAAATCTTTTTGAAGGAGAGTACTATGTTATGACCCAAGGGGGGCATAAATATGGCTAAATGTATATGATATGATCCCAAGAGGGGGAATATATGGGGATAAATGTACATGTAATGTGTAAATATATATGTAATAGGGTCGTCCTAATAGTAAAGGGTCTTCATGTGTAATGTGTGAATATGTATATATAGAGATCATGTATTCATTATTGTAGACATGTGACTTGTGATGTATGAATGTAATTCGTTATTTGGAGGATGCTATCCTACTCTTTAAAGAGTTATCATATAACTTATCTATCTTGGAGTTCTGCTCCATGCTCACATTATGTACATGATGTGTACTTATGTCCTGTTATGATATTTTAAGCATTTGGATCATTACATGTTTTTATTCAAAATATATACAATTATTAGAATCTATGGTGATGAATTTGAGCCCTGTCTCATTTACCCATATACATATCACGTCGTTTATTTTCCATGGAATATTGTAGACAAAGGCTATCAACCAATCACTTGAATTTTATCCCAAAAAGTAAAAAGGATTCCTTCAATCTGCCTATTGTGTTTGCCTCTTTTATCACAAAGAGAAGATCAACAATTGATTATATAAATAAGTTGATCTCATATTTTGGATTGAAAAAAGGTGAATATGCAAATTACGTCAAAGTTGTATATGCATTTTCTAAAAATGTAATTAACATTCAAATACCCATGTTCTAACTCTACTAATTTTCATAATCAATAAGCCATATCTACCATTATTATTTTAAGGGTTATAGAATGGTCCACAATTAACCATTCATAAATTTTATTGAGGTTATATTAATAACAATCAATATAATTGAATGTTACTGCAACTTTTATGTTTTGGAATATTTGTCTTTGAATATCATAGATTTTGTTTAATGTACTCGACATATTGTCCCAAATGCATGAGGACATGTTACCAATAAGTGTAACAATTACAAATTGGTTGCAATTTGATTATTGTACTCAACCTTTACGTTGTCCCTTTTTGTATGACAATGGGTCTCTTATTCATAGATAATAAAATGAGCTTCTTATTTCATTGCATTGTCAAATGTTGTAAAATTTTGCGTTCCTGAATAATTAATATGTGGATGATTTACATTGTTACAAATAAGATAGGTGTAATTGGTTGGGTAACTCATTAATGCAATCATTATATCCAAATGCAATAAAAAAAATATAAAATGTTAGATCGACCTTCTTGTCTTTCTTGAATTCTCCTAAGTGTCTAAATATCCTAACACTTTCGTGATAATGTTGAGATCGACCTTCTTGTCTTTCTTGAAATCTTTCTTGGTAATGAGGGTATTGATATGGTTTCACATTTGAAAATTTTCCTTCACTCTGCACATGAATTTCATCTATATTATTTTTAGAGACAATGGAATCCTCTATCCTCATTTATTGGTCTTTGATTTCTCTAGCCTTGAATATAATACCATCATATTTGGCATGTAAATCATCTAAATGGAGTTCAACTTATTCAAGTGTCTTTTGGTGACCTTCTTGAATCTTTTCTTCTTTCTCCTTTTGTAGCTGCAATGTTACCCCATTTATCAAATTTTGATGTCCTTCTTAAATTTTGGATTGCATTTCTAACTTTACCTCATCAATATTTAGGGAT
The DNA here is from genome assembly GCA_009831015.1 of Picea engelmannii. Lineage (NCBI taxonomy): Eukaryota > Viridiplantae > Streptophyta > Pinopsida > Pinales > Pinaceae > Picea > Picea engelmannii. The sequence goes on along the minus strand of ML787549.1, from coordinate 35,284 downwards.
TCCTCAACCTTCTTACAAATTTCCTCTTCAAGTCTTTTGGTAGATTCTTCATCTATGATCTTCATTTTTTCTTGATTTTGATAATTCTTCTTTTCTTCTTTTTGGATCTTAACCTCATCTAATATTTTTTTATTATGGTTTCATAATATACATATCTTTTCATATTTCTTTTTCAAATCTTCCCTTGACTCATCTTTTTCCCACTTTCCTTTGCTAGATTTTTCTTGTTTTAATTTTTGAACTTATTTAACTAGTCTTCATTAAGGTCTCATATCTTAAACATCTCATCACTCTTCTCCTTGATCTCTTCTCTTGAATTTTATACATCTCCTCCATTTTTGTATCCTTAATCCATTCATTTTAGAAGACTTTTTCAAATTCTTCCCATTATGTACTCAAAATGCTTAAAATATCATAAAAGAATAGAAGTACACACCATGTACAAAATGTGAGTGTAGAGCACAACTCCAAGATAGATAAGTTATACAATAACTCCTTAAAGAGTAGGGTAACATCCTCCAAATGACCAATTACATTCATACATCACTATTCACATGTCTACAATAATGAATGCATGATCTCTATATATACCTATTCACACACTACAAATGAATCCCCTTTACTATTAGGTCGACTCTATTACATATATATTTACACATTACATGTACATTTATCCCCATATATCCCCCCCCTTGGGGTCATATTATATACATTTAGCTCTATATATCCCCCCCTTGGGTCATAACAAAACCAATCACCAACCTTAATGTCAAGATTCATGATCCGGATTTAGGAGTGGAATGAATTGATTAACAGACTGAATACAGTAAACACGAAGATATGAAGAACACCACAAATATCTAATGAACAATATCTTATAGTGAATAAATGAAATAGGCTTACTGTAAAACTGCAAAACTGAAACACTTGCTCGAATGGTGGTAGCTATATCTGAGAAGAGATGTGTCTGCTATGCACATCTGTCTGAGAAAAATGATTACAATGAGGCTCCAAAGGCCTTTTTAACATTACTCATGAATCCCAAAACCCTAAACATCCAAAAACCTAACCCTAGTAGATGAAACACCAAAAGTTATGTGGACCCCTATGGGTAAGTTGGTACCTCAACTTCCTGGGGTCGTAACGTTTGCATATGACCTTCGTTTTAGGCATGCAATATACTGTTGGAAAGGTCTTTTAGAGAGATACACATTACGCCATAAAACTCTGACTTTGTCTACAATTTGATTATGGTGAGCCAAAAACAAATTGTTTTGGGCCCCAAAACGGTCCTGGAAGTACAATAAGATGTGTTGACATGAATACATACAAAATAATCCAGTTGGATTAAGTGGGAGGCCACCAGTATCTACCTGGAATATGTGTAGGGCTTCAGAGAGCCCCGAAAATGTAGAACCCACAATTACAAAGAAGTATAGAAGAACGTGTTGAACTAAAAATTTTCATGAGGAGCCAGTTGGAATAGGTGGGTGGCCACCAATATCCACCTAGATCAATCCTCTGCCCTTAGAAAGCAATGGTCTCCATTACGTTGAGTTCCCCCATCAGGTGAGGAAAATTATACTGAATTTGGCCCTGTGTGAGACACTTTCCTTGGTGGAGGAGTTTCCCTGCCTTGAAAACCTGATAAAGTTGGATCCTCTACTGCTAAGTTCCCTTAACCTGTGTGTCCACTATATAATTAGTGGAAGCATGTTCCATGTAGTCAGGGTTGAGCTCAGTTGGTGTCATTTGTTCTGCGATCTCTAAGGTGTTCAATAATGGTGGAAAATATGGCCGAAGGAGGTCCACATACCTACATAGGGAAAGTTGAGTTGAGCACAAGTGGATGATCATCTGCTTGTGATGATCGTCGTTTTGCAACTTTCCCTAGGTCCACATACCTGCAACTTTTTGAAGGCTTGTGATCAATGTGGATGATCGTCTCCTTTCCTAGTACTGGAGAGTACTCGAGCTGAGCACGAGTGATGCTTCAGATCATCAAAATCTTGTTGTTGTTCCTTCCCCCAAATGAACTTTTCCCTTCCACCATCCTTGGTTATGTGGCTAAGGTCCCATGCAATATGGGAGAATCCCAACATGAACCGTCGGTAGAAGTTGGGCAGTCCCAAGAAGCTCTAAATCTCGGTTAGTGTGGTTGGGGCTAGCCAGTCACAGATGAATTGGATCTTAGTGGGATCAACATGTACCCCATGCTCATCAACAATGTAGCCCAATTATTGGACCTTGTTCATGCAAAAGGAACATTTTTCCAACTTGGCATATAACTTGTGTTGCCACAGAGTGCTCAAAACTTATTGAATATGTCGCATGTGCTCCTCCCAAGTTATATTGAAGATGAAGATGTCATCCAAATATACCACCACAAAAGAGTTTGTGAAGGGTCTCAATACATCATCCATCAACCTCATGAAAGTGGCTGGTGCATTTGTTAGGCCAAAGGGTATGACAAACCATTCTAAGAGACCTTCTTTATATTTGAAAGTTGTCTTCTAGACATCAGTTGGTTCAATGGGAACTTGGTGGTAGCCAGAATTTAGGTCAATCTTGCTGAAGAACTTTTCCCCCTTGAGTTGGTCAAGAAGGTCATCAATCCTGGAAATTGGGTATCGATTTCTGACTATGATTTTGTGTAATGCTTTGTAATCAATGTAGAGTCACCAGGTCCTGTCCTTCTTTTTCACCAGTACAATTGGGCTTCCGCAAGGGGAGGATCTGGATCTGATGTGCTACTTTTTAATAATCTCTTGGATGTGATGCTTGATTTTGTCATTTTCCATCAATGAGTGATGATATACTGGTCCATTAGGTAGAGGTGCACTGAGGGTTGGATTAATGGGATGCTTGAATTGGCAGTGCATCGATACCCCGGTGGGTGATGAGAATATGTCTTTGTACTCTTCCATGATCTCATCCACTTTCTTCTGCTGCAAAGAGAGGCTCTATGTAGAGGCCACAGATGTGGTGAATACCTTAATCTTACTGTGAGCATGGATAAAAAATAAGAGAAACTTACCAGTATGTGAAATGACCTTACTGCATTTCTTAGCAAAGATTAAAGAAATAGCGGTAGGCGACGCTACCTCTGGTATCCTGTAGAATTGTCTACCCAAAGTAATAATAATATTGTGGGGTTTAGACTCATACACAACATGACACTTCCAAAAATATGGTTGTCCTAAAAGAACATCACAAACTTCAAGGGGAGAAATATCACACAATACCTCATCTTTGAAAGGCTTGATGTCGTAGGGCAGACGACATTGTTTGCTGACACAAGGATCTCTTCCTTGGTGAAGCCAGCTGATGGTGTAGGGCTAAGGGTGCAGTGTCGTCAGTAGGTCTAGTCGTCTGATGTCCTATGTTGATATCATGTTCTTATGATTTATGCTATCGATAATGAAATGAAGCGGAACCCCCTTTACCCACATCTATGAGTGAAATAGGCATTCCCCTTCCTCTGGTTCTTCCGGTTCGCTTGGCTAGACTTTGGTGGTAGTGACAATGGCACTAGGTTCAACATTGATAATTTGTTTCCCTCCTTCTAGATTTGATTCGGAATCATAATCAACCTCTGACTCAAAAGCCTTTAGCTCAGCCACGAGTGACTACTTGGAGTGGCATTCTTCAGTGTTGTGCCAAGGGATTTTATCGTATTCAAACCATTTTCCCGTTTCCTTCTTCATCTTCTGATTGCCATTCTTGTGTTACGACTTGGACTGGTTGTCCTGAGAGTGGCCATCTTTTCTCTGTCCCTTTCTGTGTGGGTTGGGGCCGGCTTTTCCTTCCTTCAGTTGTGAGGAGTTTGCATATCCAGACTCTCACCTCTTCTAATTAAATTTCTTCTCGATCTTGACAACATATCTATAAGCCGTACCCAATGAGGCAATGTCCATAAACTCCATTTCTGTTTGAATGTATCTATGTAAACAACTGCGGTATTTAAGCACCAAATGTCGCTCAGAGTCTTTGACACCTAACTTGGTGAGTGGGGTATGGAAAATATTGGTGAAATCTGGTACTGTCTGGTCCCTTTCTTGGCGCAGGGTGGTCCATTTGGTGTACTGGTCCTCGTAGCTTCCAACAGGGTAGTACTATTCTTTAATGGCATCCCAGAAGGAATCCCATATAGGGGAAACCACAAATATTGCATATTCCTCTATGGCCCTTTGCTCAGAGTAAGTATTCCACCAGTCCTTAACATGGGGGATGGCCTTGAGGAGTGCAAAAGTAATCTCTTCCCTATCAGAAAAATTGTGGACCAAAAAATACCCTTTGAGCATATTCAACCATTTATCTACAACATCTGCATCTATCAGTCCTTAAAATAATGGAATATCAAAATTTACCTGTACCTTGAAGGGGGTTGCATGGACACTTGATGAAGATGCTTCTCCCGTGGGTAGCCGTCGAAGGATCTACGCAAAGTTGTCCATCATTTCGTTCCTTTATTGTTCAAGGGCTTCCTCGAGAAACATTTTAAAAGGATTTCCTGCTCCATCATATTTATTTTTGTCTCCCATAGGTTTTTTTCAGGCTCGGCGTGGTTGATCTTGCAACGACTCGATTGGTTTGAGTCCCAACTTCTTGTACCCAAATCTTGTTGTGGGCATGCACCAAGAAAAATAAATAAAGAACAGACTTCTCTGATACCACTGATATGGATTTAGGAGTGGAACGAACTGATTAACAGACTGAATACAATAAACACATAGATATGAAGAACAACACAGATATCCAGTGAACAATATCTTCTATTGAATAAATGAAATAGGTTAAAACTATAAAACTGCATAACTGAAACACTTGCTCGAATGGTGGTAGATATCTCTGAGAAGAGATGTGGCTGCTATGCGCATCCATCTAAGCATAATTATTACAATGAGGCTCTAGAGTCATTTTTAACTATACTCATGAATGCCAAAACCCTAGACATCCCAAAACCTAACCCTAGGAGATGAAACACCAAAAGTTATGTGGACCCCTATGGGTAAGTTGGTACCTCAACTTCTCGGAGTCGTAACTTTTGCATACGACCTCCGTTTTAGGAAAGTGATAGCCCATTGGAAAATTCTTTTCGAGAAATACACATTACACCATCAAACTCTGACTTCGTCTACAATTTGACTGTGGCAATCCAAGAAAACACTATTTAGGGCCCCAAAACAGCCCTGGAAGTACAACAAGATGTGATGACATGGAAACATACAAAATAATCCAGTTGGATTAAGTGGGAGGCCACTAGTATCCACCTGGAATATGTGTAGGGCTTTAGACAACCCTGGAAGTGTAGAACCCATAATTACAAAGAAGTACAGAAGAACGTATTGAACTAAAAATTGTCAAGAGGAGCCAGTTGGAATAGGTACCTGGCCACCAATATCCACTTGGACCAATTCAAGTGCATTTTTTGTTGGAAAGCTAAAGGCATCCTAGGAGGTTCATGGCCCAAAAGAAGAGTATAAGTATTAAAAAAAGAATTCATTAGAAAATTATAAATATTCTCCTTTTGTTTCTATAAAATTTAGAATAGAATTTCACTCCCAAACATAAAGTGGTCTACCTGAATCATCCTTCATCGCAAGCTCAAGGCTTATTTTCTCATAAAAATTAGATTGTGAATATAAGATCATGAACACAAGATAGGACTAGTGACGAAAGGATTTTAACTCTTCAAAGGATGATAACTTAAAATGAATTGCATTATCTATGAAATTGGAAAAATCAAACTTTGATCGGTTTTCAAGATTTGCACCTCATCCATAATGACAAGAGTAACTTCATCTATTCCAGAGTCATCAACATAGCCCAAAATAGAAGTTATGACTAAAACCATTATTCTTGCACTAGAAGTACATAATTCATCTTTAATTGGAAAATCCTCAAAAGTAAAAGAGGGATTAGAAAGAAATTGTTTGATAGGATAAGTCTTCTCCTATGGTGACCGTCTGTATACTATTTTAAAAAGTCAAGTTCCATAATGGGAAAGTTGGTCAAGAATAGATTTAACATTACATCAATAACCTTAGAAGAAATAGAATAAATAGTTTTCCTTCCGTTAGAGGAAACAATGCAATGAGATTCAACATGATATATTTTTTAACCAACGCATGCATAAGGTTGGGGTCATTGAAGGTTCAAGAAATAAGGGTTTGAAACAAAGCGATGAATTTTATGGGTTTTCTATCATTTCCTTGCTAATAATATCATTAATTTAGTTTAGACATTCTCTATTAATTTGGGTATCAAAAACCTTGGTGAACATTTCCTTGCTAATAATATCATTAATTTAGTTTAGACATTCTCTATTAATTTGGGTATCAAAAACCTTGGTGAACATGTCTATGAAGTTTTGATTTTCACTAATAGGAAAAAAAATGCAAATACCATCTTTTTCTTGTCGAGATTGTGCGTTATAAATGGAGAACAACTTTCTTAATTAAAAATGCTAAATGGATTCACATGGGATTGCCATTTTAGTAGGCATACAAAATAATTGGGCTTACTTCACTGTAAATCCTTTTCCAAATGCTCTCGTAACTTTGATAGTAACTTATTTCACCCTTCAATGTAATTTAACTTTACCCATTTAATTCTACAGAAGTGAAAATATATGCATCAATACACAAATATTTTTAATTCAAACAACATGACATATATAATAAAATATTATTGTAAATCCTTTTCCAAATGCTCTCGTAACTTTGATAGTAACTTATTTCACCCTTCAATGTAATTTAACTTTACCCATTTAATTCTACAGAAGTGAAAATATATGCATCAATACACAAATATTTTTAATTCAAACAACATGACATATATAATAAAATATTATTGGGTAATAAATGTTTTCCACCATCAGCTTTATATGAATTCGGAAGCATGAGAATAATTATCATCTAAGTAATTTATGACCTAAACCTAATACCCTTCATCCAATCAAACATTGTGGCGGCCATTGGATTATTCAGAGGAGAGAAACAACATTAAAAAGTGTTTACTTTTTAGTTCAAATTTAATATAAGTCGTCGATCTCGATCAATACGAGACCATTAGATATTCTAGGTGATGTGACCATGATTAAAATGATTGTAACTTTGATTCCTGAAAGTAACTCTAATCATTTATCAGAACTAATGCGACATCGTTGGATCCTTTAGCCCACACGATGCTCGTTAAACATATAGACACTATGAGATCGAAAACAAATCCAACCGTTAGATCAAAATTAATAACCACTATTATATTTTTAGTAAGAAAATTTTAATTAAATTGTGATCACTTCACCTCCCGAAAAGGTTATCCCCAATATCTATTTTTGTTTGGTAATAAATTGTCATTA
>ML787549.1:0-27422 GCA_009831015.1 Picea engelmannii | reverse complement strand
TCACCTCCCGAAAAGGTTATCCCCAATATCTATTTTTGTTTGGTAATAAATTGTCATTAAACTTGTTTAAAACTCACCAAACCAAAAAAGTAAAGTCATAACATGAGAAAATTCAATCAAAGACAAATCATAAGAGTTAAACACGAAAATTTAGTTACATCAACCATGAAAATTTTAGTCACAACAATTGTAGTTCACCAAATAAATATTTGTTGGTGATGATAGATCTCTTAGTATTGTAGGGTCTAGAGTAGTATTGTAGGGTCTAGAGTAGTTTAGTTAGATGATGGTCATTTTAATGTTGTATTATGTGTTCCAAGTCTCTTCTGCAACCTTCTATCATTATATCAAATAACTCATTTAAGTGAAGGCAAAACAATAGATTTTTCACCTCCATAAGTTGTAATCAAGGATTTAAAAGATCCCAAGCATGTTCAAGAAATTGGAATTGTTGATGGAATTATCAGGTTGTACAACTTTGACAACTTTGGGTCATCAACTTTTCCGTCAGTTTTTATTTCTCATAGAAATGACATGAGAGTACAACTTTGGGTCATCAACTTTTCCATCAGTTTTTATTTCTCATAGAAATGACATGAGAGTACAACTTTGACAACTTTGGGTCATCATCTTTTCCATCAGTTTTTATTTCTCATAGAAATGACATAAGAGCAAAATTTGGCATTTGGTTTGGTCATCTAAGATATCACTCATTACAACAACTATGTAATAAAAATATGGTCACTAGTGTTCCTCTTCTTTCTTGCAAATATGGTTTTTGTGTTTGGCTATATTCTCAACCAACATTATTAGGACAATTTTTAAAAACGTGCCTTTTAGCACACCTCACCCCCCTTGCATTTTGTCCATAGTGATCTGGGTGGTCCTCTTTCTTCTCCTTCTTACTGTATGTGATTAAAAACCCATTAATTCCGGGGATTATCAATAGATATACGCATATGGGCGTAAATATATGCCTAATAACTACCCTTAAATTTGATCACTCCGAACGACTTGACTTCTGAGAAGCCACGTGGACAACGCTCTGTTGTATAAGCAAAGTTGGTGATGAAAATTCCAGCGAAGCAGGCCCGAACAGATCGGGATTGGGGGTTGACTCCAGGCATCTTCCCTCTTCACCATTCGACTGTGTTCTTTGCTAAAGCATGTGGCAGATTTACATTCTGGAATCTGTATATGCAACTAGGCGATATCCAGACGTGAGAGATGGTCGGCTGGCCATTACGAATTACGGATTTTTCCTTGTTCATCGAGAATTTCAATTATCGATATAATTGAATAATTTCTGAGGCAGATTTTCCGTTGTTTCTTTGTAAACTTTGGTGAAATAACTCCGTCCGATGTTCATTTTTTTCACTGTCAGTATGAATGCTTCTAAAGAAATATTATAATCATTTCCCTTGTGCTTGACATTCTATACATCAAGACAAACTCTCCCTCGGCTGTGCCGATTGTTGTTTGTTTGAATTTGTGGTGCTTCCATGAACATCCGTCGTTATTGGTACCAAATAACAAGTCATTCTGCTCGACTGTGGTTTCATTTTTTGGTGTAATTATCATGGTGGGTGCAAAAGAGGAGCTCTGTGCTTTGACTCTTCTGTTTCCAGTCCTGGCTATCGTGTCCCTTGCACAGTCCCATGGAAATATTGCCGGTTTCTCTTTCCCATCATTCGGTAACAACAACAGCAATCAGTTGATATACATGGGAAACGCTTCCCTTAATTCTTCTTCAGATGGTTACATCGATCTCACTCCACCGAACACTACATACGGTGCTTCTTCGAATCAAACGGCCGATCAAGGTTGTCACATGTATAAGAGCATCGGAAGAGTTCTTTACCGTGATCCGATCACCGTCTGGCCGGCCACATTTACGATCACCTTCACCATGTTCGTTCAAATCATCGCCCTTCCTGACGGGCCGAAGAATTTCAATGGCGACGGTCTGGCCTTCATCATAGTCCCCAACGACAAACCCTTTCTCCCCGACAGCTACGGACCATATCTGGGCATGTTCGATTCATCCACAAATGGAAACACAATGAATCAGCTAGCCATCGAATTCGACACCTTCAAGAACGAATGGGATCCGAACGACAACCATGTCGGCATAGACATCAAGAGCATAATATCCAACGCGACCTCCGATCTCGGACAAAACGGCATGGACATCAAATCGGGGCGGCCGATAAGGGTTCGAATCCATTACGATGGCTGGAACAAAACCCTGCAAATATATGCCGCGTATGCAGACGGACCAATTCCCTACGCGATCATCTTGAACCGCACGATCGAGCTATCAAGAACCGTTCCGCGATCAGCCTACCTGGGATTCTCAGCATCAACGGGTAATTCTTTCGAGATTCATCGTATTTTGGACTGGAATTTCAGTTCGGAGATCTTGCCCGAGTCGTCCCTGAATAAAGGCGGAACGATGTCGGAGGGAGGGCCGATAAGCAGGGGACTGAAGGTCGGCCTCCTTGTTGGTTCCGTCATCGTCGGGGCCGTGCTGTTAGGATTGTCGGCATGGTTCGTCGCTAGAACTAGAAAGCGGAGAAGAGGTGCCGGGCCGAGCTTAAACCGGCGGTTCAGCGGGGAGTTTGCGATGATGGAGGGCCAATTGGCGGCCTCATCGTACGCTCCTCGCCAGTTCTCCTACAAAAGTCTCTCGATCGCGACAAAGAACTTCAACGAGAGGGAACTGCTTGGAAGCGGCGGCTTCGGGAGCGTTTACAGGGGTACCCTGGAAGGCCCAGATGGGACGACGGCACTTGTCGCGGTAAAGAGAATCTCCGCCGGTTCGAGACAGGGAGAACGAGAATTCATCTCGGAGATCAGCACCCTAGGCCGGCTTCGACACAGGAACCTGGTGCAGTTCCAGGGCTGGTGCTACGAGCGCGACGAGCTGCTGCTCGTCTACGACTATATGCCCAACGGGAGCCTCGACAAGGTCATCTTCAGGCAGCCAATGGATCAACATCAAAATCAGAACCAGCCCCATCTGAATTGGGCCCGCAGACACAGAATCTTATGCGGGCTGGCTTCGGCGTTGCTGTACCTTCACGAAGAATGGGAGCAGAGAGTTGTGCACCGGGACATTAAACCCAGCAACGTTATGCTCGACGGGGAATTCAATGCCCGCCTGGGGGACTTCGGCCTCGCCCGGCTGATCGAGCACGACGAAACGAATTCAGCGCTCACCACGATGCTGGCTGGGACGCCTGGCTATGTGGCGCCAGAGTGCGGCTACACTGGCAAGGCCACTGCAGAGTCGGATGTTTTCAGTTTCGGGGTCGTGGTGTTGGAAGTGGCAAGCGGTAGGCGGGTTACGGAGAGAAAGCCACGATTATCAGAGGGGAATTTGGTGGATTGGATTTGGGATCTTTACGGGCTGGGAACAGTTATCGAGGCTGCGGATCCCAGATTCGATGGAGATTTTGAGGAAGAACAGATGAAACGAGCATTAATTTTGGGACTTGCCTGCTCGCATCCGGATCCCCAGCTGCGTCCGTCAATCCGACAAGCGCTGCATATTCTCATGAGCCCCAGTGAGCATATGATGCCGCTTCCTTCTTCAAGGCCGTTGGCCATCTATGTAGTTTTGCCACCAAACCCAGAACCTAATTCTCTCCCTGCTTCTTCCTATTCAAATGTTGGTTATCCCGGGTTAGCCTCTACCAGCTCCGCCAACAGTGGAGGTGCATGCGTTACAGCCTCCATCCTCCATTATGGGAGATAGACGTGAAATTCATCAGAATATTCATCATCTCATGGTGGTGTTAACTTCAGACACAGAGACCAGCCAAATTTTGCGGCATCACGAAAGGATATGGCCTGAAATTTACTCTGAATCCTGTACATATCGTTGATTTTACGGCATTTTAAAAGGATATGGCCTGAAATTTACTCTGAATCATGTACATATCGTTGATTTTACGGCATTTTAAAAGGATATGGCCTGAAATTTACTTGAATCGTGTACATATCAATGGAATCAAGTTCATTGCTCAGAACTGTGTATGAACAATAAAGTTAATTATTGTGAGTACGTTTAATTATTAAGATAGATCTAGAGGGATAAAAAGAAGATGTAAAACCCTCGGAGAAAGGAAATGTACAGACCATTTTTCTGACTTTATACAGTTCGAAATGGACATAGATCTCAAGTTGATGTCGTTTCTTTAAATCTTTTTTGGAAAAATGTAGTCACTAACTAATTGACCTTAAAGTGAGGGTTAACATGGTGTTTGTAAAGTGAAGATATATACCCAGAATTATTTTGTATATAAGTATACCAAAGAATTATTTTGTATATAAAGAATTATTTTAAATTCAATTTAATTTAACATCTTTTAAATATTGAGAAATTTACATTTTATTTGTTTAATTTCCTTAATAAAATGAACAAACCTACTAATATTTGTCATGTAACACTTTGTAATATGAGGGTACTAAAACTAGCACAGCCACATAATTGTGGTTGATGAACGCTGAAAGGCATATGTTATTTGCAAATAAACCCTAATTTTTTTTTTCTATATTCTTTTTTGCCCTATACAGAGAGTTAATTGTGTCCATTTTCAATAAGTATAAGTCATTCTGTTTGTACATAAAATTGGCAGCGAATATATATTTTTCATAATTTCGATTTATAAAAAAATTAGTTGGGAACAAAAATTTCCATAATTTCGATTTATACATAAATCGACAACGAACATCAATTCCACAATTCCGATTTATACAAAAATTGGTAGCTTCTTCTCCACGCGCGCTGCCTGCCTGCATTCACCATGCCAATCTCACGAACATCTCTTAATAGATTATCCAACACCCACGCGGCCATAAGTATCCGCCCAGTAACAATTTAATAGATTATCTCTTAATCACTGAACGTGGAAATCTGGTGGTGAGCAAGTAATTTTTTAATCTGATTTAGTAAATGTAAAAAAGTAATCACATAAGGACGTCTTTATAAATGAGCGGAAGTTAATTTATTAAAATCTCATCCATTGATTAGAGAGGACGACGAAGAATATGCCAGCATCTTCAATTGCCAACCCTAGGATTGAAATTTATGATTAAAAGGTGATTAATTCTGCCCATTGTCAATAGATATACGCCTTTCGGCGTAATTATTTACATTTTATTTGTTTAATTTCCTTAATAAAATTAACAAATCTACTAATATTTGTCATGTAACACTTTGTAATTTGACGGTACTAAAATAGTTAATTCATACTTATGTTATAAGTTAGTATTTAGTTACATAGTTCCTCAAATAGTTAATTCATACTTAGGTTATATATGTAGTATTTAGTTACATAGTTTGTTATTATTGAAAACTTATGTTACATGTTAGTAATTAGTTACATAGTTTCTCAAATAGTTAATTTATATTTAGGTTATATATGTTAGTATTTAGTTATATAGTTTGTTATTATTGTAAAAATTATTATTGAATAGTTGTGGTTTTAGGAAGTTGTTTAATGAAAATTAAAACTAGCACAGCTATATGATTGTGATTGATGAACGTGGAAAGATTTATTGAAGCAACTGAACTTAAATGGAACTTGACAATGAGGTGTTTTATACATCTTTGTTAATTAGGTAAAAGTGGCAATCATTGGGCAGTAAAATATTTATCATATTAAATAAATGTGAAAAAGTAAACAAGAAAACGTAAGCATTAAAAAATGCAAGAAAGTTATGAACATGAAATCTAATTCATTGATTTAGGAGGACAACTAAGAATATGCCATAAGATTAATTTTTATAATTAAAAGATCATTAATTATGCCCATCTTCAATAGGTATACGCCTTTGGACTTAATAACTCGATCTTGTAGTAACTCTGGCACCTTCAAACCATGCCATCCATCCCTTCTTTGATGGTCTCCAGGATTCAAACCTTTGTTTTTCTAGCTTGGGCGATCTATGCCTCCATAGCCAAGCATAAGGTGACCCACTTTTGCATGGCTCTAGTGGTTCTAAATGCAGTAGTGGTGTAGTAACCATGAAAGTGGTGGGTTGGCAATCGCTTTTGTACGCTGGGTTCCTACTGCTACTCGTTTCCATTATTTCGGTCGAAGTTCTTTTCAAGTAGCGTTTTGATGATACATGGGAAAGTCGTTGGGTTCATTCTGATTGAAAAACAAAAAACAAAAAGGAAAAGCTTGGTTGGAGATTTAGTGCATACAACAGAGAAATGGAATGGGGATCCAAACCCATACAGACAATAGATTTTTTTCCATCCTAGCTATGTTCCTTGAGTTTAGCAACAAGGATAAGACTCTTGTTCTTCAAATCTCTGTCAAGCATGAACAAAAACTTGATTGTGGTGTTGCCTATGTAAACTTGTTAGGTGGTGAAATTTACAACAAGAATTTCAGTGGAGAGATGCCTTATAGTATCATTCTTGGACAAGATATTTATGGTTAGGGCACTTTAAAAATAAAAAACAACAGGAATCAAGGTATGGAAGATCAAGTTGAGAACATTATTTGATAAAATTTTAATATGTGAGGATCTTGAATATGCCAAGAAGTTAGCAGGGGAAACCTGAGCCAAACACAAGGATGCTGAAGCCTTTGACGAGGCAGAGAGAAGAGATGGGAATGATTTTGTAGGTGACACTCAGGAGGCTGTGCCGTGAGAATGGGTGATCCAGGTGGATATCGATGGCCACCCACCTTTTCCAACTGGCTCAAAACAGTTTTCTGGCAATTTTGGAAACTTACTATTTTTTAGCAGTTTTAACTTCTGGGGCCATTTTGAGGGCCTAAATGAAGGTTTTTTGAGATCGAGCTTCTCAATGATAGCCAAAGGCATCATTGAGCCCCCAAAATGAATCTCCTCAATCATACATTTCCAACGGGCTATCATACACATAAAACAGAGATCGTATGCAAAAGTTACAACCCCGAGAAGTTGATGTACTAACTTACCCAGACGAGGCCCACATGACTTTTGGCGCTTCATCTCCTAGGGTTAGGTTTTTGGATGTATAGGGTTTTTGGCATTCCTTTTTATTGTAAAAATGCCTTCAGAGCCTCACTGTAAGGATCTTCTTGCGAATGAGCTCATCTATCACATCTCTTCTCAAAGATAAGCTGCCACCATTCTAGCAAGCTTGTTTTCGCTGCATTTTACAGATTCAACTTATTTCCTTATTGAATAGAAAAACCAGTTTTACTATATCTATGTTATTTTGTGTTAAGCACCTGTTAATAATCTGTAGTCATTTTGTTCTGCTCATAAAATTTGGATCAGTGGTATCAGAGCGATCTGCTCCTTGTTGTCTTAATGCATGTCCCCAATGAGGTCGAAGTACAAAGAGTTGGGTCTCAAGCTTGTTTCTCTTGAGGACAAAATCTCTCACACGCCCAAGCGACCTCTCATGGCAAGAGAAAAGAAAGATGACGGGACAAGAGATCCTTTCAAACTATTGATTGAGGAAGCCCTCACGCAAAAAAGGAACGAGATGATGGATAGTTTCGCGCAATTCCTTCGGCGGTTACCAACAGGCGACGCATCTTCTTCGAGCGAAGGAGTTGTCCCCTTAAAGGTACAAATAAACTTCGATATTCCTATATTTGAAGGTCATATAGACGCAGATCTTGTAGTCAAGTGGTTGAATCTACTAGAAGGGTATTTTTCTGTCCATAACTTTTCGAATAGAGAAAAGATTACTTTTGCGCTCCTCAATGTCATTCCCCATGTCAAAGATTGGTGGGAAACTTTCTGTGAACAAAAGGAAATAGAGTAACCCTCATTATTTATAGTCACGACCACCTGGAAATCCTTCAGGGATGCTATTAAGGAACAATACTACCCTGTCAAAAGTTATGATGACTTGTATACCAAATGGACCACACTACGGCAAGAAAGAGACCAAGCAATGCCATATTTCACAAATGTCTTCCTTACCTTGCGCACAAAGTTGGGTATCAAAGATTCAGAGCGACATCTGGTGCTCAAGTATTGCAACGCTCTGCATAGATACATCCAGATTGAAATGGAATTTCTGGACATCTCATCCTTGGGCGCGGCCTACCGATATGCCATCAAAATCGAGCAGAAGCTCAAACAAAAGACACAACAATTTGGGCCTGGGAACCCCTCACAACAAAAGCCAGGAAAGGGCGGCCCCAACCCACAGAACAGAGGATAGAGAAAAGATGTATAGTATCAGGACAACTAGTCCAAGCCGCATGCAAAGAAGGACACCGGAAAGACAAAGAAGGATACCGGGAAGTGGTGCGACTTCCATAAGATCCCTTGGCATAACATTGTTGACTGCCACTCAAAGAATTCGTTGGTGGCTGAAGTGAAAGCCTATGAATCAGATGCGGGTTATGACTATGAGCCAGAAACAGAAAGGGGAAGATGGATCATTGACGCAGAACCCGGTTCCACTATTGATACCACCAAGCTCCAGCTTGGTGAACCAAACAAGCCAGAAGAAGGAGAATGCCTCTTCCATTCACAGATGTGGGTAAAAGGCACCCCGCTTCACTTCATCATTGATAGCGGTAGCCAGAAGAACCTCATCTCAATAGAGGTCGTCAAGCAGCTGGCCCTGTCGACAACGCCGCACCCACAACCCTACACCATTGGATGGCTCCGCCAACGAAGTGATCTCTGCGTCAGCCAACAGTGTCGACTATTGTACGACATCAAGCCCTTCAAAGACGAGGTATTGTGTGATGTTTCTCCTCTCGAAGTTTGTGATATTATTTTGGGCCAACCTTATTTATGGAAACGTCATGTTGTATATGAGTCTAGGCCTCGTAGTGTTATTATTACTTTGAGCAGGAAATTGTACAGGATACCTGAGGCAGTCCCACCTAGTGCTATTTCCTTGATCTCTGCTAAGAAATGTAGGAAGGTCATCTCTCAGATGGGGAATTTTGTCTTCTTCGTGATTCTCTCTCAGAATAAGCGAAAGATCACAACCACATCTAGGGTCTCTATGGCCGACCTCTCCACACAACAGAAGCAAGTAGATAAGTTCGTAGAAGAATACTCAGATATCTTCTCCTCACCTACCGGGGTACCTCTGCACTTCCAGGTCAAGCACCCCATCAATATGATTCCTGACGCACCACTTCCCAATGGGACAGTCTATCACCGCTCTCTGTTAGAAAATGAGGAGACCAAGTGACAGATCCAAGAACTGCTTCACAAGGGGCACATCCGTCCCAGGTCATCACCTTGTGGGAGCCCAATCGTGTTGGTACAGAAGAAAGATGGAACATGACGACTCTGCATTGATTTTCTGGCTCTGAATAAAATCACAGTCAGAAACTGGTACCCGATTCCCCGAATCGATGACCTCCTTGATCAACTCACGGGGGCCAAATAATTCCATAAGATTGATCTAAAGTCTGGCTATCACCAGGTCCTGATAGAACAAACAGATGTATGGAAAATTTCCTTCAAGTCAAAGGAAGGCCTTTTTGAATGGTTGGTCATGCCCTTTGGTTTGACAAATGCTCCAGCCACTTTCATGAGGATGATGGAAGATATCCTGCGACCATTCACCAATACTTTTGTAGTGGTGTATCTAGATGGCATTCTCATTTACAACAAGACTTGGGCCGAACACTAGCAACATATTCAACAGGTTCTGCACACCCTGCGACAACACAAGCTATATGTCAACTTGGAAAAATGCTCCTTCGGCATGAACATGGTCCATTACCTGGGATACATAATTTATCAGTAGGGAGTACATGTGGATCCAGCCAAGATCCAAGTTATCCGTGACTGGCCAACCCCAACCACACTCACTGAGCTTCGGATCTTCTTAGGCCTTACCAATTTCTACCACAGGTTCATGTTGGTATTCTCCCATATTGCATGGGCCCTCAACTAGATAACCAGGGGTGGTGGTAAGGAGAAATTTGCATGGGGACGGTCCCAACAAAAAACGTTCGATGATTTGAAGCAGTGCTTGTGCTCAGCCCCACTACTTTCACTACCAGATTTACAACAACCCGTTGAGATCGAGACAAATGCTTCAGACTATGAGGTGGGCATCGTTCTCACTCAGCACGGCCACCCCATGGCCTATCATAGTGAGTCACTATCATATGTTTTTCGTAAGTACCCTACTTACGACAAAGAAATGTACTCCATTGTGCAAGCCTACCTCCAGTGGAGACATTACATTCTTGGGAAGGAGACAATCATCCACACTGATCATAAGCCACTGTAGTTCATGCAGACATAAGGAAAATTGAAGAATGATCGCCATCAAAATTGGTCCACGTACTTGCAGAAATTCCACCTCAACATCAAGTATAAAACATAAAGCACTAATCGTGTTGTTGATTGCCTCAGCAGACCGCTAGTCGCGACACTCACCATGGTGCTAGAATCCTATGGATATGAGATCTCTGGATGGCCCCAACTCTATGAGACAGACCCATACTTCTCCACCACCTACCAAATGTTGGGTGCAAACGCAGTTGTCAATAATTTTCATCTTCGGGATGGGTTGTTGTGTCGTATGGGCCATATCTGTGTTCCATCAAGCGAGCAAGCGAAGATGATCTAGGAATCCCACTACAGTCGGATGGAAAGACACTTCGGCATTGAAAAGACAGTGGCGATGCTACAGAAACATTTCTACTGGTCGAAACTTCGACATGAGGTCAGCAAGTATATCAGTTCCTGCACTGCCTGCGCTATTGCCAAACAGACCACTAAGAAACAGGGCCTATACACCCCTCTTCCTACTCTTGATAGGCCATGGTAATCCATCTCAATGGACTACATGTCGGGCCTTCCGTCCACCAAGTAGGGTAATGACTTTGTTTTTGTGGTTGTTGATTGATTTTCTAAGATGACGATTTTGGTTGCCTACAAGAAGAACATCACAATAGAGTCCACTTCCAAGCTCTTCTTTAAACGAGTCTGGCTACATTTTGGAATCCCACAAACCATTGTCTCATATCGGGACAGTCGATTTCTCAGCACATTCTAGTCGATCTTCTGGTCACTGCTGGACACCAAGCTCACCAAATCCACGACCTTCCACCCCCGGACAGATGGCCAAACTGAGGTTGTAAATCGAATGATTGTGCATATCCTTCGCATGTATAATTCAAATCACCCTCACACATGGGATGAGAGCCTTACCTATGTCCAACATAGCTACAACCGAGCCCTGCATAGCTCAACTGGCCACAACCCCTTTCAGGTGGGGTTGGGATTCCAACCATTGGGTCCCATAGATGCTGCACTTCCCCTTGCGGTCACCTCGACCGACTCATCTCTTGCTCCAACTAAAGCTGACAAAGCCACCCGGTTCATTGAGAGGATCCAGCACATTCGCCAACACATTCAGGATATCCTACATAAGTCTAATGACAAGTACAAGCAGCACGAAGATCAACATCGGGTTCCACATAAGTTTCATGGGTGCGACAAATTTTGGTTGCACTTGTAGAAAGAACGCCTTATAGAACCCCATCGGAAGCTTCGCCCACTTCGTTATGGGTTGTACACCATCACCAAGGCCATGGGGGGTAATGATTTTGAGCTCAACATTCCTCCTTTCCTTGGCTTGCACCCAATGTTCAACGTGGATCTCCTTCACCCTTATTTCCCACCATTATTGGACACCTCAGACATAGCAGAACATATGAAACCAACAGAGCTCAACCCTGACTGCATACAATAGGAATCCAGTGATCATATTATGGACACACAGATCAAGGGAAATCGACAACAAAGGATCCAACTTTATCGAGTCATCAAAGAAGGGCAACTCCTGCACCAAGGCAAGTGGCTCACCCAGGGCCAAATTCAACAAAAAATTCCTCATTTGATGGGGGAACTCAACGCAATGGAGACCATTTCTTCCCAAGGAGGGAGGATTGATCCAAATGGATATCGGTTGCCACCCACCTTTTCCAACTAGCTCAAAACAGTTTTCTGGAAATTTTGGAAACTTACTATTTTTTAGCAGTTTTAACTTCCAGGGCCATTTTGAGGGCCTAAATGAAGGTTTTTCAAGATTGAGCTTCTTCTTCTTCATGTTCAACTTCATTTTCACTTTCGGAATCACTAAGATCCCCAACACCGACTGTGCGCCTCTGTGTTGTCTCCATGTCCTCAAGTCTGGCGTGTAAATCATGCATTTCTCTTGCCATGGTTGGGTCAGGCATATGCCTACCTCTTCTTCTTGGTATTTCCCTTTCCTACGGAGGATCAGGTGTTTTCCTGTCCCTTCTTCTTGGTGGCATGGTGAATCTTCCTTTTCCTTGCTACAGAAAGCAAAGAATCCTTTTTGTGCTCTGATACCAAACTTGACGCAGCCCTCCTAACCCGCAAGTCGGAAGTCCACGTACACAGGATCTTTCCTCTTTCACCGGCCTGAAGAGCTCTCAACAATTTTCTCTTCTATTTCCCTTTCGGGAAATATGCACCCACAGATAAACTTTGAGAAATTTTCCCCCTTTTATACTTCGGGAGATCGGACGTCGCGATTTCGCGAATCTGGTGGTCAAGCGCCCAGTCTCTCTCAAATCCCCGAGACCCGAATTTTATGACACTTAGCCTTTTCTCTCTCTATTTCGCCTTTCTCCTTATTGCGATTTATGGAGTTGCGATGTCATGAAACTCGTCCCCTCGACTCCCGAAATCCCGATTCTCTATTTGTCGAAACTCTGATGTACGGTCACCAAAAGGAATCGACGACTGTGATTCCCCGCTCGATCCAACGGTCAACGCGTTTTCGCGTATCGAGAGTTCGAGACTCTCGATGCCAAAAAACTCATGCCAACACAAACTCTGAATTCCCGAATTCCGATATCTATTTTGGATTTTCGTCTTTCACAAGTTGCGATGTCATGCAAGTCTGCTCCATGAACCCCGAAATCCCGATTGACTTTCCTATTAGGATTTTCCCCGAACTCTTGGATTTCCGCCACACATCCTCCTATGATGGACGGTCCTCAATCATTTCACAATTTTGGAAACTCCAAATGCCGAAATTCTCCACATCCTGTCCTCGAGACTTCCAATATCCCGAATTCTGAAATCCCGATATCCCGACGCCTTTCGAGACTTTCGCTCTGCTTGTGAGGGTTTAACCCCCGTGTAACTCCTGTCAGATCCCACGACTGACGGGTGTCTAAGTGAGGTCCAACGGCTCACAATCTCCTGAGCTTGAAAGTTTGGAAATGGTCGTAAACCCCTTGCTTCTTTGTTAGATCGGACGACTGACGGGACTTCGCAAATTCTCTAGGGAGAATTTCAACCGTCTGTCTCTTCCCTTGAGAACTTCCATGAAATTTAAACAAAATATTACTCTGCGTGGAACTTGTCCTCCTGCAATACGATGTCACTACACCTCCTTTCAATTCTTCAAGGCACTTAGCCTCTTGCTTCCCTTCGACGACTTCGAAGGTTCGAACCCTTCTGAGGTTTTCCACGACTTTCAAGTTTTTTTCCAGAAAACTCCTGCTGGCACTCCTTGCAGCAACCTTCAAACACTTTCAAGTGTTGAACTCCCTTCGACCCTGCGCACTCCCTGCAACATTTGTCTCTCAAAGTGGGATTTTGTTTGCAAATAGCAAACAAAGGGATTGAAAGGAGAAATTCTGGTGTGCAACAGTCAATAGACAGTCGGGCGAGCTCTAGGAGGACATGGAGATGCTCTCAGGTGTAGAGTGATCCATAAGTTTTCTAGGAGGTCAGACAGAAGGTAGAGATGACTACTGAAGGTCATGAGCATGGTCGAAGAGGAGAGCACCAGCAGAAAACCAAGGTAGATATTGACAAGGAACTCGTTGAGATAAGAGCAAGAATGGAGAAACTTGCATTAATAATGCAACAGAATGCAAAAGCACGTTGGGTGTATGAGTGGCCCATAAAGAAGAGGGTGAAGTGGCCAATCAAGGAATTGTTGTCCAGAAGATAGCAAAGGCTGTTGAAAATGTGGCTGAGGTATGCTAAAAGCCCCAGTGACACAGAGCTGGTTTGCATCTGTGAGCCAGAAGCTGGAGAAACCCTTGGTGATGAGGAAGAGGGATCAGTTTTAGATCTCATAAACTGCCAGGAGGGTAGGGATGAATTTTTGAATTTCTAGGTGGGCAATGGAAAGAGATCAGTGGAAGGTCTCACGTACTGCTAAGGGGGCAGTGGTGAAAGTTCAGATTGCTAAGTGGGCAGTGGTGAAAGTTCATATTGCTAAGTGGGCAATGAGATGGGATTAGACAATCTCATAGACTGTCAGGTGGGCAACAGAAAATTCCCAAATTTCCAGGTGGGCAAGGGGAAAGAGATGAGACTATTTGAAAGTCTCATGAACTCAGAGGAGAGTTCAGATCAACAAGGAGTGCTGACAGGAGAGAATCAGAAGAGAATTTTGATCGTTGGAAGAATTGAGGTGTTCCTACCAAGCAGCCTAGTTGAGGCCAGAGCATGTGTTGCATATGCAACAATAGCAGGAGGATAGCCAACATAAACTGTCATGGAGTAAGAAATGGAGCAGACACTAACGTTTTCCCAAGAAGCAGAAGATGAGCATTCAACATAATGGCTCAAAATTTTCATCCAGGAAGTTGGACAGGAAATCACTGCAGTACTGGAAGCTGCAGAAGAAGAAGAAGAAGAAGAGAAAGTAGACAACATGGATTTTGTTGACCTATGTGAAGAATTGGAAGCCCTGGAAATGAGGGTGATGGTGCAAAGTTTTCACATCCAACAAGCTAAGTTGGAAGTAGGTAGTGGAACATACCAGCCTGGGGAGAAGCTAGAAGAAGCTGTAGGTATGCCAGGAGGAGAAATGGCAGTAACAGAACTGCCACAGGAAGAAGTTGAGAAACAATCCAGTGAGGAGACTGCAGATCTGGAGTCTGTAGCAGAGTGGCCACTTAGTGACACAAAGAGAGATAAATATAGCATGGGAGATCGAGCAGATCTTCCCATTGAGGAGACAGAAGTGCAGCAGAGAAGACTGCATAAGGAGAGCCAGCCATTGGAGCAGCTGGATAGGGTGATTGAGAAGATCAGGAGGTTGATGTTGAGGTCAGCACAAGAAGCAGTCAACAGGAGGAAGTTGAACAACAAGGAGCCTGCAAGAGCAACAAGGAAGAAGAAGCAACAAAAGAAACAACAACATAGCTGGAGAGGAGCCAGAGGACAGCTCCAAGGGAAAGTTTGGGATCCAGGTGGATTTCAACACTGGAGAAGAGGAGCTCATGAGCAGGAGCTCATGATTTTTCCAGCCGAGGAGCATGATGCAGGAGAATCTCTCCAACTTAGCATAAGCACCAGCCAGCCAACACATCTAGCGTGCATTCATTAAAGGGAGAGGCGCAACCCTCTCATTTTTCAAAATTTGAATTTGAATTTAATGTTGTAAGGATGATAGAGACCCGATCATGCCTTTGTACATGTAGTGGTTGAGGCTTCCTTTAATGGTTACCTGCAGCTGAGTCCAGATCAGTCAGGTGTGCGACTTCCTTTTGTATAATGTAGATGTAGGAGTAGGAGCCGCTCTGAGATAGCGATAACACAGAGGAGGTGGATGAGGATAAGCTCAAGAGAGCCCTCTTTTGTAATGAGTCTCAGAAGGAGTAGAGTGGAGAGGGAGAATAGGATAATTCTCAGGTAGAGAAATCTCGAGGGAGGGAACTGAGACTCTGTAGCAGTCCAGTTTTTGTAAAAACACATTTTGTACAGACATTTGGAGATTAATACAAAGAGCAGTTTTTCCTACCCATGAATTGTTTGTGTATGTTTATGCATTTGAATGTCACTTGTATGCTGTAGATACAGGTTATAGATAAATTTTACTATCTGTTTGTGAGTTTGTCGGTTTCTATCTAGGTTCTTTAGGCCGTGCAAGGAGTGCACAACAGAACATTGGAAGTTCTATAGCCAACGCAAGGAGTGTGCATCTGAGCTCTGCGGAGTCAGAAAGAACATGCAAGGAGTGGACACCAGAAATATTCACGGACTCAAGGAGGAGCCTCAAGGTTGCTGAACACCTTGGAGGACGGGTTGTGCAGGGGAAGGCACAGAGAGAAGAGACAGAATCTCTAGTGATTCTGTAGAAGCTCTGCCAGGCGGGCATTGAGCCGGTGCAAGTGTGCACGAGGAGAAATCTTTGTCGAGTTCGAAGACAAACAAAGTTACTGAACACTCTGTAGGATCTACAAGGTGTGCATTGATCAAAAGAGCGCCAAGAGGGCATGAAGCATTTCTTTTCAAGAAATACTTTGGACCTGAGATTGAGGAAATCTCAACAGCACAAGGAGTGTGCCAGGGTGGACTTATTATAAGTCCCGAAGCTCAGGAGGAACAATGCCTTTGCTCATAGAGAAACAGAAGAAAATAGCAGAAGGTTGAGAAACCTTTCAAGGTTTCTGAGTTGACTAAGCTCAGGAGGGGAAGCATTACTATAACACAGACGAGACCCAAAGGAACCAGGCTTGCAAGGGAAGCATCGAAGGCCAAGACCTTCGAGCGTTGAATTTCTTCCAAGGGAAGGGAAGAGGCACAAGCTTAGGAGGAGGAGCACAACTGTCGTTGGATCAACACTAGGAGGAAAGATCTGGACTGTTGAATCTATGTCCAGGCACACAGGAAGAGAGAGCGCAAGGAGGATAGATCTGAACCTTCAGATCTAACGTCAATACCCGACAACCATTGGATCAGGCGAAGGTGCAGAGGGTTTAAACCCTTGGATATCTACACATTCAGGAATCAGGGGTTGGAGGAGTAGAGGAGGTTGCACCCCATACTTGCAATCGCCGAAATCGCGCCAGCCGTTGGATCTGGAGCGCAGTGGCCCGAGAGTTGCTGGATCAAGGATACATGCACGAGATTTAGTCCCTAGGAGGTGCACAGAAGATCATATCGTGACTGTCAGATCTTGCGTAAAGGACCGATAGCCATTGGATCTGGAAAGAGGAGAATGAGGTTTAACCCTCGTAGAAGCAAAGGAGAGGACTCAACAAAATCCCGAAAGCATCGTGACCGTCCACAGGAGGACATGTGGCAAGCGGTCAAGGTTTCGGGAAAAGGTCTGAAAGATTTCGAGCCGTCGATCCAGTTAGATCATGGTCGTTGGTTCCAGAAGGACCTGGGCCGTTGATCTCTTAGTAGAGATATTTCGGCATTTCGTGGACCGGGGATTCGAAAGGGAAAGGAGGCACGCTTGCATTGCGATTCCCCGAATCGTGAAAGCTGGTAGCGCTTTGAAGTTAAGCACGTGGTCACAGAGTGGTGATCACATGGACAGAGGCTAAGGGAGGAGCCAGAGATGTTAAGCCCTTTTCGACATTTCAGCAACCGAGAGTTCAAGAGTGAAGGAGTCGTGAGACAGGGAGTCCCGACTCACGATATCACAAAACCCCGAATCGCGAAATCCCGAAAGATTGAACACCAAGACATTTCGTCATTTCGGAAACCGGGGATTCGAAAGACAAAGGAGCATGACCCTTGCATTGCGATTCCCCGAATCACGAAACCCCAAAAGAACGAACACCAAGACATTTCGACATTTCAGCAATCGGGGATTCAAAATACAAAGGAGAGGGACCTTGCATCGTGATTCCCCGAATTGCAAAACCCTGAAAGAACCAGGATCGTTAGATCAAGGAAGGCTCAGAGCCGTCAATCTTGTAGTAGATACGATTTCGGACTTTCGGCAACCGGGGGTTGGAGGGACAAGGAGTTAACCCCTCCACATCGCCGAAACGTGAAAACCCGCAGAGCCGGTTGTATGTTATCTGTTGGTCATGAGGCGGAGGTCATATGAGTCAGGAGTGAAGGTAGGATCTAGTGGGAGCTAGGCTCTATTTCAGGGTTCGGCGATTCGAAGGACAAGGAGCCTGGGAGAGCTCGCATCCAGGAGTCCCGAAACCCCGAAACGCGAAGGGAGTGTTGTTTAAGCCTTGGGTCATAGCCTGAGGTCACTAGATAAGAAGAGGATAGTTGGAAAGGAATCAATGTTGAGGTGTGTGTTGGTTCAGAATAGAGAAGAGCGACGAAAAGGGGGTGAGCGCATAGGTTTTCTCAAGGCTTGTGCCAGAGGACAAAGGGACCTGTGGATTCATTCAAAGGGTTCCAGCAGGAGACCGAAGAGCCATTTCGACTCAGAAGAAGAACGATCTAGAGACCGGGAGGTCAGTGGAATCTGCTAAGGTAGGGGGTCTGCATCATTTTGCAAACTCTAAACACACATACATAAGAATAGCTTGGATTTAAACCTATATTATAGGACACTAACATTGGCTCCAATGGGGATGAAATCCTCCCAGTGAGGTGCAAAAGAACTCGTTGACCAAGTGCCTTTATCCATTGGGTTGTTCCCAAATTTTTTACCTCCTGCAACCTGTAAATTGATCGGTGACCTTCTTCAACTAAAACCAAATGCAAACTGAAACCTGAATTTATTTCACACTGTTAACTATAAACTGAATGCTGAAATTGAATTAAAAACTACTGAAATAATGCTCAACTTTTAGCTTATTTGCAAACCATTTCCTACCCTAACCTGTTGAAGATTGTTGCATCAAGTGATGAAAAAATGCCAATGCAACCAATCAATCAATTCGTTGCTCGATTGACCTCTGCTTACACTTTTCTTGAGCAGACAGAAAAACTTGGAATGTGGCAACTCAAACTCCGATTGAAACTGGTCTCCTTGGTCCGAGAACACTGCAAACTTCACATTTTCTGATGATTGTAACATGCTAGAAAAATAATCTTCAAAAGCATGATAAATTACCCTTTCTTGAAGATCAACAAAAAGACAAGCATTCCCTTCTTTTATAGCTGTTGGTTCTTCTTGTTTTATACCTTTGTTTTCAACATCATTCTCAAAAAATATGGCAGCAAGTTGTTCATCAATATCATCATCAAGATCATGGATTTTTTTTTTATATTCTAGAACAACAACATCTATCTCATATGTGTGTGTTATATCCAAAGGTTTTTCTTCATGCAGTTCAATAGAAACCTCCTTTTGATCTTCATAATTTTGTTCTTGAAACAAAAAATCAGCAAATGAACAATCATAAGAAACATGTAAATAATTATCCTCATACTCTTTAGCACATAAAGACTGGTAAGGTTGCTGTGAATTTTCCTCAAACTCAGAGGATGGTACATGAATTTCAACAATATGTTGATATATTTCACTTTTAGTCAAGGGAGAATATATAATCTACTGAAAATTGTCTTGATTATCATGTCAGCTAGCCTCTAATTTCTATTCATAGTGTTGGAATGGGGTTTCATAGAAAACTTATATAATCTCTTCATCCATGAACTCCTCGTCTCCATAAACACTTTACAAATGTTCAATAAATTTTTCAAAATGTGCACGACAGTTTTTTACCAGCAACAATGAAGGATGATATTCTTTTTATTTCTCATAAAACACTGTGTGAAAATCTCTAAGGGAATACAAACTACCAGTTGGAAACTTTTCATAGAATAATCTCACATTTTCCTCCAAGGTGGCCATGAACATCTTCATTAAAAAATATTCATGCAATTGAACCCTTAGCTTTCGCACATGCATATCAAATCTAATCAAATGAAGAGCAACATCATCTCCTTTTCCATCTTTGAATCTAGGCAGATAAGTTTTCCAATCTATGCAAGGCATCCGATTTGGAAAACTAGGAATGTGAGAGCGATTCTTTGGAGCATACCTTGCAGATATGTGATTCATATTGGATCAGTGGAGTTGTCGAGAAATTATTTAGGCTATTGAGTCTATGGGCAGTGGAGTCACCATGAAAATTTTGAGCTTTGGATTCGTCTAAAATTGGAGTCGGCAGGTGAATGGTACAACCTTCACGTGTTTGGCTTATGTTCACCATCAGAAGTCAAATATGAACTTTGTCGTTTATCCCAGGGAAGATTTCACCTTCACTCCCCAGCAACGACGCCAAAATGTTATCACTCCATAAATTGCTTTGGCTGAGGAAGCAAATCACAGAGGTAACCACAAACCAACTTGAGGCTGGAAGCTATCCCTTCAAATTAGAGAGGGATCTCTCTCTTCAAATCAATCATTGAAAGGATTGATTTGGAATTTCATCCAAAGGCTAGATCTCTAAGGCAAGATTGAATTTATAGAGTTGGTGGCAAAGTGGGCAGAAAGTTCATTGGGCAATGGAGTCAAAATGGGAGATCAATGATAATTTGATGGGAACTTGGTTAATTGAAGGATGACAACCTCAAAGGCAGGGTAGAAAACTCCCCTTTACACATTCAAATGTTGTTGTAGATGAATTTTACAGAGAAAACGAACAAACCCTTGGGGAATCTATCAAGGATGAATCCCAGGGTGATTGTAGAAGAAAGGATATGAAAATATATATAACATAGCACTAGTTTCAAATGAATTCTGCCACATACACCTCATTGAATCATTAAAGAAGAAAGATGCATACAAATTGAAAAAAATTATCAGAACATACAAATAGTAGAAAAACACAAGCATAAAGAGGAAATAGTCACATGAATCTCTGATCTCAGCTTTCAGGGACTTCTGGTCCAAAAAATTACAATAATCTTCAGAAACCGTTTACAATATCACTCAATGAAAATTCTCCTACACTTGCCAGCCCTTTTTACATTCTATTTATGATAATATATAGAAAAATGGCATATCAAAGCTTGAGGTCGAAATCCTTCCTTAGCTAAAGATAGGAAGAGGTTACAATAGCTTAGGAAAGAATATTTGACAAAATTTGTCCATATCCTAGTTTCTAGGATTTGGTTTTTGACCAACTACAATTGTGCTAGCTTAAGAGAAAATCATGGGATTTGATAGGAAAATCTTCAAACTTCATCATCCAAATCAATTTGGAGTCAATTATTCCAAGTTGGAGGTCCTCCAAGTTGAATTTCAAAAAATTCTAGAACTTTGTCAGCGAATCTGGCTTGGCGAAATTCTGGAAATTAGGCCTCAAAGATGACATCATATCTCCCAAATAAAGATATTTGTGTAAACACTGAGATAGGTTTTTGTTTTCTAGTCCATTATTAGCAACAACCTCTTTTGATTTTCAAAAATTCTTCTCCATATTCTCGGAATATGCACCCAAAGATGATGACTAAAACAGGAAATCATTAAATGCATAAATCTGGAAAAATGGGATGTAAAGATTCATTAAAATATACCAAACTATGAAACATGCTGCAAATATGAAAGAGGTTTTTGTTTTTCAAAATATGAGAGAGGTTCTTGTTTTTCAAAATATGACACATGCTGCAAATATGAGAGAAGTTCTGGGTTTTCAAAATATCCTCTCCATTTGTTCAGAACGAGATCTTGAAGTTGACTGCTAAAACAGTCAGAAACACAACATGCTCTGTCACAATTGCACAACAAGGCTGATGTGCAACAATAACCTACAGCAAAAACACAACAAACTTGCACAACAGAGGCTCTTTTTCACACTTTGTCCACCTTTTTTTTATTTTGGTTGATATATGATGAAGGTTGATGATGATTATGGCCTCATAATGATGAGTGGGTGCCCTAAAACTCTTTGTTCCTCCTTCAAAATGACACTTGCTTCTTTTAAAATCCCAAAACCCAAATATATCAAACTACAACAAATGAACTCTCATAACCTCTGACTGATACATTGCTTAAATTGTTTCATTCTCAGTCGTCATCTCCTTATTATCCCTTTGATTATGCTTTGAGTTGAAACTGACAACAAAAACCCCTTTTTGTTGCTCAAAAACAAGATTGTCACAGTTGCACAACAAGGTTATTGTACAACTGCAAATTCTGCATTTACAACTCATATCCCAAAACAAAAACACACCAGCATATGTATGGGTAGAAATATGATATCATCACTTGTAATAGTCCATCCTTTGATCCAAAACACTGTGCACATGCATGCAATCTTTAAATGTCTAAGGCATTTCAAAAATTAGGGTCTTGATGCATGCAACTTTCCAAAAAAAGGTCAAATAGAAAAAATGAGTCAATCAAGCTCCAATGGTTCAATTCTCTGCTGCTTTAGCCAACAAATCAAGTTGTCCTTTTCCCTTTTTATCAAATGATTTCACCCTTGTACCTTTTCACTAAATGTGCAACATAAGAAATTATGCAGCAAATTTGTGCAGCGCTCACCCATTTGGTGATGTCACATACCAGAAGGAGATTTGATTTTATGAGATGCTTGTATATGACTAATACATCAAAATCAAAGACTCCTCATAACTAAATTCATTTACAACTTGAGCCTTTAGACAACTGATCTCATGATCAAACACTCACATACTCAAAATATGAATCCCTTGGTCTTTATGAGACCAAGGCGTTATTTTGCAAACTCTAAACACACATACATAAGCATACCTTGGATTTAAACCTATATTATGGGACACTAACATAACCAACTTCCTTGGAATCGAGAATATCTTGTTCACATATGACTGTCAATGGTTAGAGTTGACTCCATCAAGCCCATGTTGTCTACTTGGTTAGTCAAACCAAGTCGGCCCAACCATCCTTTTTTCCAACCCATAGTCAATTGCTTGGTAGGTCGATCCATCAATCAATTGTCTCCAACTGCTAGTCAACTATTCGACCAACGGGCTCATCGACTACTCAACCAAATGTTGTTGAATTCTGGTCACTCGCCTGATCGACTGTCTCCAGTTGTGAGTCGATCATCCAACCGACTATCTCCAGTAGAAGTTGGATGAACCAATAGAACTTGAGGTTCCAACAAAAGTTGAGAGTCTTGAATTCTACAAGTAGAATTTTCTAGGTTATAATATCAACAATTGTGGATTTCGAAGATTAAGGTATTCCTTTGCTCTAAATGACCTCCATCCTACCAATCTTATAGATACTCTTTTGTTATTTCATCAATCGATTTTATTTGCCTAATTTTGTCAAAATTTTAGAAATTGCAAACAAATTATGGCTACTAAGAGCAACTGACAAGTTTGAATAATATTTGTACAATATTAGTACTCATATTGATAGTTCTTCATCATCTAAGATTTCTTTTGAATTTGAGTTGTTTGAAGGAAATGTAGAATGCCTTAAAATTATAAGAGCATTGCCTATCCAGTTTGGTCCATTGATGGATCCTAGAGTTATAAAATCTTACACATAGAATTGGCAATATACAACATTAGTGGAGGGAAAGTCTAATGAAAATAGTATTGGATAACATTTGTTAATATATAAATGTAAGTATGTTAATGGTATCTTATCCTTAAAAACCTTCAATATACTTAATTGTGGGTTTACTACTATACAAGAGAATGTGGCATTGTTGGCTAGCGAGTGCATAGGTAGGATGATAACCTATTCAAGGTATTGGTCATGTTGTGATAGTCTTCGTAATATTGCTAAACCAATAGTGTTTACTGCAGTCTATAGGAGAATTATGAGCCATCCTCCACGTGGACTCTTCAATAGCAGAGGCCATTTCTTAGTAGATATAGTGGTTTTAGGCCTAACCTGCAAACAATTGGTGCCATGAATGAACTAATGGGCATAGTTGTCTAGCAACAATAATCGCGAGAGGCCAATAGTTGTAACCTCAGCTTGAACAGATTAAATAACCTGATTTTGTCTCAGCTAATGCAAATCAATTTCAAGAGACCCCTATTGCGATATAGATATATAGACTTTTTTGTCATCTCACCTTAGTTGCATTTCATTATTCTTGTTGGGCAACTTTGGTATCCAAATAACTTGTTGTTTGTAGTGGTATTTCCGTATAGTCAAACAATCCTTCAATATCATTATAGCACCAAGAACATGGTTCCAAGAAGCACACCGACTCCAACTTGAATGAGGCCACCGACGCGAATACTAGGCCTTCCGTTCTGATTCAAGCTTTCCTTTCTTATCGGAGCAGGTATTATCAATCAATATGTCTATTCCTTTGATACGTCTCCAGACGCAGAGTATTCGGCGGATGAAACTCTTCTTAATTAAGATTTGGCGCCTGAAACACCTTCTGGTTTGGCTTACGGTTCGGATGCGAATGGAGATGCTACTTCGGTAATGCTATTGACGGTAATTTCTGACTTATGATTAAAAAAATAACCAAACCGATGATTTCTTATACAGAAGAGATTTAACGATTGGAATGAATTGAATTGGCAGAGAGAACTTACCGGGGTGGGATGAATATCTTGTGGCGCTTGAGGGGGATTTCATCGACCACGTTTTCAGTACTAGAAATTGCAGGAGGTGGTGATGGTAGCAGTGCTTCGTCAGGGTGGGCTAGAGAATAGACCTGTAAAAGGTAATCGCTCCCAGAAATCGACCCCCTTGCATCCAAAGCGCTGTTATATGTCAAAAACTGTCAAGCAACGACCCACATATTGTGTTATGAGGGAGGCTTGACTCTGTGTGTTGGGATACCTATAAAGAAATAATGATGACCGGGTGGCATGGAGAACCGTGTTGAGGAAGTTTGTCGTGGCGTGTAGGGTTCGAATTGCAAAGAGCGAATTTCATTCGAAAGCCCTCAGTTTTGAAGGAAGAAACAAGAAAACAAGACTGGATCTGTTGGCTAAAAAGAAACGGGGGAAACTACTTGGAAATAATGGAGCAAGAGCTAGTTACGTAGCTGAAGTCGCCTAGTATTTGTTGTAGATCTTATTCTTCAGTTGTCAGTTGTAGTTGGTCTAAGAAGACTGGATTCCTATATAATGATGTAATTGTCTTCATTGAATAATATGAGCTTGTGAGCGTAACCTCACTAATGTTGGTTTTCCCTGTTTTCTCCTAATTCTAAGTTGATATCAGAGGTGCGTTGGAAATCCAGCGAGATCCGTGGTGCAAGATCTCAAATTAATTGAATAGAAGTGCTAACGCTCCCTATGCAGTGTTAGAGGAGCGTTGATGCTCTCACACTTGCAAAATAAAAAAAATTGAATGGCTAACACTCCCATTGAATGCCTCCAAGAGCGCCAGAGCGCCGACGCTCCCCCTTCCACATGCAGAGAGCGTTGTGAACTCTGAGCAGCGCTGCCATCTCCCTAGTGCATGAGCGCTAGCGCTCCCCTTCATTACTCTGAGGAGTGCCGACAGTTTTCTTTGAGAAATTTGTGTGGAAGATATTGGCGATCGTGTGAAGGTGATTATAGTTTTCATGCGTGGAGTAAAGGACTTAGCCCACGGTTCAAAGATTGATATTATGGTTTGATACGTGGTTATGGTTTGATTTGAAATCCGGATGTGTATATGATATAGTGTTGGGTTAAATTGAAGGTCTTGGCTTATTCCATGAGCCGAGGTCACATACAAACAGGTTATAGCCACTAGCGCTTAACCATATGTTATATGCTTTAAATATATTTTTCCTCTTTGATAAAATCATAGCCATAGTCTTTGTTCATAGCATGAAGTTGAGTTTGTGGGAAGCCACCAGTTTCAAAGAGCCCAAGCAAGTAAGTTCAGGAAGCCAAAGCAATAGCTGCAGAGGAGCAATATTCATGATTTCATATATTTATGGAACCGATTTTCGACCAGGTTTATTAGAAGATATAAGCGTTTCTCATATTTCCTTTAAGCTCAGAGCCTAGGTAGAGACGGATCGGAGGATCCGAAGGCAGAGCTACAGGCTGCTCAACAAAGGAGGAAATTGACGAAAGTTGCATATTCTTGGTGATTCACCGCCTTCAGGATTGAAGTGTGTTTGGTGATACAATGATCCATTTTCTGGTTGGATGAGTAGACACTTGCAGAGATGGTGAATCCTCTAGCAGAGATCTACCTCAACGAATCCAACAAATTAGATGGCACAAATTTCATTAACTAGAAATTCAAAATGCAGACCCTGATGGAAGGCTATGGTGTCTGGACCATTGTGAAGAGAGATGAAGCAAAATCTGATGCGGTTGTCGCCGGTCGGTGCGATAGTAGCACAGATCCAAGACTGGGATAAGCACGAAAACAAGCCAAAGGTATTGTTGCATATGTCTGTTAAAGATAGCATAATTCCACATATTAGAGAAGCTAAAACTTTTGTTGAAACGTGGACAATGCTTAAAACATTGTATGAAACTAGCAACAAAAATCGTATTATGTTCATGAAAACTAAGTTGCTAGGAATTAAGATGGATGGAAATGAATCTGTTAGTTCATTTTTGGGTCGTATTAAAGAGGTGAAAGACAAGCTAGGAAATATAGGGGAAACAGTTTCCAAAATTGATCTTGTCACTATTACCTTAAATGGTATGCTAGAAGATTATCAGATGTTCATAACATGTCTCGCAGCAAGGGAGAAACCTCTTACTTTTGAAGAATTAACAGGTATTTTGTTGCAAGAAGAAGAGAGGTGCAGGAATTTGAAGCCTCATAATATAGATTTGACACTGTGGTCAAATAAGAGATCCCCGAGAGGGAGATCAGAAGAAAGAAGCAGAGGAGGTCGTTCATCGCAGATAAGACAATCCCCAAGGTCGAATCAAGGTATGCCCTCTAACGGGAATGAGTCAAAGAGTTTTTTTTTATTGTGGTTGACATGGACATCTTATTAAAGACTGTCATAAGAAGAAGAGTGATGAGGCTAAGACTAAACCTAGAAAACATTCAAGTCATTATGCAGAAGATTTTTCAAATCATGATCTCAGATTGTTTATTGCTAGTGATGATATTGATGAACCCCTGAATTTTGATTCACGGGATCTTAGGCTGTTTGTGTCTAACACTGCTTTAGTTTCTAAAATGGATGATTCTGATGACTGGTTTGTGGATTCCAGAGCTTCAGTACATATGACATGTAATAAGATATGGTACACTAATTTTAAATAAACACATAATGGACCCAACATATATCTTGGAGATGACCGCGCTCATCAGATCAAGGGATGCAGAGACATTCCTGTGACATTTCTGAATGGTACTGTTCGTCACATTCGCAATCTTGTGTATGTGCCAGGGATAAAGAAAAATTTGATCTTTGTGTCCACCATTACATATCATAACTTGAAGGTTGAATTCTTCAAGAATTATTGCATAGTGAAGGATCTGCGAGACCAATTTAAAACTGTTGCAACGACAGTCAGAGCAAGAGGACTATACAAGCTTGATGTTACTAGCAAAGAACATCACGAATTGACTTCTGCAACTATGCCAACATAGATTATTTGTCATCAAAGGTATGGCCACATCAATCATCATGATTTATTGTTATTACAGAAACAAAATATGGTTGAAGGACTTTCCATGTTAAAGAATGAGAATGTTGCTTGTGATGGATGTGCATTAGGAAAGATGCACAGAGATGAATTCCCCTCTAATCCTGATAGGAAAAAGAGAGATGTATTAGATCTTGTGCATACTGATGTTTGTGGGCCTATGTAGACTAGGTCTTTAGGAGGTGCATTTTATGTTCTGTTATTTATTGATGATTGCATGA
>ML787548.1:257533-287307 GCA_009831015.1 Picea engelmannii | reverse complement strand
AATCCCGGTGGCGTACCTGGATCAGAGTATTTGTGCAGAATTGTTTTATGACATCAGTTGATCTCCACATTTATTATTCATATCAGGTTATGTTGCTATTGTTATGGCTCCCACAGAGACAACAAAAACCTAAACCTATGGTATTTTCCATTTATCAGATCCTGCGGGTGTGAATGTCATAGAATAACATTGTTCTCATGTTTATATAAACTCAAATCTAAGATCGATCTTCTTTCTAGAATCCACTGTAAACATTTGGTGTCTTTACTTGGCTACTGTAATGAGCCTAGAGAGCGTATGCTTATCTATGATTACGTCTGGAGGATCCCTAAGGGCCAACCTTTATGGATCTGGTGCAGAACTTTCCAAACTAAATTGGATAACAAGGCTCAAAATAGCATTAGATGCAGCCCAGGGACTGGAATACCTGCACGTGGGCTGCACTCCAAAGATATTTCTCAGAGATTTAAAGACCGCTAACATCTTTCTAGACAACAATTTGAATGAAAAATTGGCTGATTTCGGTCTCTAAATGATGATGGCAAATTGACAGGAAGATTACTTATTAGTTTACTTTATTAGTTTAACTTTAGTTCCTTTTATTAATTTAATATTTAAAAGAAAACAAAAAGAAATCCATTTCATTACATGGCATTCCTTTCACAAACTTAAAAAAAAATGTAATTTACTTTATTTGTTTGAATTAATTTTAACCATTTCTCTCTTTTTGCTCATTAGCTTAACATTTTACTAACTATAATATTTAAAAAAAATAACCAAATTCATTTCATATGTTTATTATTCTTTGGGTTTTTTTCTTAGGAATCATTAACTAAAATAATTTTTATTTGTTTATAACTATTTTATTTTAGCACTTGTAATTTTATTTTGCATAACTTTTGTTTAATTTACATTTCATTCACACACAAAAAAAAAAAGTATATATATAAAAAATTACAAAATAGAAAAAATAAATAACTACAAAATCATCACTCTCACCCTTTGTTCCTCCCATATGGACCTGCTCAACCCTTTTTCCACTAGTAGGAAAAAGTAGGGTGAGAGTGAGCATCCCTACCTAATTCCTCATGTAGGATTGAAAAAATTGGAATCAATCTCATTTATCATTAAAAAAAAGGAAGTTGTAGTTATGCAACACATCATCCATTTAAGAATTGATAGTGAGTTTCCCATATGCAAGATAAATGACTGAAGATAAATCCAATTTGATTACTACCATGGGCGTGTGAGAGATTTTAATGAAATGTAAACCGCCTTGAGCCATTTTGATAGCCTCGTGAATCTATCATCCTTGAAGAAAATTGATCTTCTCTTCTGAGATATAATACGAAAGGATTGGATTCAATCTGAAGGCTATCAATTTCACTATTATATTGTACAAGCAATTACACAAAGAAATGGGGAAAACCCATCAAATCGACAGTCTTTCTTGGGAATAAAGGCAAGGAATGTTTCATTTGACTTACCTGTTGACGATTAAAATCACAACGAGGAATTTCGCCTGCAAAGTATTGCTAAAGCCCTATTATTTAAACTATGCTAATAATATAATACTAATAGGTGGGACCCCCTTGTAGACTGGAGGCTCAAAGATAGACATATCACACATTTTTCTACTGTTGTTTCGATGCTGCTTATATAGTCCTACAGGGTTGACAATGTAGTCTTGGTTTTTTTTTGACACAGTAACAGGTGGATGATACATTTTATGGGATGTTTCTTCAGTTCAAAGAATTATTTTTTTATGTTATGATGGGCATGCATTTATAGTTGCTATGATTTAACCATGTCACAAATTATCGTGATCGACTACCTGGCCACATATATACAAGAAATATGTTAGTGATAACATAACCAAAACAAAGAAGAAAACCATGAAAAAATACTAAAGGGGAAGGTTCTATGTGTTAGCTATGATAAAGAGTTATATGCAAATGGAAAAGTAAAAGATGTTAGTGTTAGTCCTAACTATTATATGGTTGGTTAGTGGTTATGCGATTTTCATTTGAGTTATTTTGGGCGCATATAACATTGCAATACATACGATATGGCATAAAACTTGGCAAAAGTTAACATATTAATGCTTGGGTGGCGCATTGGGAAAGAAATATCGTCGTATATTTCAATTGTTGGGCATTGAATATATGGTTTAATGCATTGGTGAATGGTTGGTTGTCTTGTACTTCGAATTGAATAGGATAGGAGATAGAAGTGACGCACAGTGAATGCACGTCACTCCATACACCCCCCATCGACTGTCACCCTAGTATTGTTCGTTGTTGCATTTCGGTCTGTTGCTGGTTAAGCTTCGCATTTCAGGCTTGGGAAGAAGAAATCTTGACCAACTCGCCCTTTTAAGATCTTTGTTACAGGTATGGTTCTTTTTCACTCCATCCATGAATTATGCTCTGTGTATGAACAAACAATGGATCAATAATGCTTGGGTTTGTGTGTTCCTGAGGATTTCAACTATGTAAATGTGTATTATTTCTCTCTGAGATGATTTTGTAATCGTTTCATATTGCAAGCCAAAGAATTGGTTTTTGTTTGAGTTGTGCATTCACTGATTTCTTTGTCGGTTAAAATTGTGGTGGGTCTTTGTGGATATTAATTGAATGTGGAATTATCGCTCTATATTAATGGTGGAGGGCTTCGTTATGTGTATTATCATCGATTGTTCCCTCACGTTCATGAGTGTAACCCTATCCAGTTGCATTCAGATTTCCATTCGGTTGCTGTGTATTTTTTTCATACCAGAGTCATGGTCGTGGGCTCATTCTCATTATCTTGGCACCAAAGTATCTCAAGATCCGATCTTAGGGTGGCCATAACATTGATATATACTGTATGGTTATGGGGTGATATAAGTTATTCCTCGGTGTTATGCGTCCTCACTGGTATTGTTGTCAAATGGTTTGGTTCTTAAGAAAATAGACATAGGTTATATCTCTTTGTGTTCTTTGTAACTATCACTATTCAGTTAACATTCACCTCTCCTCTGCAAGCGTAAAATGTACTATGTGCACCGGATGTTTCTACCCTACCCGTCGTTGTCTTCCTCTGTGGCTAATTGTTGTTAATGGGAGTTATAAGGAGATCGTGTGGCTTACTACGGTGTATGTATAGAAAGGGTTTTTGCCTATGGTTGATATGTCTTCGAGGACCTCCAGTTCTCTGTGCTATTGTTAAATGAGCACACTCTTGAATGTCTCCTTGTATTTGTTTTCGAAAAAGATCGATTTTAAATCTCCAATTGTTCTTGCTCCTTTCGAGAATCTTCTTGGTTGTCAAATATTGGTTTATCAAGTGGAGCAGTTATGGAATTTTTTGTCAAGTCCCTATCTCATCTTTCTATGATTAAATCGATTGAATAGTTACAATTGGGAATGAATAATAATGTGCAGTCGAGGGTTGTCTTCTTTTCATTATGATTCCACTCACCGTGTTATTACAACGTGGTCTTAATTGCAAATTGGAAACACCTGTGTGTTTCGCTAGGCCCGATCAGGGTTATAGCTAATTATGGAAATGGTGGTTGTGTGCATTTGTGGATGTTCACTGTGCATATATTATTAAATCATCGTGCATGTTATAAATGGTTACATAGACAATGATGAGGCTCGAGTTTTATGTTGACTGTGGTTTTGTTGCAAAATCTTATTGGTTGATATGATGAAGAATGTGTGTAATCGGGCATGTTTTGGAAGTCCGTTCGATTTGGAAAGGGACCTGTGTATATTTTAATTTGGGAAACTATTGTGAATGGGTAGACAATGGATGTTTACTATTATAGTGATGCATTATGGAAAAAGTTCAAACATATTGCTGTGTGTTTAAAAAAAAAAGGGGGAAGGCAAAGAAATAAAATATCAACATTTTCTTAAGAGTATCGTGGAATGGAAAGTTGTTTCGATTATGTGTATGATTGCACAGACTGTTCTAAATTGAGAAGTTTTGGGAAATTTGAATGTTGGAACATCGAAGAGTTTGATACATAGTAATTGTTGATATGGTGTTGGTATTTTTTTGAATTGATTTTAGTACAGAGTTATGATTATTGATTACTTAATTTGTTTTATGAACAATATCTGTTAATTTCCCTGCCATTCTCTGACTTTTCTGCACATTACGAATCCCCTCACAATCCCAGATTCACTATTCATGCCTTGTTCTTAAAATTAAATTATAATTAAATGAAAACTCAGTACTATAACAATTGAAGGATGACACAAAGATGAGTTACAGTTGATATGTTTTGTTATTACAACACAATTGATTGTTTGATGATTTGTTCAAGAGCAGTGATCATGATCTATTCTCTTTTATTTTGTCACTTTTCTCTCAATAAAACCCCTCATATATCACATAACTCTTATTCACCCCCTTCTCATTGGCAAGTATTAAACGATTTTTATGGATTGGATTGCATGAGTCCGATGTGTTGCTAAGCCAAAATTTGTTTCATATTTAAAGAGATGTCATGTATGGTTTGTTTAAGAAACTAGTTGCTAATAAATGCTGCATATAAGAATGATCTTCTTCAATAGAGGAAGCCATGGCAAAAATAAAAGTGGGAGGAGGAAATTGGAACAGAGGCCCTAGAAGGCCAAGGTTTTCGGTACATTTTGATGCAGATCCACAGGAGTTGAACCAACTATTCCAAGCTGGATTTTTCAACTGGATTGGACAAGGGGTTGTCTAACCTAGGCCATAAATGCCTCCTTTCCAACCCCTGCATGTCCCTGGTATCCCAGTTCCCCCTCATGTCTTATTACAACCTGAAGCCCTTGAAAATGACAGATGACAAGATATTTTCCACCCGACAGTCTCCCAACATCGTGGCTGGCCCAATTTGTCTACCTACTTCTCCTCCACCGGTTAACCCAATTGTCCAAGATTCCCCTGCACACTCACCTGTACATTCTTCCCTTGCAATCAAGAGGCTAAAAATCGAATCCCACCATGCACTTGATAAAGGAAAATTTGTTGCTTCCCCCTCCTCTCCCTCAAATGACTCTGCCAAATCCGTTTCATCCCACATGCACTTGAGAGATGATTGCTCTCATGTTATTAGTGAGATCAAGCCTAAAGGCTCCACACATCCTAAGGCTAATTCAAAGAAATCAAAGGGAGACAGTAGCAACAAAGGGAAAATTGTCTCCCAAAGTGGAAAATATGGTTTTTGAGTGTATTTATTTATTGATTGTTGAGAACAATTGATTGCTGAATTTTTTTGGACAACACAATATTTTTGGATATTATATTTTTGGGATATGGCTTCAAATATCATTGATATTACTTTTCAAATTATGAGAATGATGATGGGAGCCACAAGGAGGGATGTGTTTGATTGATTGACTAGTTGTGTTTATGTTTGTTAAGAAAATAAAGGGAATCACAAGGGGTCCAACTTACTAGTTATTATTTATTAAAAGACCCTTATTATTAGATTAATTCTTCCCCTAAACTAAAAGTTGGTTGAGTTTTAGTTAACTTAAATAAAAGAGGTAGTTTAACTACCTCAATTAATTTTGATTTCTTATAGGCAAAAATAGAAGGAGGAACAACAAGAGAATAGAAGGAGAAAGCATACTAAGGTCTACTCTTTAGTTTTATTGAGATAGTTCAGTTTTCATTCATTCTTTAATTCATTGAAAGCCTAATTCTCTTTTATGACTGTAGGGTCCTATTGTAGACAACACGATTCAAGGCTGAATTACATCATTCAAACACTTGTTTTTTATAGGTGTTGATCTATCTTTGATAGTTTGTGTAGACTTGTCTGTTTGTGAATTAAATTTCACAACTGATAAAGGATATTGTGCAGAGTCGAGTGGACAACAATCTGTGGAAAGCTGATCCGACTTTTAAATTTTAGTTTTTTATTTTCTGTCAAAAGTCCTTTTGTATGGTTTTCATCGGGGACATCTAAGTTTGACTTTGGTCCAAACTTCCTCAGGGAATTTTGTAAAGAGAACGATTCTTTTGATTAATTGGAATGAAATAAACGATTCCTTTCTGTCTCATCTGTGTTAATTGTTGACTTGGTATTTTTGCTTCTGTCTCTACATTTACTTTTGCATCTATTATATTTAGAAAATCACATAAATATTGAATTTTTTAGAAATATTTTATTTATAAGAAAATCAACCTAAGCCCTTGTAACCAATACTTGTGGATTATGAAACAATTTTTGAGGCTATAAACATAGGATGATATTCCCGTCTATCTTACCTTAGCCAAGCAAGATCTAAAAATGCTTGAGTAAGATCATTTCATATCTTTTCCTCAAAATTTATTTGGGGACCATACTGGGGAGATCTTCCATATCTCTCTGATTGATTTTTATGTTTGATTATCATCGAATATATCTATTTTTCTGATATTGATTCTTTGACTGTTTCATTTCTTAATGACTATACCTATTGCAAGGCAACCTAATATTGAGCTCGGTCTTCAAGATCAGACCAACATTGTTTTAAACTTGTTTAACACTATCTTAGATATTGCTAATACCCGGGCTGAGATTAATCGCTCATGGACAACAAATGAAAAATAAATAAGTTCCCAAGAACGTTGGGAAGCTAGGAATAAATAGCTTAGGAATCAACCATAACTTTCTTTTTCCTTCAGTTTTGATCTTATTTTCATGTCCTTAGACCCTCGTGTTTCTAGGAGAAGAAGAGGTTTATCACCTGAAATTAATCCTATTGCTGAAATAGGAAGAAGGAATGTTGTGTTATCAACCCAACAAAGTGCTCTAAGAAGAACTTTGTCTGATTCATCCAGTTTGTCTTTCTCTCCCTTACCTATCATCCACAAGATGGCATCTAGTGGTGGCTCTGGTGGCACTAGAGGTGCTTCTTCATCTCAACCTTCAACTTCGTTAATGATTGGTATCTTGTATAGTCACCAAGTCCCTACCCAATCTACCACAAACCCCGCCAAAGTCATTAAAAAATATGGTCTTTTTCAGTTTGAAGAAGATGCTACAACTACACCATGTCATGTTTCCTCCCCTCTTAACCTGGCACCTACTACTCGTCCACTTCCTAA
This sequence comes from Picea engelmannii, assembly GCA_009831015.1. Taxonomy (NCBI): domain Eukaryota; kingdom Viridiplantae; phylum Streptophyta; class Pinopsida; order Pinales; family Pinaceae; genus Picea; species Picea engelmannii. The sequence continues at coordinate 280,230 of ML787548.1, read as the reverse complement.
ATTCAAGGAGCATCTCCCTAGGTTTTTAGGAAGTAACATTGTCACTATGAATGAACACTTGGTGGCATTTTCTAATGCCTGTCACAACATAGGAGCCAATGGCAACGATACTTGTATGCGCTTATTTCTCAATTCCCTTGAAGGGAAGGCTGCAGTCGATTTCTTTGATCGCCCTCCTAAGATTTTATCTACTTGGGAGGAGTTAGTATATTGGTTTAAATCCACCTATGGGAAATCCAAAAGCCCAGCCAAACGGTTACATGAATACAATAACATCACTTATAAGGATGGTGAGACTATCAAGTCCTTCAACTTGTATTTCACCAAGTTATACAATCAAATCCTTGAACTCATTTGACCACAGAACCAAGCCACTTTCATGCATTATTCTAATGCATTACCTTCCCCTTACTGTCATAGGCTTGAAGAAAAGGCCATTGGTAACCTCGCTTCCGCTCTGCATACCTGTTTAGAGTATGAAGAACAACTTGAAAGAACATGTATTCCTAGGGGAGACTCAGTTAAAAAAACATACATGTCCGCCCTCTTACAACTTGTACAAGACATGAATAATCGTATGATAGTGTATGAGTGAAAAGGAAAAGTATCCTCTCTTGCCTCTGGAGCTTCATCTTCTTTTGCACCCCCTTTTAGAAATCCAAATGAAAATAATTTTCATCCTAAAGCTATCATGCCTCGTAGTTGGTGTAACTTTTGCGAGGAAAACCATGAGGAAAGTACATGTGAGGTAAAGAAGAGTGCCATAAATAAATCTTTGGTAAGAGACATAAAACTACCATCATTGTCTTAGACTTTGCAGAGCCAGAATATGTCATGATCATCAACATTAGGAATAAATCATATGCTCCCAAAAGAAAATATGATCCTCCTCGCACTTCTTCTAGCACAAGCTCATCTTCACTAGTTACTATGGTTTAGGTTCCAAAGGCTCTTGATAGTCAAGGAACCACCTCCCCTCTCCCCTCTTCCAAATATCAAATTCTAAATCAGTTGGCCAACATCAAAGTAGATGCAACCCTTCTGGACATGGTTGTCGTCCCTGAAAAAAGAAGCATCTAAAACAATTCATGGAAGGAAAAGATTCTGTTGTAGCCAACCTCTCTAAAGAGGTAGATGAAGAGGATTCATCTGTAAATAAAGTAAGCATACATAACTTTAGATACCCTGTAAAAAATCCCCCATTTTATATTTCTGTAAAGATTATGGATAAGATTTCCCATTGTTTTCTCATTGATGGCGGTTCGGGCCCAAGTGTGATGTCAAATATTATTATGGAAGAGATAGGCTTGTCTTGTACAAATGAAAACGCCAGAAGCATGCTCTCTTATAATAGTATACAACAAACAACCATAGGTCAAATCAAGGACATGACCTTGGTTTTATGTGCGCACCCTGAAATAAGGACCACCCTTAGTATTCAGGTAATAGATATACCAGTAAGTAACTACTCGATCATCCTAGGAAGAGATTGGCAAGATTTGACGGGTGGATACCTCTCACTCGACGAGACACATTTATTCGTTACTCGGAATGGAAAAAACATCATAGTCCTTAGAGAGGGAATAATTTCACCTTACATAGAAAGTGTCCCACAACCTATTGTGAATTATATTGAGGAGGACTTAGGAGTGTACACTGTATTCCATCTTTGCTGAGGAGGATAACACTACCTTGTAACAAATCGACTTTGATGACAGGATGTGGCATATGCACTTTGATGGTTCATGCTCCAATGAAGGAAATAGAGTTGGTATTATCTTATACTCTCTTGTGGGGAAAATTCATAATTTTTCTTATAAGTTAGAGTTTGCTTGCACAAACAATGTCACTGAATTCGAAGCATTACTGTTAGGCATTGAAAATTCATATAATTTGGGTTGTGGTCACCTTACAGTTTTTGGGGATTTCGAGCTTGTTGTGAACCTTGTACATAAGATATATTATCCTAGAAACAAGTTGATGAAACACTACACCCAAACTATTTGGGCACTTATATCGAACCTACTATCTTTCAACATAGCTCATGTTAAAAGGGAATTGAAGTCAATGGCTGATCGGTTAGCTATTTTTCCAGCCTCTCCTAATTGTCAACTTCTGCCACAAAGACCTGATTGTAATTTTCAATCTCTATATCGTCCACATATCCCTGACAATATAGAATCATGGAAAGTCTTCCCTAGTGACGAGAGAATCTGTGATTTCATTCAAAATGAAGCTTATAAGCCTAAGGAAATTATCTCAATGAAAGATAACAAGATTCCTAAGGGATCGACTCCTCTATAAATTTCATTTTCGTCGAGTGATGTAGGTAACAAAGAGAAACATAAAGAAGAGGAGTCGAAAAGGAAAGTGGATAAAACCATTTCCTTGAACATTGGAACACCCAAGTCTCTAAAGAATGTTAAAATAGGTGCCCAATGTTCTGATGAAGAAAAATTGAAGTTTACCAGACTGCTTGGTGAATTTCAAGATGTTTTTGCTTGGTCTTATGAGGATCTTCATGGTTTTGATCCTGCTCTTATACATCATGCCATTCCTATCAAGGAGGGAATAAAACCAGTTAGGAAAAAAAAAAGACCTATTAACCCTGCACTCGAAGCAACAATTTGAAAGGAGTTGGAAAAACTCTTGAAGGTTGGGATTATCTTTCCAGTTAAGTATTTGGAATGGGTTTTGTAATTTGGTTCCCGTTTGGAAAACAACTGGTCAAATCAGATTATGCGTATATTTTCACGCATTGAATAGGGCTAGCATAAAAGATCACTTTCCTCTCCCTAATATGGAAATGATTTTGCAACAAGTTACAGGGTCACATATGATGTCCTTACTTGACGATTTCTCTGGTTACAATCAAATCAAGGTAAAAAGGGAAGATAAATATACAACCACTTTTACTACTCGTTGGGGAACTTTTTCTTATGAATGCATGCCTTTTGGCTTATCCAATGCAGGTGCCCCTTTTCAAAGAGATATGCAAATATATTTTGATGATTTGATCGACAATACTATTCATATCTATCTTGATGAATTAACTATGTACTCCAAAAACTGATCAGATCATTTTGGTCATCTTAAAAGAGTTCTCATGCGATGCAGGAAATTTGGCATTTCTCTAAATCCCTCTAAGTCTATTTTCGGCGTTAACAAGGGAAATATCCTTGGACACATTTTCTTTGATTCAGGAATAAGCATTGATCTTGAAAGGATTGTTGCTATCCTAAATTTTCCTTCTCTCACTTCCAAGAAGGAGGTTCAAGCTTTTATGGGGGTTATTAACTTTGTCCGTAGGTTTGTTCCTGATTTTGCTGTAATGGTCAAACCAATTCATAATCTACTTAAGAAAGATTGTTCCGTTTCTTGGACATATGATGTCGAATATTCTTTTGTAGGGATCAAGATAGAAATAAGTTCCGCACTAGTTTTGGCGAAGCCAGATTTTGAGAAAGAATTTATGATATATACCAATGCCACAGAGGAAGCAGTTTCTGCTATCCTCATGCAAGGTGATGACCAAGGTAATGAAAAACCAATGGCTTACATGAGTCAAAGGTTGTCTGATGATGATTTTAAATATTCTTTTATTGAAAAACATGCTTTCTCTCTTGTCAAAGCTATTGCAAAATTTCACCACTTCATCTTAGGTAAGCATGTGTTGGTAAAAGTCCCTTTACCCGCTGTCAATTTTTTTCTCTCATAGACTTATCTTTCAGGGAAGCTTGCACATTGACTTACCAAGATCTAGGAGCATGATTTAACTATCGTGACTTATACCACCATCAAGGGACGTGACTTAGCCCTTCACTTAGCTCAACATGCTGAAACTAGTGAAGAAATTGATGAACAAGATAGTTCCATATCAACACTGTTCTACATTGATAATCAAATCCTTCCTGTATCTGAACATCCATGGTATACAAATTTGGTTTACTATTTTCAAAATCAAATATGTCAAGATAACTTAGACACTCATTAAAGAACAAGGCTCTGTCTTGAATCCTATAGATACGTTAGTATAGGAGACTTCTTGTTTAGAAGATATGCTGATGGTATATTGCTTCACTATGTAAACAATGAGGAAACACATAAATTGTTGCAAGAAACTCATGGTTCTTCAAATTCTGTTATTCATGTAGGAGGTCATTTTTCTGCTAAAACTATTACTTTTAATATTATCAGAAAATGATACTATTGGCCTTCAATCTTTTGTGATTCTTATGTTTTTTCGAGATCTTGTGACAAGTGCCAGAAATTTGTTGGGAAAGAATGCCTTTCGGCCATGCTGTTACAACCTGTCCTCCCGGAATTTCCTTTTTCAAAGTGGGGATTGGATTTTATTGGTCCTATTAATCCTCCATCTTCAGCAGGACAAGTATTTATCTTGACATCCACATACTATTTTATAAAATGGGTTGAATTTGTCCTGCTTAAACATTCAACATATGATCATGTGATTTCTTTCCTTGAAAACAATATTTTTTCCAGATTTGGTCTTCCTTTGGAAATTATTACAGACAATGGTCCCGCTTTTATTTATGCAAAGCTGACCCAATTTTTAGATTAGTTGGGGGTTAAACATTTTATCTCATTAGCTTTTTATCCCCAAGGAAATGGGAAGGCCGAGTCTACCAATAAGAATTTGGTGATAATTGTCAAAAGGCTCATCGATGATAAGCCTCGTTAATGACACACTCTCCTCACTTATGCCCTTTTGGAATATCGAACTACCACCAAGGTGAGAACTGGTTGCACTCCTTTCTAGCTTGTGTATGGATAAGAAGCCATTCTTCCTACTGAGCTGGAACTTTCCTCCTTAAGGTTAATGATATAGGTCGAAGAATTAAGTTCTTCTGATGTTTCACAACGAATGAATGCACTCTTGGATTTAGAGGAGAAAATAACGTTTTCCTTGGGTAATATAAAAAGGAGACACCATACTGTTAAAAAGTATTTCAACAAGAGTGTCAAAAATGTCAAATTTAAAGTCAATGATAAGGTACTACTGTGGGATTAAGCTCATGTTGATAGGGGAAGACACTCAAAGTTTCAAAAATTATGGCTGGGTCCTTTCAAGATCTCTTTTGTCCTTGGTGCAAACTCTTACATTCTAAAGGACTTACAAGATCGATTATTTTCCTACGACACTAACGATTCTCACTTAAAACATTACGTGGAACCAACTTGAAGAGTTTAACGTTTGGATTTTTCTGTATTTTAGTGGTTTTCATTTCTGCTATTTCAATTCTGCTTTTACAATAGTTTTTATTTCTGCTTTTACATTAGTATTTTCATTTCTTTCATTTCAATTTTTCTTTCATTTTAGTAGTTTTCATTTATGCTATTTCCATCTTTGTCATTTAATTTATGCTCACTCCCATTTTTCTATTTCATTTATGTTATGACATTTCTTTCTTTTGTTCTTTTGACTTCAATTTTTGTCAAAAATAAAGTGTTGGATCAATTTTTCCACAATGAAACTCCTGCAAAGTATTGTTAATCAATAAAAATCAAGATTACACAACTGCCATGATGTTCTCCCTGAAGGCATAATTGAATTTGTTTTCTGCTTTAACCATTGTTTTATGAGATACTTGGTTACATCCCACTTCTGCTTTCCGTTTCTTCATCCATTTTGAGATTCAAAAGAGAAAGTTTTAGTTGAATGATTATTCTTACAGGGATAAAACCCCTCATACTTAACACTTTCCATGAGTTATTTCCAAATTCTCGGTCATCTTTCCATTAAATCCACTCACTTCCCCCTGTTGCATAATCATTCTGATTTATATCTTCTTGATCTGATGATTACTTGGTCTGCGAAACTAGGCACTCTGAGTTCTTAATCTGTTGGAAACAAATTTCCCTATGGAGTCACCGGTTTGTTGATGATTAAAATTGCAACAAAGCGCCCACAAAGTATTGCTAAAGCCCTATTATTTAAACTATGCTAATAATATAATACTAGTAGGTGGGACTCCCTTGTAGACTGGAGGCTCAAAGATAGACATATCACACATTTTTCTGCTGCTGTTTCGATGCTGCTTACATAGTCCTACATGGTTGACAATGTAGTCTTGGTTTCTTTTTGACATAGTAACAGGTGGATGTTGCATTTTATGGGATGCTTTTTCAATTCAAAGCATTATTTTTTATGTTATGATGGGCATGTATTTACAGTTGCTATGATTTAACCATGTCACAAAGTATCGTGATCGACTACCTGGCCACATATATACAAGAAATATGTTAGTGATAACATAACCAAAACAAAGAAGAAAACCATGAAAAAATACTAAAGGGGAAGGATCTTTGTGTTAGCTATGATAAAGGGTTATATGAAAATGGAAAAGTAAAAGATGTTAGTGTTAGTCCTAACTATTATATGGTTGGTTAGTGGTTATGCGATTTTCATTTGAGTTATTTTGGGTGCATATAACATTGCAATACATATGATATTACATAAAACTTGGAAAACGTTAATGTACAAATGATTGGGTGGCGCATTGGGCAAGAAATATCGTCGAAGATTTCAATTGTTGGGAATTGAATATATGGTTCAATGCATTGGTGAATGTTTGGTTGTCTTGTACTTCGAATTGAATAGGCTAGGAGATGGAAGCGACGTGCAGTAAATACACGTCACTCCATACTCCCCCCATCGATTGTCACCCTAGTATTGTTCCTTGTTGCATTTTGGTCTGTTGGTGGTTAAGCTCCACATTTCAGGCTTGGGAAGAAGAATGCTTGGCCATCTCTCCCTTTTAATCTCTTTATTACAGGGATGGTTCTTTTTCACTCCATCCATGAATTATGCTCTGTGTATGAACAAAAAATGGCTGAGTAATTCTTGGGTTTGTGTGTTCCTGAGGATTTCAACTGTGTAAATGCATTTTATTTCTCTCTGAGATGACTGTGTAATTGTTTCATATTGCAAGTAAGAGAATTGGTTTTTGGTTGAGTTGTGCATTCACTTATTGCTTTGTTGGTTAAAACCGTGGTGGGTCTCTGCGTATATTAAGTGAATGTGAAATTATCGCTTTGTATTAATGGTGGAGGGTTTCATTCTTTGTATTATCATCGGTTGTTCCCTCACAATCATGAGTGTAACCCTATCCAGTTGCATTCGGATTTCCATTCAGTTGCTATGTATTTTCTTCATACCAGAGTCGTGATCGTGGGCTCATTCTCATTATCTTGGCACCAAAGTATCTTAAGATACAGTCTTAGGGTGGCCATAACATTGATATATACTATATGGTCATGGGGTGATATAAGTTATGCCTCGATGTTATGCATCATCATTGGTATTGTTGTCAAATGGTTCGACTCTTAAGAAAATAGACAGAGGTTATATCTCTATGTGTTCTTTGTAACTGTCACTGTTCAATTAACATTCACCTCTCCTTTGTAGGCGTAAAACAAACTATGTGCACTGTATTTTCTACCCTACTCGTCGTTGTCTTCCTCTGTGGTTAATTGTTGTTCCATTGCCTAGACTGGGAGTTATAAGGAGACCTTGTGGATTATTACTGTGTCTGTATCGAAATGGTTTTTTCCTATGGTTGATATGTCTATGAGGACCTTTAGTTCTCTGTGCTATTGTTAAATGAGCATGCTCTTGATTGTCTCCTTGTATTTTTTTTGACAGAGCTCGATTTTAAATCTCCAACTTTTCTTGCTCCTTTCAAGAATATTCTTGGTTGTCAAATATTGGTTTATCAAGTGGAGTGGTTATGGAATTTTTTGTCAAGTCCCTAACTTGTCTTTCTATGATTAAATCAATTGAAAAATTACAATTGGGAACAAACAATAATATGCAGTCGAGGGCTGTCTTCTTTTCGTTATGCTTCCACTCACTATGTTCTTACAAGGTGGTCTTATTTGCAAATTGGAAACACCTGTGTGTTTTGCTAGGCTCGATCGGGGTTATAGCTAATTATGGAAATGGTGGTTGTGTGTACTTGTGGATGTTCACTATGCATATATTATTGAATCATTGTGCATGTTATAAATGGTTACATCGATAGTGATGAGGCTTAGGTTTTATGTTGACTGTGGTTTCATTGCAAAATCTTATTGGTTGATATGATGAAGAATGTGTGTAATTGGGCATGTTTTGGAAGTCTGTTTGATTTGGAAAGGGACCTTTGTATATTTTGATTTGGGAAACTATTGTGAATTGGTATATAGTGGATGTTTACTATTATAGTGATGCATTATGGATAGAGGTCGAACATATTGCTGTGTGTTTAAAAAAAAAGGGGGAAGGCAAAGAAATAAAAGATCAACATTTTCTTAACAATATTGTTGAATGGAAAGTTGTTTCGATTATGAGTATGATTGCACATACTGTTCTAAATTGAGAAGTTTTGAGAAATTTGAATGTTGGAACAACAAACAGATTGATACATAGTAATTGTTGATATGTTGTTGGTATTTTTTTGAATTGATTTTAGTAAAGAGTTATGATTATTGATTACTTAATTTGTTTTATGAACAATATCCGTTAATTTCCCTACCATTCTCTTACTTTTCCGCACATTACGAATCCCCTCACATTCTTAGATTCACTATTCATGCCCTGTTCTTAAAATTAAATTATAATTAAATGAAAAGTTGTATTATAGCAATTGAAGGATGACATAGAGATAAGTTACAGTTGATATGTTTTGTTATTAATACAAAGTTGATTGTTTGATGATTTGTTGAGCAGTAATCATGATCTATTCCCTTTCATTTTATCACTTTTCGCTCAATACAACCCCTCATATATCCCAGAACCCTTATTCACCCCCTTCTCATTGACAAGTATTAAATGATTTTTATGGATTGGATTGCATGAGTATGATGTGTTACTGAGCCAAACTTTGTTTCATATTTAAAGAGATGTCATGTATGGTTTGTTTAAGAAGCTAGTTGCTAATAAAAACTATATACAGGAATGAGCTTCTTCAACAAAGGAAGCCATGGACGAAATAACAGGGGAAGAGGAAATTGGAACAGGGGACCTAGAAGGCCAAGGTTTTCAATACATTTTGATGCAGATCCACAAGAGTTGAACCAACTATTCCAAGCTATTTTTTTCAACTGGATTGGACAAGGGGTGGTCCAACCTAGGCCAGAAAGACATCCTTTCCAACCCCCGCATGTTGCTGGTATCCCAGTTCCCCCTCATGTCTCATTACAACCTGAAGTCCCTAAAAATGACGAATGGAAAGAGATTGTCCACCCAATAGTCTCCCAACATCGTGGCTGGCCCAATTTGTCTCTACCTGCTCCTCCTCCACTGGTTAAACCAATTGCCCAAGCTTCCCCTGCACACCCACCTGTACAGTCTTCCCACGCAAGCAAGAGGCTAAAAACTGAAGCCCACCATGCACCTGATAAAGGAAAAGCTGTTGTTGCCCTCTCCTCTCCCTCAAATGACTCTGCTAAATCTGTTTCATCCCACATGCACTTGAGAGATGATTGATCTCATGTTATCAGTGAGATCAGGCCTAAAGGCTCCACACAGCTTAAGGCTAATTAAGAGAAATAAAAGGGAGACAGTAGCAACAAAGGGAAAATTGCTTCCCAAAGTGCCAAATATAGTTTTTGAGTGTATTTATTGATTGATTGTTGAGAATAGTTGATCGTTGAAGTTTTTGGACATCACACTATTTTTGGATATTTTCTATATTATATTTTTGGGATATGGTTTCAAATATCATTGATATTAATTTTCAAATTATGAGAATGATGATGGGAGCCACAAGGAGGGATGTGTTTGATTGATTGACTAGTTGTGTTTATGTTTTTTAAGAAACTAAAGGGAGTCACAAGGGGTCCCACCTACTAGTTATTATTTATTAAAAGACCCTTATCATTATATTATTTCTTCCCCTAAACTAAAAGTTAGTTGAGTTTTAGTTAACTTAACTAAAGGAGGTAGTTTAACTACTTCAACTAATTTTGATTGCTTAAAGGCAAAAGGAGAAGGAGGAAAATCATGATAATAGAAGGAGAAAGCATACTAAGGTCCGCTCTTGAGTTTTATTGAGATAGTTCAGTTTTCATTTATTCTTTAATCCATTGAAAGTCTAATTCTCTTTTATGACAACAAGGTCCTATTGTAGACAACAAGATTCAAGGTTGAATTACATCATTCAGACACTTGTGTTTCAGAGGTGTTGATCTATCTTTGATAGTCTGTGTAGACTTGTCTATTTGTGAATTAAATTTCATGACTGATAAAAGATATTTTGTAGAGTCGAGTGGGAAACAATATGTGGCAAGCTGATCTAGCTTTTAAAGTTCAGTTTTTTACTTTCTGTTAGAAGTCCTTTTGTATGGTTTTCATCGGGAACATCTAAGTTTGACTTTGGTCCAAACTTCCTCAGGGAATTTTGTAAAGAGAACGATTCTTTTGATTAATTGGAATGAAATAAACGATGCTGCTAGAGATAAAGAAAAGACCGTCTTGGAGTCTATGGCACAAGAGTTTTGGTCATGTCAAGTATCAAACGATTCAATCTATGGTTGCATCAGGTTTCATTCCTCTTTCATCTATGTCTGTCAATTAAACTATGAGAGAATACTTATTTAAGGTAGAGAGACCAGAACAATGACCCACTAACTGGTTATAGAGGAAACATTGAACCAACTCTAGCTTTGTTATGTTGGTTTGGTTTCCAGCATATGTCTGGTTGTTGGTAAGATCTCCAATGAAGGTGTGACTCCCCAGGTGTTTCCCACCCTTGAATACCCTTGAATGCGATCAGGGATATCGATAATTCGATTAGTAAGGATTTTCCCTTTCAGGTATTGCTATAACATAGGGACCCTTGAATGTGATCAAGGCTATCAATAATTCAGAAAGGCTCCTTCCTTTCAGGGATCCCTATAAAACAAAGAATTTTGAATGCCTGTCACAACTACAATCAACACTCACTTGCTCGAACAAATTGTTTCTTATACAAATTTTGGCAAGTATCTAATAAAATGATTTATAATGGATGTGAAATGAATGAACTGGTACCTCAAAACATATTATCCAATGGATGTGAAATGAATGAACTTGTACCTCAAAAAACTATTATCCACTGGGTGCATGTATAGTTGTTGCAACCATTTTTTGAGTAGCATAGTTCATAGTTCACTGTTCTACTTCAAGATCCAAAGAAATAGCATTTTACAAAGGGCGTGGAAGGTGTAGTTTATAGAGATGCCAGTTCATTGTTTCATTATGAGATCCAAAGAATAGTATCTCCAATTGTTGTAAATCTTGGCATCAATAACATCTCCAATTGTTGTAAAGCTTGGCATCGGTACACATCTCTCTGGGTATGAGTGAGAAGACTTGGGTGTGGTATGCTCATGAACCAATGATGAACCATTCATGAATCTGTGTCTAGTTTGTTGTTTGTATGATGCCCAACATGCCATCGCACATTACAGACTGTGCTCGAGACAATGACAGCCACTTGGGAAGGCAGTGAGCAAAATGACATGGCAGTGAAGGCGGTGTACATAATGGAACTTATAATAATGGATAATTAGTTGGTTTAACGGTGATTAGTTTCCAACCGTTTAGAACCATTCCTAAACTGTATGGGATAGTATATATATTTGTAATTCTCAATGATTAACTTGAACGAAGCTTTGTCTTTTCTTCCCCATCTCCAAATGTTGTGAGTCGGTTTTCTTCTCTCTGATTTTAAGTTGGTATTAGAGCAGAGGAGATAGCCGATCTCTCTTGACATAGGCAGATCGTTGTCTGAGGGAGAGAGGCGGATCAATTACCATATGGAACACCTACTTGGAGAGGGCATGGAGCTGCCTATTGAGCGTGGAGGGCGATTGGCTGCCTGGACAACAACTGTGTATCCCTCCTCCTGCGTGAGAGTAACCCTCATCCAAAATCGATGGAATATTCGTCCAAGAGTAACCTGCATGAGAGTGGAAGCATGTAGACATGCGTGCAAAGAAGAGAGGTGCGCTTCGTGGGGGCCACTTGCCAGATTTGAAGAGGCGTGCTGGAGGTATTCGTCTGTCCGCGTAGAGGAAAGAGTGTCGAGTTGTTGTGTGAATGGGATGGCGTTCAGTGCATGAGGTATTCGAGCTTATCACTGGGAGATCGCTGCAAGGGAGATTTGGGAGGAGCCCGAGTGGAGAGTCCTGAAGAAAACCGTCAGGAAAAACATCGCTCGAATCATCGTTGCTGCTCAAATAAAAAGACTGAAACGATTATTGGTGCCACAAAGAGACTGAAACATTTAACCTCAATTAAAAATTTGTTAGGAATTATATCTCGGATTTGTGGATTTGTGATGCTCATTATTAGATAATTGGGTTGATAATCGCTTGAGGGACACGATATAATCTCCTTTTGGATGTTATTTCCTAAGAAATAAGCGATTATTCCTAAGAAATAACTGATTATCTGCAGCTCAAATAAAGATTGTTGTCGTTGATATCGAACGAAAAGAAATAAAAAGGAGACTACTTTTTCAGCAAAGCTTGCAAGAATGGTGAATCCGTTGCCAAAAACATACCTCAACGAAGCCAACAAGTTAGATGGCTCAAATTTCATCAATTGGAAATTCAAGATGCAAACCTTGATGGAAGGTTATGGTGTATGGACGATCACGAAAGGAGATGAAGCGCGACCCAATGCTGCTGTAGGCGCAACAACAACAACAATCCTAGATTGGGATAAGTGGGAGAACAAAACCAAGGTATTGTTGAGAATGTCTATTAAAGATAACATAATTCCACATATTAGAGATGCTAAGACTTCTAGTGAAACGTGGCAAGCACTTAAATATCTTTATCAAACTAATAATACGAATCACGTTCTTTTCCTAAAGAGTAAATTTCTAAGTGCCTTGCAGCGAGGGAGAAAACCCCTACTTTTGAGGAACTGACATGTATATTGTTGCAAGAGAAAGAGAGGCGCGTGAATTTGAAGCCTCATAATTCAAACTTAGCACTATGGACAAAGAAGAGATTCCCTAAAGGGAAACCATGAAAAGGAGGCAGAGGAGGAAGTTCATTTAAGAGGAAGTCAAAGCCAAATCAAGGTATGCCATCGAATAGAAATGAACCTAAGTGCTTTTATTATGGTAGGACTGGGCATCTTGCCAGAGAATGTTATATGAAGAAAAATGATGACGAGGCTAGGCATAAAAAGAGAAAACATTCAGGACATTTTGTAGAAGAAAACCCGAACATTGATCCAAAAGATCTCAAATTGTTTGTGTCTAACGCTTCATTATCTACTGAAACTGATGATGTTGATGCATGGTTTGTTGATTCTGGTGCTTCAATTCACATGACATGTAATAAGAATTGGTATATAAACTTTAAAGAAACACATAATGGTTCCCATATTTATCTTGGAGATGATCTCTCTTATCAAATCAAGGGATATGGTGATATTCCAATAACACTTCCGAATGGTACTGTAAGATACATTCACAATGTTGTGTATGTCCTTGGGATAAAAAAAACTTGATTTTTGTGTCCACCATTACAAATAAGGATTTGAAGGTCGAATTCTTCAAGACACATTGTATAGTGAAGGACTTGCAGGATCATTACAAAACTGTTGATTCAGGAGTCAGAGTTGGAGGCCTATACAAACTTGATGTCACCAACAAGAATCATCAAGCTTTAAATTATGCGACTATGCCTACAAAAAATATTTGGCACCAAAGGTATGGTCACATTAATTATCATGATTTCTTGTTATTACAAAAACAAAGTATGGTTGAAGGTATCCCTATGTTGAAGAATGAGTATGCTTCTTGTGAAGGTTGTGCATTAGGAAAGATGCACATAGATGAATTCCCCTCTAATCCTGATAGGAGAAAAATAGATCTATTAGAACTTGTGCACACTGATGTTTGTGGACCAATGCAGACAAGGTAGCTAGGAAGTGCTTATTATTTCTTATTTTTTATTGATGACTACACAAGATACACATGGGTTTATTTCCTTAAGAAAAAGAGTGATGTTTTTGAATACTTCAAGGAATTTAAAAACATGGCGGAGAAGCAAACATGAAAACCCATCAAATTCCTTCGCTTAGATCAAGGGGGAGAGTAGAACGGGGAACTTCATCAAGTATTGCAAATATCATGGAATAATACAAAAAATTACAATAACCCACACTCCACAATAGAACAGAGTTGCAAAAAGGAAAAACAAAACTTTGGTGGAGTGTGCATGAAGTATGATGAAAGGTAAGAATCTCTCAAATTATTTTTGGGTTGAGGCCATTAACACTGCTGTTTACTTAAAGAATAGAATTCCAACAAGGTGTCTTGATCATAAAACTCCTTTCGAAGCCTTGTATGATTCTAAATCAACAGTTAATAATTTGAGGATATTTGGGTGTAAGGCTTTTACACACATTCCAAAGGAGAACAGGAAGAAGCTTGATGCTAAGGCTATCAAATGTATTTTTATAGGGTACTGTTAAGAATTTAAAGCATAAAAACTGTTTGATCCATCTAGTCACAAAGTGTTTGGAAGTAGATATGTAATCTTCCATGAACAAGCAGAAGGAAACAATGACGACAACAATCATGAAATATGGCATGTACTTATTGAATATGAGGAGGTCAAAGAAGAGAAGCAACAACATGAAAATACACCCAATGACATGGATACATCTAGCAACGAATAAGAATCTTCACAAAACGAAGAAGAAGTCACCAGCCAATTGAGAAGATCTTCACGACAAGTTCTTCCACTTGAAAAATATAAAGATTATGCCCTAATGAGTAATATTTCAAATTTCATAGAACCCATGAGTTTTAATGAAGCGAATGAACATGAAGAGTGGAGAGAAGCAATGGAGGAAGAATATGAATCTATAATGAAAAACAAAACTTGGGAATTGACTGCATTGCCTAAAGATAAAAATCCCATAGGATGTAAATGGATATACAAACCTAAATTCAAAGCAGATGGTAGTATAGATAAATATAAAGCCAGATTGGTGGAAAAAGGGTATTCACAGAAAGAGGGCATTGATTATGCAGAAACATTTGCACCAGTAGCTAAATTAAACATTATAAGAATGTTAATTGCACTAGCTACAAAACACCATTGGAAGCTTCACCAATTAGATCTAAAGCCTGCTTTTCTGAATGGTGAGTTAAAGGAGGAAGTTTACCTTACTCAACCTAAAAAGTGGTCAGGAACATTTAGTATGTAAATTAAAGAAAACATTATATGGACTGAAACATGCACCTAGGTCATCGTATGAGAAGATAAATTCCTTATTTCTTCAGTAGGGTTTTATGAGGAGCAAAAGTGATCCAAATATGTATACCAAGTTTGATGAAAAGGGGCACATTGTATTGATTTCCTTATATGTTGATGATTTAATTATTACAGGAAATTCAGAAAAATTGATTAGTGGAATTAAGAAGTAGATGTCATAGGTATTTGAAATGAAAGATGTTGGTGAGTTACATTACTGTCTCGGTCTTGAAGTCTGGAGAAATGTTGGTCAAACCTTTGTGTCTCAAGGAAAATATGTCAAAGAAGTACTTAAGAAGTTTAAAATGGATCAGTGTAAAATTTCTTATGTTCCAATGGAGTAGAACACGAAACTTTACTGCGATGATGGTTTGAAGGAGGTAAATGATACAATGTATAGACAAATGATGGAAAGCTTGAACTATCTCACTACAACAAGACCTAACATAACATAATTTGTCAGTGTGTTAAGTCAGTTTATGGCTAAACCTCTAGAAGGCCATTGGAATGCAATGAAAGGGGTACCCAGGTATCTCAAAGGCACAATTGATTATGGTATTAAGTATATTGATTCAATTGATGTTGAGCTAACAGGTTACTCAGATTCAGATTGGGCTGGAAATATTGGTGATCGGAGATCTACTACAGGTTATGCATTTGGCATTGGTTCCATGATTGTTTCATGGAGTATTAAGAAGCTACTTACTGTGTCTTTGCCATCCACTGAAGTAGAATATAAAGCGTTGTGTGCAACAACTTGTGAAGCTGTTTGGTTGAGAAGACTACTTCAAGATGTTGGAGAAGAACAAAATAAAGCTACGATAATAAAATGCGATAACCAGAGCTCAATCAAGTTGGAAAATAATCTAGTTTATCATTCAAGGACAAAACATGTTGATACTCAATTCCATTTTGTTCGAGAACAAATGCAGTCTAATGACATTTCTTTAATCTATTGTAACACTAGTGAAAATGTTGTTGATATTTTCACTAAGCCTCTTGGGAAGATCAAATTGGAACTGTTTAGGGAGATGTTAGGTGTGGATGTCAATACTTTCTCCATTAAAGGGGAGACTTAGAATAATGGAGAATTAGTGGGTTTAACGGTGATTAGTTTCCAACTATTTAGAACCGTTCCTAAATTGTATGGGATCGTATATATATTTGTAATTGTCAATGATTAACTTGAATGAAGCTTTGTCTTTGCTTCCCCGTCACCATATGTTGTGAGTCAATTTTCTTTTCTTTGATTTTAAGTATGGTATGGTGGTACATGATAAGGGCGGAATGGAATAGATAATGGTAGAATGGAAGGACAGTGCAGGATAAGGATTCGATAGGAAGACTGGCTGACATGGAGTATTAAGGTTGACAACAGAATGACATTTGAGAGTAAAGTGTTAATGCATAGAAGAGTTAAAAGTTAAGTTTTAACACATAGAAGTGTTAAAAGTTTGAATATAATAGATGTATGAAAAGTGTGTCATCATCCTCATAAACACTTCTTATAAAATCTTCATAGAACTTAGAGATTGCAGAAAATGCATTTTGTCAGACACTTAGGATCATCTGCGCTTCATATAAAAGCTTCATAAAACTTAGACACTTATAATTTGTGCTTCATATAAAAGCTTCATAAAACTTAGACACTTATAATATAGATTGAAAACTAAGGATCATCGACACTTCATATATGATCATTTGCAATAAGACTTGGATCATCTTAACCAATAGAATGGTTGAAAAAATCAACTTAAATATCATAATTTTTTATTTATTTTTCCTTATTTACAAGTTTGGAACTGCAAAAAAATATTTGCAGTGAAACTCAAACTAATTGATAATCAACATCGAATCGATTGCTAGAGTCCATAATTTTCCTTCGGCAGGGACTAATAAGGACAAAAAAAAGAAGAAGGAACTAATAAGGACAAAAAAAAAAGGACTAATAAGGACAAAAAGCTTTCGTGAAGGACTAATAAAGACAAAAAAAAAGAAAGGGACTAATAAGGACAAAAGAAAGTGATGTAGGGACTAATAAGGACAAAAAAAAAATGATGTTGGATTTCCTTTTAATTCTTCATTCCCATCTACAATTGTTCTTGCCATAAAAATCTCATAATCGACTACTAGATTATTATTTGATTTTTTTTTTTTTAATTTACATTAAAAAATATTAAAAAATAAATAAATTGATTTAAAAAAAAAATTATATTCAAAAATAAATAAATTATTTGATTTTTTTTTTTAATTTACATTAAAAAATATTTAAAAATAAATAAAATGTTTTTTTTTTTAAAATTTACATTCAAAAATAAATAAATTGAAATAATTTTTTGTGCAAAATGTTTGAAAAAAAAAAACACCTTAAAAAATAAATTCAGAACCCAAATTTAAAACGGAGTTAAAAAAACAAAAGAAAATCCAGTGAGGTGTTGTAGGCTAGGTAATCGAGGCGGGGGTGATAGGATTAAAAATCATTGAATTATGAGGTTGTCGGGCGGGGGTGATAGAATTAAAAATCACTGAATCCTTCTCTGCATTGCCATTCCAAGAGGATAGTTTACCGAGGCAAGAACTGGATGTTGAGCTATAATAACATGACAGTATTAAGTTGCCCCACATGGGTCCACCTGGGTGCTATCTACATGGTCTTCTGTGCTGGCATGAGGACTTAGAGAGGTGTGGATCCGACTACTCGTTCATTTGGCTGGGTTCAATCTTGCTCGAGTGCTGGGAGGTGTTGTCCAAATTCTAACTCCTATGGCCAAGTGTCTGGCCCCTTTGGGTACCTATCCTCTCTGTCACCCCATCCAAAGGTATGAATACATACTTTTTAGACATACATGCACTCATCTTTATTTGTGTATTTTACTTACTTCACAAATTTTTTTAGTTTCAGTTTGCAAGATTTTTTAATTTCTCTTTATGCAGTTGTTGTATTTAATGATTTTGATTATCCCCTTTTATTAATGGCTTGTCGATGTTAATGGTTAATTGTTTAATTCTAATCATTTAGATTTATGCACTTACAGTTTCTTATGCTATTGCATTGCAATGTGTGTAAGCAATATTATTTTGCATTGCTTTAATGTCAATTATTAGTGATGTATGTATTTCCTTAACTCATTGCTTTAATGTCAATTATTAGTGATGTATCTATTGCCTTAACTCATTGATAACTGATATATTTTGATTAATAATTAGTTGATTTTATGTATTTTCATTTAATTGGCATAACTATCTTAGAATAAGATTTACACTCTAATTAGCTCGTATAGTGGTTAGCGGACGTGATGTTAAGGCATTCGTGCTACTAAGCAGGTCACGAGTTCAAGCCTCGTCTTATCTGGAGGCTATGCTTGCGGGCGATGTGGTTCTTCCTAGGGGTTATAAGGCAACCAATGGGATTCGACCCCGTGTCACGCGAGCCAGATACCGCCGTCGTTACCGATTCCCCTAGATACAAATAAAAAGAAGACTTACACTCTAATTAATCATTTAAGAAAATTCAATTACTCACATAAGGAAAATTTTAAAATTTACATGAACATAGACAAAAGATTAGTACCCTTAAGGGGAGAAGTTCCATTGACCCATTTAAATAATAAAGCTAATCCCATAGTTAGTAGGTTTACTAATTTAAGCATGCCTTGGGTCCCCATTTCCACTTTATCCCCTAGAGAGCCCCGCAAGGGTGTTATCAAGTGTTGCACTCAAATTCCATTTCAAGCATCAATAATCTCTTCTTTTTTAGCAATTTTTTTTGCAAACAATGTTGCATTATGCTTTTCAAGCATCCCATTTGTCTCGTACTTGAATTCATAGACTAGTTTTCAACTAATGAGGATTTTTCTTAGAGGTAGTTTTATGAGATCCCATGTTTTATTTTTCATCAAAGCTCATGTTTGACTTGCATTTAACCTTTTCCCATTTTGGGTTTCCTTTGTTTTGAAGGTTATCCATCAAATCATAATTAGCTATACTATATGCCTTATCTCTTTTTTTTCTACCTTCCTATGTCATATCAGGTAGCTCATCTCAGTGAGAATCATCATTCTAATTTATTGTACCATATGCCTTACCTCTGTTTGATATAACTACCTAGATTACATCTAGTAGCTCATGGCATGAGTGGATTCTTTGTTGACCACCATGGTATGCGTGGATGCCATGTAACCACGCCCCCCCCCCCCACTCAAACATATGGGGTTAGACACATGTGTACTTTTGAGAATATTCTATAAGGTCCAAACCTTATCACTAATTGAGTGTTTAGGAACTCAAAACTCTACACCTATATGGATATCATTCTATGTTAAATACTAGGCCACTAGGAGGATAATGTGTTCCATTTTAGCATTATATTTGTTCCATAGTTGAGCGGAACACCTAGGAGTGGTGTTTTGAGAGAATAATAGAGGAGGATAGATTCTATAGTGGCCATATAGGCCACAATGCCAAAGGCAACTCCATAGAGAGTGCCTCTTTCTTTGTACTAGCATTTGAAGAAAAGAGAGAAGAGCAACCTCACCTTCTAGATGGGTTTTCTCCCATATTGGGTTTCCTAGGTTATATCTTATGTTTATTTGTGGATGGTGTGTGAGTATTGATTTATGTTCTCTATTTTTCACATTCAATCTATTTCATACATTTTAAGTAGAAAACCAATAATTAAAAAATATGATATCTAAACAAAATTAACCTTCACAATAAAGATTTTAGTATTTATTAGTTCTATTGTGAAATTTTTTTCAGTGGAATATCCATGATAATTTACAGAACATACTAGTACCAGAGTAGGTTTTCTTGTGGTATTTGTGAAAAATTGCAGGGATCTAGGAATAGGTTTAAGAAGAAAGTCACAAAACCCTAGCCATGGCGACGAGTTTGTTCATAATAACCATCGCGATCCAATAGAAGAGATATTTGCAAGGATGGAAGAGAAAGTCAATGATGTATCTCGCAACATTTCCCTCCTCATGGAATCTCTAGTAAGCAATCTTAGATCATTCAAAGAAGTTGGAGGCTAGAACTCAGATATCAGATCAGACAAGAAACCAGGGGATAATGAAGACCCATAAAAGGAGTCATGGAAAGAGCTTGAGAAAGAGAAGATGAGTTCTGGTACCATAAACCCTTAACAATATTTATTTAATATGTAAGAAAAAGTGAACATAAAGCCATACCAAGGTGAAATTGATGCATTAAAACTAAATCATTGGTTGCAGAAACTAGATGTTTATTTCAGTGTTCACCATATAGATGAAAAACAAAACACATAATTTTCTAGAATGAAGTTAGAGGGACATGCTTTAACCTGATGGGAAATCCATACATGAAAACTTAGGCTGGAGGGTGATTCACTAGTAACTAGGTGGGAGGAGTCCAAAACCCTCATTAAGTCCCATTTCTACCCTATTGGGTATGTAGAGAAGCAATGGATCTGGTAGATATGCTTTAGGAAAAATAAAGGGTAGAGAGTACATGAGTACACCACCAAGTTAAAAAAGATGACCATCATGCTGGGTATATCTCCCAAGAGCCCATATGTACTCCTAAATTATATATGGGGGGTATACATAGCCATATAAAAAAACAAGAAATTCTTTTCAGGCCAAGGATAGTGGATGTGGCATGTAAACATGCACATTATCTAGAAAATATAGGCCACAAGAAAGGGAAACCAAGCGGTTCTAAGCCGAAAGAGAACTAGGAAGCTTCCAAGGAGGGGAAGAATAAATGGAAAGGGGGGAAGGATAATAAGACGATAACCACTTCAGATCAATGCAATGATCCTAACCAATATTTTAACCATTGCAATATTTATGGGAACATAGAGAAAAAGTGTTGGAAACTACATCCAGAGTTGAACCTGAAGAACCAGAAGAAAAATAATCTCATAGCCATAGATTCAAGAAATCAGGTTGAAAGTAGATATGTTTTGGAAGAGAATATTATCTTCACATCAGTGCAAAATGAGGTGAATATGAGTATCATTCATCACCGGTAAGAGAAGGAGATGAAAAAAATCTTCCACATCAACATCCAGGTCAAGGAGAGCAAGATATACACTCTGTTCAAATCTAGTTCACACAATAATCTCATAGCAGTGGATCTAGTCAGCAAGCTTGGATTGGAGGTTCACAATCAACCTACTCCATGTTCATCGAGATAGTTAAATGAGGATGTAGAGATCAATGTAACAAAACAATGTAAGATTAAATTTGTTGTAAGTGTTGATTTTATTGATGAAGTTTAATTGGACGTAGTACCCCTTGACATATGTGGAGTAGTGTTTGGAATCCCCTACATGTATATGAGGGATGCAATATTCATGAGAAGAGATAACCAGTATCGACTAATCAAGGATGGGGAGTCCTACATCATCAACGCACATACAAGAAAGTAAAATATCTCATTGGTAAGTGCCAACCAAGATAGGAAGTTGATTAGTTCTAGTAAGAAATATGGTTTACTTTTCTTAAGAGAAAATCAAACTAAGTATGAGTCGACAATAGTAAAGGTATCCTTGGAGGGGTGTACTAGAGAATTGAAAAATCAGTTGGAGGATTTTCTCTAGGGATATCGAGGAGTGTTTTAGGAGCCTAAAAGGCTTCCACCCAAGAGGGAAGTGGAGAGAGAAAAAAATATAGTTGTTTCTAGATGTAAGTTTTAAACCTACAAAGTAAAGCAATGCATATAGATTCTTAAGCAAGACATAAATTAATCAATGGCTCATACACAAAGTACATAGAGATTTTATAACGGAAACCCTCAACCGGGAAAACCTTTCTTATATTCATTATATCGAATTTCACCATTCACCATACAATATATACAATGTTTTTAGGTATTCCATAGATACCAAAACCTTAATCCCTTAATCCGGGATTAATTTACAAAACCACTAAAAATACCAAAATCTGCTAACAATAGAAAAAACCGCCCCAAAATTTTTTTCGAGGTGCTACCCCAAACCCCGTCGGCCCCAGGCTACCGCCCATTGCCAAACACTACATGTAAACAGGGGGGGCATACCTGCCCCCCCCTGGGAACCCCCTAGGAAAATGCTCGACGCACATGGCACAAACATATCACTAGTGAGAGGGATCGTCATATGCAGTTGTCATATCTGACACGCCCTCACACACACATGCAAAGAATATAACACATACCCAACATTCTCCCACTTGTTTTTTTCTTTGCATCTAGGGGTCCAGAGGATTATATAGTCAACAATCCAGGGTAGCAATGCCCATTGTTACTCTACACCAGGAAATTTTTTATGTGCTCACATACTTTGTCAATGAATCTGCAACATTCTTCAAAGTGTCAACCTTTTCCAGCAACACCTTCTTTTCCTCAACCATGTCTCTCACAAAGTGATACTGAACATCAATATGCTTTGTCTTCGAATGATAAGC